>MCJB01012485.1:73695-157748 GCA_002018475.1 Nicotiana obtusifolia
TGGGGGGGGGGGGGGGAGGGCGGCGGATGCAAAACGGATTAGAATCAGACTCGGAATTGGACTTGGGGGAGCTGTTGGTGCTCTACTTCTGGTGCGTTCTCATCTATGAGGTTTTGGCCGCAGGTACGACCTTGCAGAAGTGGCCCATCAACCGCAGAAGCGGCCTAGAGCAGGCTGTCCAGTGATCACAGAAACGGAGGGCTTACCACACCTGCGAGAAGATGGCCGTAGGTGCGAGCTAGGCAAAGAAGGCCTGGGATCGCAGGACCGGTCAACCTTCCGCAGGCACGTGTGCGCAGATGCGAACCAGCTTCGCAGAAGCGAAAGTGCATGCACGCATGCTTCTCCCCAGAAGCAGACTTGGCCAAGCAGGGCGAGGACCACACCTAATGATGGAATTTTCGTACGTGCGGCATTGCAGGTACGACCCAAGGCCCGTAGAAGCGGAATCGCTGGAGGCTGTGAGGGCTTTTAATGTCAGGACTTGTGCTATTTTGGCTCATTTGTTTCACTTCTTTGATGATTTTACAGCTCTTTCAAGAGGGTTTTTCACTTAGAACTTTGAGGTAAGTAATTTCTATATTAGATAAGTTTAATACATGCATTTTTTGTAGATTCTTAACACATAAATTGTTGAAATCGTGGGTTTAGTTGAAAACATAAGTTTTGATAAAAATAGGATTTAATCACAAAAATTATTATGAAATTGGGTAGAATTTATATATTTGAGTTTGTGACGTTATGGGTAACATTTATCTTCGAACATTCCGATATCCGAGCACTTGTGCCCGGGGGTGAATTTTAGGAATCTTCCAATTTGGGTTGGGTAATCTCTCTAATAGCTAAATTATGAACTTGTGAGTGTATATTGATTGATTTGTATAATATTTGACTAGCTTCGGATCGTTCGGCACCAAGTTGAGGCCTTAGAATGAATTTGTGGGCCGAAAAGTGAGCTTTGAGACGAGGTAAGTCTCTTGCCTAACCTTGTAAGAGAGAATTTACGAGACGAGGTGACGAGAGTCCATGCATAGGTACTAATCATGCTTAAGTCCAGGTAGTTTTAGGACTCAAATCATGAAATACTTGTATTGTTTGCACTCTACTTGCTAATTTAAGTGCCTAAATTATATTGAAACTTGATAAAGGAGTCGTAAAGACTGAATTTCACATACTTGGAGTTTTGGCGGGTTACTCGACCGTTAATAGAAATTGTGCTTCCTTGTGTATTAGTCTTGTGATAGCTTTTAAATCGGATGTTCATAAAGTATTCTCTCTTCTTGTGGAGCGGGCCGAACACCTTGGCAGTATAATAGACGCATATATGGTTCGTGCCGCTCGACCATCGGCAGTGTACACATTATTCTGGATCGGGCCGTACGACCTCGGCATAAATCATGCGTGATAGTGCTTGGAGCCCGAATACACTTGATATTATCTTAATGACATGAGAGATTATAATTTCTTTAATGGCCTGAAATTGTTGAAGTTAGTATGTGTCAAATTGGAGATTTTTTTAACTTACTATCAGTTAAAGAACCGTTTATTCACTACTGGTTATTGTGTTACGATTATTATTCATGTATTCCATGCCTATTTAGAATTTTATTATTTTTACTACTGGCCCATAGTATGTGTCGATGTCGACTCCTCGTCACTACTTCTTCGAGGTTAGATTGGATACTTACTTGGTATATGTTGTTTATGTACTCACGCTATACTTCTGTACTAACTGTGCAGGATCTAAGGCAGGTGCATCCGGAGTTCATTCAGGTGCGCACCCCGGTTATCCTGAGGCATAGTGGTGAGCTGCTCGTTATGCAGCACCTGCAGTCCCTCTCTTTTGTATTTATATTCTGTCTATCTCATTTCAGATAGTAGCATAGGTATTTCATATATTCTACTAGTTGCTCATACATTTGTAACACTGAGTCTTGGGAACACGCTAGTAGACACTTTATGGCTTTTGAGTATTTATTTCATCGTATTTACTCTTTTATTAGTTTACATTTTACTTTAGTAAGTTTTTTACTTCTCATTTATTTAATAAATAAAAATCAACTACTTTGAAATTATTAAAAAGAATAATTACATGGCTAGTTCACCGTTATCTTGCCTAGCGACGAAGTTGGGCGCTTTCACCGCCTACAGGAGAAATTGGGTCGTGACACCAATGTTGGTCCTAGCGGTGCGTAGTGGAGATTGCCCGGATCCCTCCTTTCTAATGTCTTGAGGAAGAGCTACACAGCGTTCGCAGACCTCACAGTCCCCTTCCTATCTATATTACTATTTATGTTATCTCAGGCAGTGATATTTGATTTCAGATATTGTTTGTAGTATTCTAGCTGCTCATGTACTTATGACACCAGTTTGTAGGATTAGACTAGACATCAATGTTTATGGAATCTATTATATATTTCAAGTATTTTAGTCTTATTTTCTTAGTAATTTGGTCTAAAAATTGTTAAATTGGTTAATTGTTTAGCTAATATTGGCTTGCCTAGCAAGCAGATGTTATGCGCTATCACAGCTCCGTGGTTGAAATTTTGGGTCGTGACATTGACGTGCTAACTTCAAATACTTATTATAACTAGTAGGTTTTTAAATTAAGAAAATAGGCATTTCACTGTAATGCCTCAACTAAATCAGCAGAATATAACTTGGAACCAAAACAAATCCACTTTAGGAAGATAACACTGATCATGCATGTTTTTTCAAGAGTAGAAATATTTATCATTGTTCATTACACCTCTAATCCTATATTAATGATTTGTTAACAACCAATCAGTTATTCTAAATAGAAGACACAAGATATAGTCATAAAGGAGAAACTTGGTTTAGATCTAAAGCAAGGCTGCTATATAAAAACCAATAGGCATGGTTATCGAATCACAAATATCTCATTTAAATGGCTTTAAAATTTCAAACTAACATGATTCATGACCATTCATCCATTGAGGCACAATAAGTCCACTGCATATCCTTTCCTTAAACATGCTGAATCACCGAAACCACACGTATTGGTTTATCACAACTGAAAGACATAGTTCATTCCTATGTACCTGCTTTCTATATGATTTCAAATTTGAATCCTACACACCGTGACTTTTGGTTATTTATAAGTTACGTTGACGAATGTTTAGGCAAGACATTGAACCTCCTTACAACTTTAAGAGATGTTCTTCATTAAGGCTTATCTACTTCTTTAAAGCTTAAAAAAATACACAAAATTCCACTCATGCCAAGTAGATGAACCAAAGTAGTATCACGATAGTGTATTCCATAAAACATCCCCATGACTCTCATCGCATAAGTATAAAACTTTTTTTACACACAATAAGACCTGAGTTATGATACTACGAGCCAAAATAGACTTATACAAAATTATGACAGTCATGTAAATGTGTTGACAAGTACATTAATCAGGATATGGTGATTTAATTCAATTTATGTTCAAAGCTCATAAACTATACCAACAGTTAATCCTATAATCATGATCTTTAAGTCATAAAAAAGATTTCATGCTTGATTCATAGAGTGTGGTGCTCATAGTAGATAAGTAAAGCAGTAAAAAAACAGAATTTAGAATGTCCAAATCGCTATGATCATGAGTTTTATCTAGACATTTAAACATAAGCACATGATAAGCTTAGGAACATGATTTCTATTCATAGCTTTATGATGACAAAAGATAACATTCTAAACATATACTTGCTTGTGAAAATATAGGAGAATAATGATTGAATTTACAAATAAATTTCCATCATAGCCAAGAAGTAAGCATTCGTATCAATAGAGTTTAGCAAGTAGACTAAGCTCAAACTCACGCATTATTTCTAATATGCTAAACAACTAAATTCTGCAGCAAGCTTTTACTTGCAGATTTTGACTGATCTAAATCTTATATCAGCTCTTAACAATAATTTGCACAAATTTCTAAAACATTCAAACAACCACTACATTAGCCACATATTCAACATAATATGCGCACAATTTTGAATAAACTAGAAGGAGCAGAATTAAACAAACACTAACCTTCTCCAAGGCAGCAAATCAAGGCGTTGAGTTAAGTCGTCAAAGGATTATCTCCAAAATCATACTCAGATGAGACACTCAGCCAAGACATAAGAAAAGAAAAGACAAATCAGTGAGAATCAAAATAGAAGATTATAAATGCTTTTATTAGTAGATTCTATGTATTTAATGGTGTATTAACTCGTGGTTGTTGAAGGCACTAAAGCCTGGTATTATAGCCAAGAATTTAAGGAGTTCAGATTTGAAAACTCACGATCTTGAAAGAAATAATGATGACAAATAGTGATCAAATTATGATGAACCATGGTAAGAATAAGAGGAACTGAGAGTGATGAACTTTACCTGTCTGGTGGATAATAGAAGACTAGGTGCTAGAGCTCTAGATCCCCAGGTTTTGAGCTTGAGCCGTTGGGTTGACGCTCCCTTAGATATTGCAAGGATTGTTGAGGTCATGGTGTACTGATGAATCTAGACTTCTTGTCTTGAGTTTATGGCGCATGCAAGACAATAAGAGAAATCATCAGATTCTCTGAGGATATCTCCCGATTTTCGAAGGGATGATTATGGATAAAGAGGTTTTTTATCTGTGACGACCCACCTAGTCGTCTCATGACTTACCGCTCCATTTTTCCCATTTCTGCCTTATTATGCTTCGTTAGCCGTGTTTTATGTAATTGAGTTGAGTAGTTTGAGCGCGGAGTGGATTCGGTAAGAAATGAGACACTTAGTCTCTTTCAAGAAGGTTCAAATTGTAAAAGTCAACCGGATGTTGACCTATAAGTTAGAGGGCTCGGATGCGAGTCCAGACGATTCGATTTGTTTTGGGAGGTGATTTAAGACTTAGGAACATGAACGGAATTGATTTTGGAAGACCCGTGTAGAATTAGGCTTGAATTGGTGAAGTTAGAATTTTGGCGATTTCCGGTTGATAGGCGAGATTTTGATCCGAGGGTCGGAATGGAATTCTGAAAGTTGTTGTAGCTTTGATATGTGATGTAGGACTTGTGTGAAAAATTAGGTCACTCAGACGTGGTTTGGTTGGGTTTAGATCAAAAGAGCAATTTAGAAGATCTTGAAATCCTTAGGCTTGAACCCGAAGCGAATTTGGCGTTGAGAGGTTGTTTTGAGTGTTTCAAAGGTTGGAACAAGTTTGAATAATGTTATGGGATAGGTTGGCATGTTTGGTTAAGGTTCCAGTGACCTCGGGTGAGTTTTTGGGTGGTTAAACGGCCTATTTCATCGTTGGAAAGAAAACTTGCAGAAATAAAAAACCGGATGCCGAGAATGTGGTCGCATTTCTCTAATGCGGACCGCATATCTCTCAAAGAGATCGCAAACCCAGCTAGATTTCTGGGCAAAGTTCATATCAGAAATGCGGTAGGAAATGCGGTCGCATTTCTAACATACGGACCGCAGATCTTACATTCAAATCGCAGAACAAGACAGTGTTTTGGGCAAAATTTTAATGACAAGAATGTGGTAGAGAATGCGATCGCATTCTTAAAATTCGGACCGCAAACCATGCCTCGCACTGAATTTGCGATGAAGACTAGGGTACAATCCGTGATGGTTGCGTCCAAAATGGGGACCGCATATCTGTTATGCGACAGATATGCGATCGCATTTTTGACCCGACGGGGGCGTTGTTGTCTCGATTTTTGACCCCTTTATAAATAGACATCAGTACCCATTTGCCATGCAAAACTCATTTTCGTTACCCACGAAGAGAAACACCTCCAAACACCCTAAAATCACAGCAAATCAACCTTAAAACTATATCCAAAGGGCATTTTCGTGGACAGATTCCTGAAAGAAGGGACCTTGGCCATCTTAAACAATATTGGAGCTATAGAACGTGATTTCAACTAATCTTGAAAGGATTTTGGGAGATTTTCAAGGGAAACATCGGGGTATGTGTTCTTAACTCACTCTTGGTCAAATTATCCAAATCTATTGCTATTCTAGTATGTAGTTGGTGATTTAAGTTGGAAAGTTTGTGAAAAACCCTTAAATTTAGATTTTAAGACTTGGAGGTCGAACCGATGTAGAAATTCGATAACTTTTGTATGGTTGTACTTGTGGGGAGATAAGGAACTCATTGAGGTAAAAATTACTGAATTTCGAGAAGTGGGCCCGGAGCTCGGGTTTTGCAAATTTTGAGATTTCTTAGTATTTATTGATTATTTTCACGTGGGCTTTGTTACCCCAGCATATTGTGACCTATCAGTTCTAATTTTGAATAGATTCGACGCGCGTGGAGGCCAATTCAAAGGACAAAGGCGTCGTGGGCTAGAGACTTAGCTGGTTTGAGGTGAGTAGTGATTGTAAATAATGTTGTGGGGGTTTGAAACCCCGGGTTTGCACATCGTAGTACTATTGAGGTGAGGCACACGCTCGATGATGAGCGTGGCGTCGTTTACTACTGGGGATTGTCACTTGGTCCGTCCTGATTGATGATTTTTACTACATATTTGATTGAAAACTTATTTGATATCATCATGATTTGGGCTGATTGCCATATTTGGGCTTCGTGCCGGTTATTTGACCCTTTCAGGGGTATCTATCACTATTTTCTCACTGTTTTGATTAATTACTTGAACTCATACATGTTGTTTTCCACTATTTTACAACTTAGCCACTTTTACTTAGTTTTGAGATTTAAATAACATTTTTAAATGATGTAAATTGGATCGGGTGGCACGCTGCCACGAGATATAATGGGATCGGGTGGAACGCCGCCACGAGATATAATGGGATCGGGTGACACGCCGCCACGAGATATGATATAGCGCTTGGGCCGTAAGGTGCCCCTCCCGGGGTCTGTACACCCCCAAGTGAGCGCAGGGTACCCTTTGTGATGTGAAATATAGCCCGAGGGGCTGATATTGTGATGTGATGAGCCCGAGGGGCCGATGTTGTACCATGTGATATACCCGAGGGGTTGATATTGTTTTTATGATATTGCCCGAGGGGCGTGTTTTAAAAAGATACAGAGCCCTAGGGGCGGTTTTAAATATTTTCTTTTACTTCATGTTATTACTTGAAAGACTTACATGTTTCACCCGTTTAAAGGTGTTTCTACTTGATTCTCACCGATTTACTGTTTTAATGATGTTTTATTGCTTCAATATGGATTTCCTTGTGCTTGTGTGTGGTTTCTGCTTTCTGCCATTATTTATGATTATTACTCAGTGAGTTGCAAGTACTCAGATTACTCCTTGCACCATGTGTGTATATTCAGGCGTTATTGATTCTACTCCGAGGCATTGACTACGACTATCAGTGCGGTGATTCAGAGACTACGAGGTAGTTGTTGGCGTCCGCAGCCCCGTATCTCTTTTATCTTGTTGTTTCCACTTTCTTCAAACAATTGTGCCAGGGATATTGTAATAGTAATCTTATTTTTAAGATTTCATTAGTTGCTCATGACATTGTGACGCCCCAATTTGGGCTGTTGTCAGGATGGTTAGCTATGTTTCCACAATTTGCTGTTATTAAAATATGTAAATACTGTATTAACTGCTTGAAATGAGTTATAGTTCGAATCAGCTGCCTTTGTCTGCACGAGAGGCGCCATCACGATCAGGTTCGGGATTTGGATCGTAACAAGTTGATATCCGAGCCTAGGTTACATAGGTCTCATAAGTCATGTGCGGGTTTAGTAGAGTCTCGCGGATCGATACGGAGACGTCTGTATTTATCTTCGAGAGGCTGCGGAACCTTTTTAGGAAAACTCCATATTCTTGAAATTCTTGTCGTGTGAACTTGTGGATTCGGGCACTAAACTTCTGTTATCCTATTCTCTCACAGATGGTGAGGCCGCGAACTACCGGACGCGGTAGACGACCACCAGTACCACCCGCTGAGACTACCAGAGGCCGACGACGTGGTCGTGGTCGTAGTAGAGGCAGAGCAGCGAGGGCAACATCTGTTGATCCACCAGCTGCCCCAGCTCAAAAACAGGCTCCAACAACACTAGTTCAGGCACCAACCGTGCCAATTGTGACTCCAGGTCTTCAAGAGACCTTGGCTCAGATCTTATCAGTTTGCACTGGCCTGGCTCAGGCGGTTTCAGCCACCACAACCGCAACTACTTCACAGGCCGGAGGAGGCAATCAGAACACTGTTGCCCGTACACCTGAGTAGGTAGTGTAGGGACTTCAGATGCCGGGGGCACCTCCAGCCCAGCCAGTTGCACCAGCTCAGGAATTCATAGTATCAGTCATGCCAGATGATGAGCAGCATCGTCTTGAGAGGTTTGGCAGACTCCAGCCTCCGTCATTCAGTGGTGCTGAGGGCGAGGATGCCCAGGGTTTTCTTGACAAGTGTCAGTGAATACTCCAGACAGCCGGGATTCTTGAGTCTAGTGGTGTGGCATTTACCACATTTCAGTTTACGGGAGCTGCCTTTAATTGGTGGGAGGCGTATGAGAGGCGTAGGTCGGTTGATGCAGCGCCCCTTACTTGGCAGCAGTTCTCCTCTCTTTTCTTGGAGAAGTATGTGCCGCAGTCCCACAGAGAGGAGCTGCGTAGACAGTTCGAATGGCTGCGACAGAGGGATATGACTGTGTCGCAATATGAGTCAAGATTTTCTGAGTTGGCTCGACATGCTGTCTGGATGGTTCCGACTGCTCGTGAAAGGATCAGGAGGTTTGTGAATGGCCTCAACTATCATCTCTGTATTCTTATGACCAGGGAGAGAGTATTGGGTGCTACTTTCGAGGAAGTGGTTGATATAGCTCGCGAGATTGAGATGGTTAGCCGTCAGGAGCGAGAGGAAAGGGAGGCTAAGAGGCCTCGAGGATTAGGTAGTTACGGTGGTGCTCCTTCGAGAGGCCAGTTTTAGTAGGGTAGAGGTCGTTCCTTCAGGCCTGCTCAGTTACCTCGTCCAGAGTATCGTGGGGCATCTGCAGGCCGGGGTTATCATGGGTTGCAGCAGGGCCAGTCATCACTCTGCGCCCTTCCAGCTCATGCTCCGTCAGCCCAGGGTCCTTCTATGCCGAGTGCACCTGCTAGACACTCCGGTGCGAGAGGTTCCCTTCATTCCTCTTCTCCAGCGTCAAGGAGTTGTTATGAGTGTGGCGAGATGGGCCACATGCGGAGGCAGTGTCCTCATTTCGGTGCTAGATCATCCCAGCAGAGGGGTCAGCCTTCGACTTCTGCCCCAGTTACTTTACCACCCGCCCAGCCAACTAGGGGTGGGGGTCAGGCAGCCAGGGGTATCCCCAGAGGGGGAGGTCAAGCAGGCAGTGTCCAGGCTCGATTCTATGCTATCCCAAGCAGGACAGATGCCAGTGCTTCAGATGTCGTTACAGGTATTGTTTCAGTCTGCCACAAAGTTACTTCCGTATTATTTGATCCCTGTTCCACCTATTCATATGTGTCCTCATATTTTGCTCATTATTTGGGTACGCCCCGGGAGTTTCTTGCTTTTCCTGTTCATGTGTCTACTTCGGTGGGCGATATTGTTGTTGTAAACCGTGTGTACCCGTCATGTATAGTGACTATTGGGGGTCCGGAGACCCGAGTGGACCTATTGCTATTAAGCATGGTAGACTTTGATGTCATTTTGGGCATGGATTGGTTATCTCCATATCGTGCTATTTTAGACTATCATGCTATGACAGTTACTCTGGCTATGCCGGGTGTGCCGCGGATCAAGTGGCGTGGCGTGACTGATTATGTCCCTAGTAGGGTGATATCGTTCTTAAAGGCCCAGCGTATGGTTGGGAAGGGTTGCCTTTCATACCTAGCGTTTGTGAGGGATGTTGGAGCTGAGACTCCAAACCTTGATTCTGTTGTAGTTCTGAGGGACTTTCTCGATGTATTTCCTGCAGACCTGCCGGGCATGCCACCGGACAGGGATATTGATTTTGGTATTGACCTGGTGCCGGGCACTCAGCCCATTTCTATTCTGCCGTATCGTATGGCGCCAGCAGAGTTGAAAGAATTAAAGGAGCAACTTCAGGAACTCCTAGATAAGGGGTTCATTCGGCCTAGTGTGTCACCTTGGGGTGCACCGGTTCTGTTTGTAAAGAAGAAGGATGGCACGATAAGAATGTGCATCGATTACTAGCAGTTGAACAAGGTAACAATCAAGAACAAATATCCTTTGCCTCGCATCTATGATTTATTTGACCAGCTTCAGGGAGCATGAGTGTTCTCCAAGATTGATCTCCGTTTAGGATATCACCAGTTAAAGATCAGGGATGCAGATATTCTTAAGACTGCCTTCCGGACTAGATATGGTCACTATGATTTTCTTGTTATGTCTTTCGGGCTAACCAATGCCCCAGCAGCGTTCATGCACTTGATGAACTATGTATTTCGGCCTTACCTAGATTCGTTCGTTGTGGTATTCATTGATGATATCCTGGTGTACTCGTGTCGTCAGGAAGAGCACGAAGAGCATTTACGAGTTGTATTGCAGAGATTGAGAGAGGAGAAGCTTTATGCAAAATTCTCTAAGTGTGAGTTTTGGCTCGGTTCAGTGGCTTTCTTAGAACACGTAGTGTCCAGCGAGGGTATACAGGTTGATCCAAAGAAGGTAGAGGTGGTTCAGAGTTAGCCTAGACCGTCCTCAGTCACAGAGATTCGTAGCTTTCTTAGGTTGGCAGGCTACTATCACCGGTTTGTTAAGGGATTCTCATCCATTGCATCGCTCTTGACCAAGTTGACTCAGAAGGGTGTTCCATTTGTATGGTTGGACAAGTGTGAGGAGAGCTTTCAAAAGCTCAAGACAGCCTTGACCACAGCTCCAGTATTGGTTCTACCATCAGCCTCAGGTTCGTATACCGTATATTCTGATGCTTGGAGAGTTAGGATCGGTTGTGTACTAATGCAGGAGGGTAGAGTTATTACTTATGCTTCTCGTCAGTTGAAGCCTCGTGAGAAGAACTACCCCGTGCACGACTTGGAGTTGGCTGCCATAGTTCATGCTTTGAAGATTTGGAGGAATTACTTGTACGGCGTATCTTGTGAGGTGTTCACTGATCATCGTAGCCTTCAACATTTGTTCAAGCAAAAGGATCTTAATTTGAGGCAGCGGAGATGGCTGGAATTGCTCAAGGATTATGATATCTCTATATTGTACCATCCGGGATAGGCCAATGTGGTGGCCGACGCTTTAAGCCGAAAGGCAGTCAGTACGGGGAGTTTGGCATATATTCCAGTTGGGGAGAGACCTCTCGCAGTCGATGTCTAGACCTTGGCCAATAGGTTTGTGAGATTAGACATCTCGGAATCCAATCTGGTGTTGGCTTGCGTGGTTTCTCGATCTTCGTTATATGATCGCATCAGGGAGCGTTAGTATGAAGATCTGCATTTGCTTGTCCTTAGGGGCAGAGTTCAGCACAATGATGCTAAAGATGTGACCATCAGCAATGATGGAGTGTTGAGGATGCAGGGCCGGATTTGTGTACCCAATGTGGATGGGATTCGGGAGTTAATTCTGGAGGAGGCCCATAGCTCGTGGTATTCCATTCATCCGGGTGTCGCAAAGATGTATCAGGACTTGAAAAAACACTATTGGTGGAGAAGAATGAAAAAGGATATCGTGGGATTCGTAGCTTGGTGTCTCAACTGTCAGCAGGTAAAATATGAGCATCAGAGACCGGGTGGTTTGCTTCAGCAGATGTCTATTCCCGAATGGAAATCGGAGCGGATTACTATGGACTTTGTTGTTGGACATCCACGGACTTTGAAAAAGTTTGATGCTATTTGGGTGATTGTGGATCAGCTGACCAAGTCCACGCACTTCATTCCTGTGTGTACTACCTACCCTTCAGAACGGTTGGCAAGGATTTATATCCGAGAGATTGTTCGGCTGCATGGCATTCCAGTTTCTATTATTTCAGATAGAGGTACTCGGTTTACCTCACAGTTTTAGAGAGCTATGCAGAGGGAGTTGGGTACTCAGGTGGACTTGAGCACAACTTTTCATCCTCAGACGGATGGACAGTCCGAGCGTACCATTCCGATACTGGAGGACATGTTATGTGCATGTGCTATTGATTTCGGAGGTTCATGGGATTAGTTTCTACCGCTGGCGGAGTTTGCTTATAACAACAGCTACTAGTCAAGTATTTAGATGGCTCCGTATGAGGCTCTGTATGGGAGGCAGTGTAGATCTCCGGTTGGTTGGTTCGAGCCCGGCGAGGCTAGGCTATTGGGAACTGATTTGGTTCCCGATGCTCTAGAGAAGGTAAAAGTAATCCAGGAGAGGCTTCGTACGGTGCAATCGAGGCAAAAGAGTTATGCCAACAGGAAGGTCCGAGATGTGTCCTACATGGTTGGTGAGAAGGTCTTGTTGAAAGTTTCACCCATGAAGGGTGTTATGAGATTTGGGAAGAAAGGGAAATTGAGTCCTCGGTTCATTGGGCCATTTGAAGTGCTTCGGAGAGTTGGGGAGGTGGCTTATGAGCTTCTTTTGCCACCCACTCTATCGAGTGTACACCCAGTATTTCATGTTTCTATGCTCCGGAAGTAGTCGCGCATTTTGGACTTCAGCATGATTCAGTTGGATGATGATTTAACCTATGAGGTGTTGCCAGTGGCGATTTTGGATCGTCAGGTTCGGAAGTTGAGATCCAAGGAGATAGCCTCGGTGAAAGTTCAGTGGAGAGGTCGGTCCGTGGAGGAGGCTACCTAGGAAATCGAGCAAGAGATCCGGAGTAGATATCCTCACCTATTCAAGGCTCCAGGTATGTTTCTTGACTCGTTCGAGCACGAACGTTTGTTTAAGTATGGGAGAAAGTGACGACTCAACTAGTCGTCTCATGAGTTACCGCTCCGTTTTCCCCATTTCTGCCTTATTATGCTTCGTTAGCCATGTTTTATGTAATTGAGTTGAGTAGTTTGAGCGCGGAGTGGATCCGGTAAGAAATGAGACACTTAGTCTCTTTCAAGAAGGTTGAAGTTGTAAAAGTCAACCGGATGTTGACCTATGTGTTAGAGGGCTCGGATGCGAGTTCTGACGATTCGGTTTGTTTTGGGAGCTGATTTAAGACTTGGGAGCGTGATTGGAATTGGTTTTGGAAGACCCGTGTAGAATTAGGCTTGAATTGGTGAAGTTAGAATTTTGGCGATTTCCGGTTGATAGGCGAGATTTTGATCCGAGGGTTGGAATGGAATTCCGAAAGTTGCTGTAGCTTCGATATGTGATTTTGGACTTGAGTGAAAAATTTTAGGTCATTCGGACGTGGTTTGGTTGTGTTTAGATCAAAAGAGCGATTTAGAAAATCTTGAAATCCTTAGGCTTGAATCCGACGCGAATTTGGCGTTGAGAGGTTGTTTTGAGTGTTCTGAAGGTTGGAACAAGTTTGAATAATGTTACGAGATAGGTTGGCATGTTTGGTTGAGGTTCTAGTGGCCTCAGGTGAGTTTTTGGGTGGTCAAACGGACTATTTCATCGTTGGAAAGAAAAATTGCAGGAAAAAAAAAACCAGATGCCGAGAATGCGGTCGCATTTCTCAAAGCGGAACGCATATCTCTCAAAGAGATCGCAAACCCAGCCAGATTTCAGGGCAAAGTTCATGTCAGAAATGCGGTAGGAAATGCGGTCGCATTTCTAACATGCGGACCGCAGATCTTACATTAAAATCACAGAACAAGACAGTGTTTTGGGCAAACTTTTAACGACAAGAATGCGGTAGAGAATGCGATTACATTTTGAAATGCGGACCGCAAACCATGCCTCTCACTGAATTTGCGATGAATACTAGGGTACAATCTGCGATGGTTGCGTCCAAAATGCGAACCACATATCTGTTATGCAACAGATATGCGATCGCATTTTTGACCCGACGGGGGCGTTGTTGTCTCGATTTTTGACCCCTTTATAAATAGAAATCAGTACCCATTTGCCATGCAAAACCCATTTTCGTTATCCACGAAGTGAAACACCTCCAAACACCCTAAAATCACAGCAAATCAACCTTAAAACTATATCTAATGGGCATTTTCGTGGACAAATTCCTGAAAGAAGGGACGTTGGCCATCTTAAACAATATTGGATCCATAGAACTGGATTTCAACTAATCTTGAAGGGATTTTGGGAGATTTTCAAGGGAAACGTCAGGGTAAGTGTTCCTAACTCAATCTTGGTCAAATTACCCAAATCTATTGCTATTCTAGTATGTAGTTGGTGATTTAAGTTGGAAAGTTTGTGGAAAACCCTTAAATTTAGATTTTAAGACTTGGAGTTCGAACCGATGTAGGAATTCGATAAATTTTGTATGGTTGGACTCGTGGGGAGATAAGGAACCCGTTGAGGTAAAAATTACTGAATTTCGAGAAGTGGGCTCGGAGCTCGGATTTTGCTAATTTCGGGATTTCTTGGTATTTATTGATTGTTTTCGCGTGGGTTTTGTTACCCCAGCATGTTGTGACCTATTAGTTCTAATTTTAGATAGATTCGACATGCGCGGAGGCCAATTCAAAGGGCCAAGGCATTGTGGCCTAGAGACTTAGCCGGTTTGAAGTGAGTAGTGATTGTAAATAATGTTGTGGGGGTTTAAAACCCCGGATTTGCACATCGTAGTACTATATTGAGGTGAGGCACACGCTCGATGATGAGCGTGGGGTCGTTTACTACTGGGGATTGTGACTTGGTCCGTCCCGATTGATGATTTTTACTACAGTTGATTGAAAACATATTTGATATCATCATGATTTGGGCTGATTGCCATATTTGGGCTTCGTGCCGGTTATTTGAACCCTTCAGGGGTATTTATCACTGTTTTCTCACTATTTTGATTCATTACTTGAACTCAGACATGTTGTTTTCTACTGTTTTACAACTCAGCCACTTTTACTTATTTTTGAGATTTAAATAACATTTTTAAATGATGTAAATTGGATCGGGTGGCACGACGCCACGAGATATAATGGGATCGGGTGGCACGCCGCCACGAGATATAATGGGATCGGGTGGTACGCTGCCACGAGATATAATGAGATCGGGTGGCACGCCGCCACGAGATATGATATAGTGCTTGGGCTGTAAGGGGCCCCTCCCAGAGTCTATACACCCCCAGTGAGCGCAGGGTACACTTTATGATGTGAAATATAGCCCGAGGGGCTGATATTGTGATGTGATGAGCCCAAGGGGCCGATGTTGTACCATGTGATATGCCCGTGGGGCTGATACTGTTTTTATGATATTGCCCGAGGGGCGTGTTTTAAAAAGATGCTAAGCCCGAGGGGTAGTTTTAAATGTTTTCTTTTACTTCACGTTATTACTTGAAAGACTTACATGTTTCACCTGTTGAAAGGAGTTTCTACTTGATTCTCACCAATTTATTGTTTTAATGATGCTTTATTGCTTCAATATGGATTGCCTTGTGCTTGTGTGTGGTTTCTGCTTTCCGCCATTATTTATGATTATTACTCAGTGAGTTGGAAGTACTCACATTACTCCCTGCACCATGTGTGCAGATTCAGGCATTAGTGATTCCACTCCGAGGCATTGAGTATGACTGTCAGAGCGGTGACTCAGAGACTACGGTGTAGCTGTTGGCGTCCGCAGCCCCATATCTCTTTTATCTTGTTGTTTCCACTTTCTTCAAACAATTGTGCCAGGGATGTTGTAATAGTAATCTTATTATTAGGATTTCATTAGTTGCTCATGACATTGTGACACCCCGGTTTAGGCTGTTGTCGGGATGGTTAGCTATGTTTCCACAATTTGCTGTTATTAAAATATGTAAGTACTGTATTAACTGCTTGAAATGAGTTATAGTTCGAATCGGCTGGCCTTGTCTTCACGAGAGGCGCCATCACGACCGGGTTCGGGATTTGGGTCGTGACACTATCTCTCTGTTGGATAATGATATCTTTTATTAATTTGATTACTGGAAAAAGAAAAGTTAAGTATAAATTTAAATAAATTCAAATTTATGTGATTTAATGAAAAATTAAAGCCTTATTTCATTAAGAGAAACATCTCTGCATTCAGAGAGGTGATTTAACAAAAGAACGTCGGCATGAATCAAGCCTCATTTGATACCATCTCTACAACAACATTCCTTAATCATTGCAGCATATAACTTATCGATTCCATCGACGATCTCTTCTCCTGGCGTTGAGCTTTGACCCTAACTTGGAACGTGCTCTGGCACGAAGATCTTCTTCCCAAGGTTGTCGATATGAGCTCCTCTGATTGCAGAAAGGTATCCTAATCCGGTGGTGCCTTTATGCTACGTCAGTTAAATTGGCTCAATTATCCTATTTGACCTAGCTCCTAGCCTGGATCCAAACTTATACCCATACTTTATCATCTCTCAGATCTCCATTTCCGACCAATATGGTGACTGCATACTGTAAAACCATTCGTTCTTTTCCATCTCTACTGTCTGCATAATCTCGATTGCATGAAAAGTGACTCCGTAGAGTCCCTCTATGAAAGGCGTCGTGTGCTCTAAGTAGGTGACATGAATCCATTCTCCATAAATCACAATTTTGAAGGTACTTGGTCTCTTCCTCCATCACTCCATTGATACTCAAACTCTTTCTCTATGTCCTCTTCCGACTCATCCTGAGACTCGATCTCTACATACTCTACTACGTTATTGTCAATGTCATATGGTGGCAACATGTAGTATATTGATTCTGGTACCACTTGATAGTACATGGTGGGGTTGAGGAGGTAATGACGTAAACTCATGATATACCGGTAGAGCCACCCTTGAATCTTCGAAACCTACAAGTCCCTCCTGGTTGGGTCTAGCTAACTGGTCCTCCTCGGAGACACAAAATATTTTGGAGTGTGCCATGAGCTTTTACCCATGCTCTTTGTGAAAAAGTCGCTCCATTCCTCCTGGAGTTGCATTACTCTCAGCATTAGGATTTAACCATTGTATCATCCCCGAACAAGGCTATTCGAGACCATAGGGGTACATCGTCGACTAGACAAATTGCTTCAAGACATGAAAAGGCGCACATCGCTGGATCCCTTCTAGTACCATCACCTCAATAAGGTACTTCTCTGGTCCTCTCAAAATTCCTCTACCACTCATCTAGGAAAGCTTTCAATGGATGAGGTCTCTGGTAAGGTTAGTCAAGAAAGCACGCAATTCTTCCCGTCTATGGGGTGCTTCCTAAAGCTTCACCCAATCCTCATGGCTCTGAATCTTGTTGTTGTGCTGGCGAAGTAGTCTATGGTTGGTCTCTCTAGATGAAGTGCTCTGTCGCACACACCTTTAGTCGTAAGTTGCAACCATTGAAGGAGTCGTAGCCTCTGGAACATGCTAACAGATCCCTAAACATCTATGCTTACAGCATCAGGAAGAGGCTGACTCTCGTGTTTTCGTGAAATATGGATAAACCCAAAGGCATCACGTTGACATTGATCCGTTCCCTCCGTTGCGGAAAGACCAAGATCCCCGATAGTGCAAGATAGAGGGTTAAGGGGTAGAGGCTTTCCCATGTTTCTTTGTCACATAAAAACTCCTCGTGATGCAGGTTGTAACTCTCAAAATGCTTGAACCTTTCAAAAGGTTGATCCAGACTTATCTATCCATCCTCGACATTCCTCAAGTTTCGGCTACTCTTCAATCCCAAAGTATATAAGAACCTGTGGCCCGGCAAGATGATCGATAGTATTGGCCTTCGCGGACAAACGACAATTACGTAATGTTGATAATCTCCTCGAGTGTGGTTGTTATTTCAAAATCAACGAATTTGAAGACTGCCTTGGCGGGGTCCCAAAATTCGACCAACAGCTTTGTAAGTACCATGTTGGCCTGTACATTCATCAATTATGTTAGTGCTCCTATATGTGTTATAGTCTCGTGTTTACTCTCCAGATATTCCTCCAACATTGCTTCAATTTGTGAGGCACTCCCACAACCATGCCAATGTTGGGAATGTTGTGATTGATTTCCATCTACAAGGAATGAAAAATCTAAGTAAATTTGTTGCTCCGATTCCTTTATGTCTTAAATTTAAATTAATTTGTTATTTTTATAGAAAAACATGTCGTTAGGTTCATAACCTGTTGAGTCAATGCCAAGGATCGACCCACCTAAGGTATATGCAACATGACCTATTTGTTTTCTAAGAGTAATGTGTTTCTTTAACATTGAGAGTGAGACTAAATAACTGCGAGACATCACATAAGTTGACCTTATATGTTGCTCTCTGGAATTAAAAAAGTTTTGAAAGAAGGTTCGGAAGGGTAAAAAGACATTCCTCATGTGGCTTGTGTGTGACTATGTATGGCCACGACTCGATAGGAAAGTCCAATGACAATATATAAAAGCAGTAACAGGTATTGTGATAGACTAGTGATAGTATTGGTGATAAAGAAAATAAACACATAGTTGCAAGTTATGAAAGCATAAAGCATGTAATGAAAATATAAATAAATAATTTATAGAGTATAAACAAACATCACCAAGTGTTAGAATTTTAGACCAAGTTTGCTAAGGTCAGTACCTAACAATCCCCAGCAGAGTCCCCATGTAGTTGCACCCTATTTTACACTACCTAAAACTAAACACAACTTATGGTTCATATGAGGTTCATAAAAGTGAAGAGTCGCCACCTAATAATCAAGGTATACTAGGGTACCTATAAGTTGGATATGGATCAATATCCTAATAGTCTGCTAAACCAACAAGAATCTAGGTAAGAGTTCATGTTATTCTAAGGGGTGTAAGGCATCCCTTAAAATCTACCCTAAGGCAGTTCCTTCAACTTAGTATAAACATGAGGAAAAGATTTGTTCACATTCTAATTAATCTAAGGTTTGAAGTTGTTATGTGAGTCCTAATAAATATTATACGGGTAAGCTAGGGTTATAAAGCTTAGTTTGAGTGAACGATTACATAGATAATGCCTACTTTTAGAGAAAATGACTATAAGAATTGGTGTTCTTGTTGGATAAAAACAAAGAAGGGTGTTCATTAGAGAATATACTACTAGTTACTTCAAAATATAGTATGAGTTGTTTGTAATATAATGTAAAAGAGTGGTTAAAATTATAAGTTCGTAATAGCCACTTTGTTTTCTAATATAAATTTGTAGCTGCAGCTGTGTAAGGTATATTTCATGTGCTTAAAGAAATTAATTGGGGCAGGCCATTTGTGTCTCAAACAATTTTGCATACTTTGTCAAAAATACCGAGTCGATTTCTATATTCTGCCTGCGCATCATTTTCTTTCAAAAGATAGTTACATTTTTAGTTTTTCTAAAACAACCAGTTGATCATTGCACAATTGCCTTATTCATTTGGAATCACATTTTGCAAATACTTTGACAAAATCTTTAGAGGAAAGCCGGTAAAAAACATTTCATGTATGACTAGCTAGCATGCACTATATTTTTTTAAAAGGTTGCTAGTCTTATAAAGTGAGAATACTAATCTAAGCGTGTTTGCCTTTTTATCCTACGTGATTTGTTATGCTAATGCTAACTCCTAATGAATCATTCAAAAACCAAAAAAAAAATGAACTTCCAATAAACACTGTTAGTTACTTCGCAACATGAATATATAAAATTAGTAATAGTAATGTACGTTAAAAGGATTAGACAGTTCGTAGTGGGCTGATAGTAAATCAGGCTCACCAGATCTAAAAATCATCAGCAGGCCCTAAGAATCAGTGATAGGCTCAAAGCAAGAACAAATAGCAGCCCAATGTCGTTTGAACTGGGCCAGATTTCAAGATGAGCTCCGCTGTTTCAAAAGTGCTCATGCAAAAGAAAAGGAAATTTTCAATTAGTTGTCATGACCCAAACCACCATCTGGTTGTGATGGCGCCTAACTCACTTGATAGGCTAGCAAAACATAACAAAAAACAAAAAATACTGAAATGAATAAAAAATGGTGCAAGTCTAACCTATCAACATAGCATAATAGCACCAATACATGAAGAATACCCTAGAAGTGGAAAATACAGAGTCCTGAGCTCTAAAATGAAATTCAAGTCTGAAATGCTAAATAATGATGCTGCCCGAAATAAAGATAACAGTACAAATGAAAGGAGTCGCCAAGACTGTGATCGATATACAACACTAACTCATTTGTCGATTGACTCAGCAAGAAAAACTCCGCTACTGGTGACTCGATCCAACAACTGGATCTGCACAATTAAGTGTAGAGTTTAGTATGAGTACAACCGACCCCATGTACGCAGCAAGTATCATAACTAACGCCGACGAGGTAGAAGAAACAAGAATTATAAATGATACTTGCTAGTTACCTGTACAGTTCATGGATTAGACAAGTACAAAACAATAATATGATCAAGTCATAAAAACCATAAAGGACAATCCTGGTGTTCACAGTTACTCGAGTACTCTGCTTAGTAAATGGTCCAACATATAAAGATGATATGCACGTAATCAAGTAAATAACCAAGAAAATTTCAAGTAAAGATGAAATATAAATACAAAAATAACCACTAGCCAGATTTTTCTCAGAATTTTCATAACCGTACCAAGCCACTGGTTAGTTTTCTTAAATCTACGTGTACACCATCAAGAAGGCACATGAGAGGGTGGCCCTAGGGGGATGGATCCCTCCACACACTGCATGGTGAAGTCACGTGCAATAATCATACTCCGCTCGTGTGGTCACATGCTCAATATCACAATCCATTCGGCATGGTCACACGCGCAATATCATAATCAGCCTTGTGTGATCACAAGCACAATATCACAATCCGCCCGGCGTGGTCACATGCACAATATCACAATCACCCCAGCATGGTTACAAACACAATATCACAATCTGCAATTCGCCCGGCATGATAACGGGCATAATATCACAATCTGCGTGGCGTGGTCACAGGGTACCGATCCAAGCCATATCATAGAGAAAGAAAATATACAATAACACATGTAAAATTTTCAATGAAAACTCGTAGACTGGTGTAAGTGATATGCTACGGTGTATTCATGTCACGATCCAAAAATCTTAGTCGTGATGGCACCTAGCCCGACCCGCTAAATAAATCAAATAATAGTCAACACAACTCCAATCAAGTAATAAGAGACAATGAATAAAATAATGAACTTTCTATACAGATCTCAAGGACTGGTAATACAAATAACGAGCTTGTAAGACTTAGAGTTTACAAAGCTGCTACAAAGTAAATACATCATCTGTTCAAAATATACATTAACAGATTTACAAATCTAAAGCTGCCAAGGACAAAATGGCAGCTGCAACCAGAACGCAGGTACATCTTAAAAGCCAGCTCCCTCCATACACAGCAACATTAGCCCCAAGATCTACACGGAAGGTGCAGAAGTGTAGTATGACTACAACCGACCTCATGTACTCAATAAGTAGAAAATCTAACCTCAAGTTGAAAGCAGTGACGAACTCGGAAGAAGGTAATTTCACATCACCAATAACCACTAACAATTCATAACAGTATGGTGAAGACATTAAAGGTATATAACTCAAGATATGTAATGACCAGCTCATTCATAGATCAGGAAAAGTATACTTGCCTTTCAAGTATAATAGTCCAAGTCTAAATCTGACCAATGAAATCGATTAAACATGAGTTTATCAAAAGAACTGTGTTTTTCAATTTACAACATCAGCTTTTGACTTTTTGTTTAGCAATTAGCATGAGGAAAGGATATCTCTATGCCGACATGAAAATATGCATGTCAACTCATCAATTATTCTATACTGCCTAGCATGAAGAATATACATCTATATGCTTACATGTCAAATCATAAATGTCACATTACTGTCTAGCGTGAGGAAAATGTATCACGATGCCTATAAGCCATGTATGCATGTCATATGAATGATTTTATGGTGATATCCCCAGTTAGTATCACTCTCAACATACTCAAGCTGTCTGTCTCAAATGCCCACTTCAGCACACACACACAATCACTATGTTTGGCGGACACATGATAGTTTTGGCCGGTTTTCGATACCAGGACAGCTTCGATGCCTAGAAGTTTGCCGCTCCGTCAAAAAACAATCTCCAACCATCGTAAGCTTCATTGTTATCCTCCCATATGAATGATACCTTCTCGTCGGGGAAATACGTCTTTAATGGCTAGTATTCTCTACCCACAGGATTCTCGGCCGGGTGATCAGTCAATGCTTGTCCCTTGACTTCTTTCTAGGTCACATAAATGATGTCGAACTCACATAGCAGTATTTTCCACTTTGCCCACTTGCCATTAGGCATAGGTTTCGGAAAACTATTCTTTAAAGGGTATATTCTCGATATGAGGTATATGGTGTATGTGCAAAAATAGTTCCTCACCTTCTGGGCTATCCATGTCAGGGCACAACATGTGCGTTCTAGTAGTGAATACCAAGCTTCATAGGGTGTGAACTTCTTACTCAAGTAGTATATAACTTGTTCTTTCCTTTCGGTCTCGTCATGTTGTGCCAAGACACATCCAAATGCTCCGTCCAACATGGACAAGTACAACATTAGAGGTCTCCCGAGCTCCGGTGGGACTAGTATAAGAGGTTTGGACAGTTACGCCATGATTTTATTGAAAACCTTTTGATTTTCATCAGTCCAACTTGCTACAGCATCCTTCCTCAACAACTTGAATATTGGATCACATATTACCGTCGATTACGCTATGAAGCGGCTAATGTTGTTGAGACGGCCCAAGAAGCTCATGGCATCCTTCTTGTTCTTTGTTGGCAGCAAATCTTGGATGTATTTGATCTTTTATGGGTTTAGTTCAATCCCTCGGTGGCTAACAATGAAACCTAGTGGCATTCCAGCGTGGACACCAAAGGCACATTTTGCGGGGTTCAACTTCAAATTTTGTGTACGGAGGCTCTTCTTGGATTTGAGTATGGTGTCTTCCATATAAACCCCGATCTCTCTGTGTATCGTATCATGCAAAAGGGTAGTCATCGCCCTCATATAGGTAGCACCGCCATTCTCAAACCAAAAAGCATCATCTTATAGCAATACACCACTGTGGTGTGATGAAAGCCATTTTCTCTACATCTCTTTCATCCATCCATATGTAGTAATATCGAATGAAACAATTGACAAAGGATTGGAGTTGATTCTTGGCACGATTATCAATCAAGATATGCATGTTTCATAGCGGGAAATCATCCTTGGGACTTGCTCTTTTCAGATCTCTATAGTCAACAAACACCTAGATTTTTCCATCTTTCTTTGGTACAGGCATGATATTGGCTAACCAAGTCGGATACTCAACCACTCGAGGACATTGGCATTGATTTTCTTGGTAACCTCCTCTTTTATCTTCAAACTCATATCAGGCTTGAATTTCCTGAGTTTCTGCTTCATTGGTGGACACAATGGGTTGGTAGGTAGCTTGTAGGCTACTATGGATGTGCTCAACCCTGTCATATCATCATGGTACCAAGCAAATATGTCTTCACATTCTTTTAGAAATCTGATATATTCTTCTTTGTCGAATGATGGGTGTCTCCTTGGCTATTTTGGAATCTCCCAAATTAACCGTCTTAGTTTCCTCTAAGTTTGACTTTAGTTTGTTCTCAAAATCCTTTACTTCCCGGACGATATCCTCTTGTATTACATCATTTTCCCATTCCCCTGAATCACCCTCATCGTTGTGCGTTGTCTCATTAAATGTCATAGTTGTAGATTCAACGGGATAGGAAATAATTATGCTAAAAAAATGCCATGACAATAACATAAATGAATGAAGAGAAATGATGCATTAATTTATAAGATAGAAATTTCAAGGTAAAAAATGACTTGATGTCTCGAGTATTTCTTTCAAAACAAAATACTGAATGTCTTAAATGCTAGAAAATAATTAAAACATCATGCTAGTCTACCAATGCTACCTAGGTGCTCGACAAGCCGGGATAGTGTAGTAGTCCATTTCCTTAGAAATGTGCCATCTCCTGCCATATGGATGATGATATCCTCTTCCTCCCCCGCTCCTAAATAACATTGCTATCCATGTCTTATTTGGCCAAAAACAGACTTCTCATGCTAGCCAGAATCTCATCTTATTTAGAACCCCAAATCAAGTTAGCCTTACGGAATGTCTGGTAAGATGGTGGTATAGGTTTGGGCAATGGATAGTAGAAATCGTTCAATGGAGCTGTCTAGTCCTGGTATTCCTAAACGGTATATCCATACCCAAGACAAAAAGTAGTATTCTAGGTCTGTGGCCGTATTGGTTTTGTTATTCCCTAATGCTTAGAGCCGAAGCCTCGGCCTGGATCGTATCCTAACCATAACAATATTCTTATTACTTTGCCACTCTACCATCATCCCTTCTCGACTTTATTTACATGTTCAATGATGTGGAACGTTTCTTCTCCTAGCTTCATCTTTCCTTCAACGGCGAGTACAACCCTATTGGTATAAATAAGATTGTTGCCATCTCTATTAACCTCCACCTCCTGGTGATTCCACTCAAACTTCAAAGCCTGGTGTAAAGTAGAAGTAACTGCCCCAGCCATGTTTATCCATGGTCGTCCCAGCAGCGAGTTGTAATTGGTAGAGATTTCTAGTACTTGGAACTCGACATCAAATGCAGTCGGACCTATCTTCATACTCAAATAGATTTCCCTAATGGAAGCTCTTTGTGATTCGTCGAATGCTTTCACGTTCATGCTCCCCAACCGTATTTCAGGTATACATTTACCCAGCCTCCACAAAGCGGTTAGAGGGCATATATGTAGACTCGAGCCTCCATCAATCAAGACCCGAGCAATGAACTTGTTTTCATATTGCACAGTAATGCTTGTGAGTAAAACCTTTTGGTGACAACTCATCTTCATTAGAAGTGATCTTGTGTGTTTCCAGTATTTGTCCCACCATGTTTTCCATTTCTTCACTGGCGATGCCAACAGGCACATAAGCATCAATCAACACTTTCATCGAGGAATTCTTGTGTGCATATGATTCTATAGTAGTGATGGGTTGGATATTTGGGTGGGGGTTTTCTTCAAGTGATCAACGACAAAATATTACTAGGTTTTTACTTTCCTCCACAAATCATCAGTACCTATTTCCGCAGTAGGTGGTTTTGATGCAGTTTTCGTACTTGACCCTTCTCGGCCAAGATTCTCCGACGTGTACATCCTTCCTGTCCTCGTCAATCCTTGAGCGGAGTCTACTTCTTCTGCCTTGGCCTTTCCTTTCTCTGTTTCCTCAGCCACATGGTCCCATGTAATAACAATAGGTTGATAATTTGGTGATGGAGCTACCATCACAGTTAATGGCCACTTCGACTACAAACGGTGTCTTGTCTTGCACCACAACTGGTGAGGCCATTACTAGGGATGCCACAGCAGTGTCTCCTTCCCAAATAACACCAATAGACCCTTCCTGGTCCCATTCTTCATCAGTCTCAATCATGTTTACTCCCTCACCCACGTGGTTAGGAAAGGGGTTGTCACGGACATTGGGTGCGGACTCCTTCAATTGTATTAATTTAGTGTCAAGCAGTGTTTGAATCTTGTCATTCAACATGCGATATTCCTCAATGGGAGGTCTACAATTAAAGTTGGCTCGGGGTTTTAGGTAGTTCTATCTGGAAGGTGGGGTGAGTGATAGTATGCTGGCTGGGTATTATAGGTATTCAGTGGAAGATACTTTATGTTCATCAGGTAGGATATCTACTTCATAGAGGTAATCATATTTTTTGGACAGAGTTTTATATAGAGTAAGGGGTTTTTGGTAGTAATGTAGGATTGTGGTTGGATTAGCAGGGATTAAGATAATTATCCTTTATCGATCATAGAATTGTCTTCCAGGCATCTTTTCGAAGACCTTGTGAAGTAACGCCTGGAACTTGACGGTTCTTCCCTGCCATGTTCCTTGTCCTTTGGATTGAGAGATGTAATCCGCAACTTTAATCTGGAAATGTCATGAGTGATCTTTTCTCGGATGACTTCATATGGTGTTTGATATTCTTTTGCTGCTTACCGGACTCTTTCCCAGTGAGGATGAGTATTGATATAATTCCAGCTTGCCCAATCTTTTGGCCATATCTCTTTCGGGATGCACCTATTTTGCTGAAAAAGGATTCTTTGTGCCTCGCTATATTCTTCCTCCATTGATAAAATGGACACGGGAAATTTCCACCAGAATGATGCTTCTGCTTGCGCCTAGACTTTTCCATTAATGATCTTTACTGGCCTATGAAACATGAATATCTTTGCTACGTAGGAATCGCTGAAATTTTTTTTCCAATATCTTCTAGGCTTGAACAATAGTAAAAATACTCTAAGGGCTGGTGCAATGCTATCAAAATCCTTAAAGACGTTGCATTTGAATTCCATGAAAATGTAATACTGATGGCATAGGTACCAAAAAAACCACAGTGGTTGTATATGGCAGAACGAATATTCTGGATTGACACCATAAGGCTTGAGAATGGATCCTCCAGATTGCCGGAAAACTTGGAGCTCATAATAAGTTCTTCTTTCCATAATAATTGATGGATCAAAGGGATCCATGAGGTTGAACAACTCCGGTGGATGATCTGCTGGCTTTAATGAAGTTGCTCCTGGTGTATTTGAAAGCATAAAGATATGGCTAATTGATCCTTGCTTTGACTTCAGTTTTGCTGTGGGAAATCTTTTTGAGAATTCTTCCTGTCGCGACAGAAAATCTGCGAGAATATTATCCTTTCCTTTCAGGTGCTTGACTTGAAACTTGTATGGAGAGAACCACTGAGCCCATCTGAGAATATGAGGATTGGGGATAATTTTTGAATTTATCCGGATCATCTTTGGGAAAGCCTTCATATCCATTTCTATTAGAAATTCTATATGGATAAGGAAGAAATTGAATTTCTTGATTCCATTCTTTACTGAAGAATTTCCTTGAAAGTGGAGTGATAATGTTGCTTGGCATCTTTAAACTTTCCACTCACGTATCCGCATATTTTTCTCTGGCCATCTTTTTCTTCAAATAGAACAGCACTCCAATATTCATGGCTGGCATCAGTTTGCAGTATCTTCTTTCCATTTGAAGGGATGTAGAGAGACTTGACATTTTTACATATCTCCTTTATTTTTCTGACTGCTTCATCCTGTTTCTCTCCCCATGATGGTGGATTTTTCTTCAGCATTTCTGTGAGCGGTGAAATGTATGTAGAGATATTTGGGATGAAATCTCTTACATAATTTATTACACCCAAGAACTGTTGGATCTGCTTTGTTGTGAGGTTGGTATCCGAAAATTTAAGTAATTCCTGACATATATGTGGTCCCGGACTGTATTCACCTTGGGCAAAATTAATTCCGAGAAAATCAATCTCTTTTTGAGCAAGAACCATTTTTTTTTGCGAAAAGCATGATTCCGTACTGTGTTACTAATGTCTTAAATTGACGAAGCAAGTTGACATGTTCTTCCAATGTATAACTAAACAACAGGATGTCATCAATGTAAACTAAGGAGGAGGGAGGATGGGTTGGAAGATTTTTATCATGGATTTTTGGAACAAGGAGGGTGTAGTTTTCAACCCGAAGGGCATGAATTTCCACTGGAAGTGATGATCGGGGATGCAAAATCCTATTTTGGGTCATTCTTCAAGGTGGATTCCCAATTGCCAAAATCCAGATATTAAATCAAACCTGGAGAAATATTTGGCCTTGGCTAAGTGGGAGAAAAGAGTGAGTTTAGTTGGGATGGAAAATTTATCATCTTGGAGGAAATGGTTTAATGGCTGGTAATTAATAACTAACCTGAGTTTTCCTCTTGTCTGCTCAGCTCTTTTGTTGACATAAAATGCTTCGCATGCCCATTGTGAATCCGACGGCTCTATCAGATCAAATTCTAAAAGTTCTTCGCATTCTTTCTTTGCAAGCTGAAGATGATCTGGATTCATGCCTGAATGACTGGCCTTTGTCGGATTGATGTTTTCATTTTTCTTGAAAGGGAGCTTGATAAAAAACTCTTGGTTTTTCCATAATGGGCTTTTTCCTTTGTTCATGAAATCCTTGTGGGATTCAACACATGAATGTTCAATGAGATTTTGCTCAATCTCTTTGATTTGTTCGTCATTGGTGATTTGGAATAGCCTTGGAATCTCAGAATAAGGTCTGAACTGCTTTTTAAAAGCTATCCCGTTAGCCTTGATTTGGAGTTGATCTCTAAGTTCCATGTAAATGTCGAATCCAATAATAAGATCTTTTCCTGGTACATCTGATCCTAGCAGCTTGGTTCTGTACTTCAATGCTGGAAAGAACTCAATTGTGACCGGGTGCTTTGTAATGACAGTCGTGGTTAAGATTGCATTTGATGCAGTGTTGAAATCTTTAAAATGCGGCACCCATAACTCGAGCTGGTTTATCCCATTTGGATGAATAGACTTTGAGTTCTACTTGAGGAACGACTGTGAGAGCATTGATCTCCTCTCGGGCTACGATCACTGGTTCTCAAATTTGGTACTAATCATTGCCTTGATCTTCATAGATATCGACAGAGAATAAAGTTTCTTCATTGGGTTCATCATCCACAGAGAATATGGATTCAAGGTCCTCCTCTTTTGCAAGATGTATGCCAGTGTAATCTTCAATCTCTTCAAGGAGTTTGACAGATCTTCTTGACTGGGGTAAATTTTTTGCGAAATAAAGCATCTATCCTTTTTGTGAAAATTTCCTGGCCTTCTGCGTCTGAAATATTTTGTGCGCCTCTTGGATCTTGATCTTCCATCTGGAATTCTTGGCCATTTGAACCTCCTGAATTCTTTCCATCGTCTGGACGTGTGGCAGGAACATCCTGATCCTGTGATTAGATCAGATTTGCGGCATGCTTTGTTAAGCGCTGGATTGTGCTGGATAATTTGCTTTAGGGCTGAGCAATTTGTACAAATATCATCTAATGCGACGAAAATAGCCTGCCTGATGTAACCAATTTGTGGGATGGTTATGGACTGGAACTTTTCTTCAATGATGGTCATGGTTCGGCTTGCCAACAACTTTAGAAGGGAAGAGACGAAGGCTTGCTTCAGATTGATGTCCCTGCCGATTCAAAGTATATCTTCGCCATTTTTTTAAAATGCCTGTCATTGTCATTTCTGTCGAATGACACACACTTCATCTCAAAGAGTTATCTTCGCATTTTCTCCTGTCTTTAGCCAGTATCTCCGCAGAAAACTTCATGTAGGACCCAGATGTTGAAGGCAAAATCTTGGGAAGTGTGAAAGGTATTTTTTTCTTGTATTCCAAGTGAGTTCCACCAATCTCTAAGGATTCCTGAGAATCGTGAAGTGAGTTCTGACAAGATGATATACTTTTCTCATTCTGCTAAATTTTTGGTCACCATCCAAGTATAGAAGTCTTGGATCCTCTGAGGCCATTTTGAAACCTTGACGTCGTCTAAGGTGAAAGTATGGAAACCGATTCCAACTGGCTTGGACGCCATGGGCTCGTATATCCTTTCTGAGATTGGCTCATCTGTCATGCCTTATTGTTCCTCATCTATCTCAGATATTTCAGCCTCTCTTGGCTGCTTTACAAATATTGGGGGATTGTCATCTTCGGAAGAGTTTGTTGTGGATTCATTGCTTGACCAAGAGCTATCTTCCATTGATTCATTTTCTGATGAATTCGGAGATTCCGACCATGGAGTATCTTCTTCTGCTATGCATCTTGGCTGGGAGATATAGAGGTCGGGAGCCTTCTGGTCAGAAATCATCAGATTTTCGGGGTTCGACCCTTTTGAACTTTCTCCTTGGTCTCGCCTTTTCTTGGTTTGTTTATGTGCTGCAAGGGCATATTTTCTTTCTCAAACCAATTTTGCAATATCAAAATCCTATTCTTCTTTTAAGGGTTGGGTGAAAGAGATTGAATTTTGTGAGGAAGATGGATAAGTAGAAAAGGTATAGTCCAATTTAGGTGGGGAATATGCTTGTGGAGACATAGGGAAGAAAGTCAGTTTTGAAGGGACAACTGGGGTTATTTGTGGCTTAAAGTGGTCATTTCTCAAAAGTTGGATCTGTTCTTTGATGGAAATCGTCTCCTTTTGTTGTTGTTGGAAGAATTGGAAAAGTGAAGTTCCTGGTGGACAAATCTCATATTGTAAATTTGCCAACCTTAGTTCTAATGCTTTGATTAGTCCGTCATGGTGAGATGATGTTTGCTCCGTCTTTTTCTCAATTGTTTCCACTTTGCTCATCATTTTGTTTTGTGTACGGGCCACGTTCCTTATGGTGTTGCCAATGTTGTTCAGTACCTTGTTTTGGCGGATGGAATTTTCGGATTGATAGTTTATTGTTTCTTCAATGTCACTTGTTAGGGGTTTTTCTCCAGTAGGTAGTACTACGTTTTTCTTGGGAATTTCTGGAGCATGGCTTATACCATCCTTTTCAAAAGGTTGTAGTGAAGGAAAGACTTGGGTATGACTGGAGCTTGAAGGACTTAGCATGAATATCTGTGGTTGTGGGGGGTTTATGATTTTCGGAATTGGTGAAGTTTCAGGTTCATGTGGCTTTTTGGGTTGTGAGGTATGGGATGATGGTGATTTGGTTTTGGGTGTGATTTCACTATCCTCCCAACTTAAAGTGAATTTTTTTGGTAATTTTGGCCATTCCTAGGGTTTGTAACTGACAAGAAATTCATATTTACTTGGACGGCTTAATGAGGCAATTGAAGGGTATTTGGCTAGAAATTGTTTTTCAGTGGTTTTCCCCTTTTTCTTGGATTTTGGTTTGGTTTTGTTGAGGTGGAACCTTTCCCCATGACGCTGGTGGTGTTCATCATATTTTCCATTTGGATCTTCTAAACAGTCTTGACAGTCGCAATCAAGATCCCAAGGGCAGTGTCCATTAAAGGGGCATTTGAACCACCAAGTAGTCTTTCAATTCTTGTCAACATTTTGACACCAGTCATGTTCTTCCATGATGCTTTGTATATTCCAAAAGAGCTCTCTATCAGGTACAGGGTATGTATATGTTGTGTCTTTGGGTTGAATGATTTTGCAAGAAAATATGGTTTTATTGGGTTTTTTGAGGTGGGAATGGTCAAAGCTTATGCAAACGGTTTTATCATTTCTTTTGGTAAAAGTTGGTTCACCAGATTGTAGGGATTCCTCCGGTTCTCTAAACTTTTCATAATTTGTGATCCAGGAATCAGGAAGAATTTTGACAAGTTCGTCTCTTGAAATATGTATGGGTATTTGGGTGCACATGGTGTTTCCTTTGGTAGCATCAATATTTAAGAGTAAAGCATTTTCTCCTCCCGGAAGGCAAAGATCCATGGAATGATTTTGGACTCCGCCATTTGGTGATGAAGAGTGGTTTGGATGAAATCTTTGGTTTGAGGGGCTCCTTGGATTTGGACTTGGATTTTTAGTTCTTCGGTGCAGTATGGATCATAAAGAGACATGTTGAAATTTGGAAAGATTGTTATGAAGACAGTTCCAGCATTCAGGGTAACTTTTGCAGTACCCAAATTTGCATGTTGGTACTCCAAGTATCTTGTATCTAGAAGAGAAACTCGAACTATAACAGGTTGACCTTTTTCTTCCGTGATATGTCAAAGTGATTCGGATAGCACCAAAATGGATACGGGTAAAACCATGATCTCTCCAGTGCCTGGGAAAATCATCTGGGATTTGAAGAGTGATAAATGATTCCTCTCGAGTGACAAAAATAGGATGTTGGTCAAGTTTTGAGGCAGCAACATATTCCTTGACTCCTTTTGGTCTGTGTTGGACTAAGGAACGAATTTGGGTCCAGGGTGCAAATGATATTTTGGCGAAAGCTGAGTAAGGGTTTATGAGAGATAGTTCAGTGGAAGATACTTTTTGTTCATCAGGTAGGATATCTACGTCATAGAAGTAATCATATTTTTTGGACAGGGTTTTATATAGAGTAGGAGACATATTCATTTTTGCTAAGGAAGAGGATGATGGAAATGACTCAGACATATTTAGTAAATTGTTCCTCCCTCCGAAAGGATGGGCTGGCTCTGATATCACAGTAGTAGCAGGAACATGTTATTATTAGGACGAGGTATGATATACTGGTGGGGGTGTTTGATAGGTGAGTGGATATTTTGGCCCTTGGGTTACCATCACCGCACCCACTTTCTTTATTCTTCAATACCTCCAAACTATAAAGCTTTATTAGTGGCCTGCATAGCTTCAAAATTAGTAACCATGCTACTATTGATACTTTCTTCAATTCTTTCCCCTAGCTTAATGCAGTCAGAGAATTTGTGTTCTATGACCATCAACCTTTCATAGTACTGCGGTCCATGAGCTTGCACAAAGAACTTATTCATCTGTTCTTCTTCTAGTGGTGGCCTTACCTTAGTGTCTTCATATCTCAAACGGGTAGCATACTCATGGAAGGTTTCCATGGATTTCTTCTTAAGGTTCTAGTTGCAGAACACATCTGGAGTGTTTCTTATATTGAATCTAAACTTGTCCATAAAATCGGACACCATACTCACCCAGTTAGACCACTTCTTCGGGTGATTATTGATGTACCATAACAAGGCATCTCATATGAGACTTTTCATAAACATCTTCATGCAGATTTTCTCGTTTTCACCCAAGTCTACGAGCTTTTTGCATTAAGTCCTCAAGTGTGGTTTGGCATCGCCAGTACCATCAAACAGCTCAAACTTTGGAGATTTCTAACTGTCGGGCAGTACTACATCTGGTTGAATTCTTAATATTCTTAGTTTAAGCCTACATACATTTTCTTCCCATTACACTCTTGGACCATTCCAGACAACTTCTTAATCTCTTCGGCCATGTACTTAACGAGCATGTATTTTTCAATGGGCTCGGGTGTGTATAGGGCTTGTTATGGTGTTTATAGCAAGGTTTCCATGTATATGGGGTTCCTTTGGTGGGTGCCAGGGACATAGGGGTATGGATGATCAGTGATGGATTCTTGGGGTCAATCATGGGTAGGATGCGGTGCATTTTGAGGAGAGGGTAGGTGGCGGTTTGTAGGTATTGAGTTGCATTGTGGTGTTGCTATTGTGCAGCTTATAGTAGTGGAGGGTTCATGTTTCATGGAATTGTGGGGTTGTGGTACTATTGACTGGTAGGGGAATTTTGTGGAGCTTGAGGTTGTGGATTCTGGGGTTGTGTCAGATTTTGAGTAGTAGCATTTTGGTGGTTGATATCAGGGACGTTTAAGGTGAGGGACAGGTTGGCGAGGTTACGGACCTGCTCACTCGCCTTGCAGTTCCAGAATCTTTTGTTCTAAACACATAAACCAGCTCCTTCGGCCCCGGTGCACTTTTCCCATTTGAGGTTTCCACATTCTCTGCCAAAGGAGCATTACCTTTGCTTTTGATGTTGCTAGGAGGGGGAAGAGGCGGAGGACATCTAGATCTTGTGTGGTATGTTGATATTACCAGAGTGCACGAACAAACCTTTAAGTATGGGAATAATCAAAAGAAAGAAAAACAAAAGGTAGCCAAGTTAGTATGGTAAACAGATAGCACATAAAGAATTGAATAACTCGCATCCTAATTTGAGGACCTCACTGTGCCTGAGGTATGCCTAAGCGACAAGTTACTTGGAGAAATTTGTGTCACCACTGTTTCATCCTCTAAACGCGAAATAAATCAAATCATTCTATTATTAAATTGAAATAATGAAACGGAGTCATTAGTGGCACAAGGCCTTATTACATCGATTCTAAAACTAAATATAACTATTAAATATTAAAGGAAATTTTCTATTCTACTTGGTCTCGTATCTCCCTTCTCCATGTCTCGCCTTCCTTGTTCCTGAGATCGTGTTCCCGAGGTCTTGCACGTCAATCAACATGTAGGCCATTGCTAGTTTTCCACCTTCATCGTATTCCATACCCTGGCAGTCCTAGAGTCTCTTCCTCAGTTTCCCTTCTTACTCGATCAATCCCTGCTCCAAATTCTCCAACCTTTCTATCGCTTTGTCTGCTATTTCACCCAATTCTTTTATGCTTCCATGTCTGTCTTGCGTTGTTCCATGTACTTCGATTCGAATTTGAAGACCCTCTTGCGTAGCATTTAGTATTTCACTTGAGCTTCGAACTCTTCATCTATGATCCTTCCTTTTTTCTTGATACCCGGTTTGATATCCCTGGTTATGTCATCTTTACGAAAGCTAATAGTACCTGTGTCTAGCATGATACATATCGGGCTCTATGGTCTCTTCTTCTACAATGATTTTCTGATTCCACATATGTTGAGCTTCAAACTTGAATGGTACGACGTCCATCTTAAAATCCGTCTTGTGTTGTTTCATGTTGGATACTTGTGGTAAAGCCTGCTTTCTTTCAGCTTGCCTCATTACTCTTATTTGAGCACAAGGGTAAATATCTCGCAATCCTATCAACACCAAATGAGTAGCCTTCTTGGATCAGATTATGAACTCATTGCTTGGAAACCATTCGAACATCTATTGTACCTGTTCCTCGGTCAGATTGCTGAAGAGTTGTGCCTATACTTGGGCATTTGTAGGTGTTGCAAATCTTTCAGGAGCAAAGGTCATCTTCTTCGGATGGTGGCTAACAATGTAGTCATTCACCAGCCTGTGAAGGAATTCTTGATGGCAATCGCCTCTTTGGAGATGCTCTATGAACTATATTTGCAATAGAAGGTTGCTCATCTCAAAGTAACCTGCCCTGTGCTTGCATCGGTCTACAGCTCGATACATTTCTGCTAATATCATAGGAACAATAGTGTGGGTTTGTCCCTCAATTCCCTCCATCACGGTTCTAGCTACCATGGCTAGTCGAATATGGATTTACCTTCTTGCACCGGGAAGATCAGCAGCCCCATGAAATTCCCAATGAAAAAACCCTGATGGTGAATCCATCGAATAGAAGTGATAGCCAATTCTTCATGAAACAACTAATAAAATTTGCTATGTACATACCGTTCATAAAGAAAGTCAAAAGCGATGTAAGACTTCTTCAAACAACCAAGTTCATCATTCTACTTGATCCAAAACATTTTAAGAAAACCAGGGGGTGTGCAGTTTTCTTGCACCAACAATCCTAAACTATCCCTGAGGAGTCTAGAAAAACCTCCAATCTCCAACAAAAGCGGGGTAATTTCAAAATTTCTGAATCCAAAGACGGCCCTTTTCTCGTCCCAAAACATACCTAGTATCCTTCTCGCATGATTCCTATCATACTGAGGGAGGCCGTTCCACCAATCAATCAACTTGGATGGAATGCTCTGGACCATACCGAACCTAGGAATGCCGTGCTTCATTTTCTACATTAAAGAAAAGAGTTAGCCCTACCCCCTTCTTATTTGATCAATTAAGCGATAACAGTCAATATGTTGGCACATTTTCTCCAATTAATGCACATAGTATGAGAGTATCCCTTGGGATTTTGTAGGTCCCTTTGGACTTGGGACAAGGTTTGTCTAAACAAATTTAATACGCCATGGGTATTTAATCCATCCTAGTTTTAACGTGATGTGTGCAACATCTTAATCAGAGTAGGTTTCTAAGGGTCTAACCAGTACTCTCAAGGGGACAACTTAAGAGGGAAAGGCACGGGACTACCGACTGCACCGTTGGTCGACTAGTCTTCCTTTAATAAGCCTTTCGAATTTAAAATAGGGTATTTACAGAAAGCGCGAACTCTCATCAAGCGATGTTATATTGATAATAGGCACGAGTGGAATATGATATTGAAAGCACGCCTATGCAAAATCAATAACACATACTCAAGTAATTTTACATGGTGAGGAAATGCATAAAGAGAGTATTTAATAATGCAATAAATAAGTAAGGATGAAAAGGAAAAGATAAGAAAAAGGTGCATATAGCATGGTTCTCAAAATTCGAAAGCACAATTAAATCTATAAAGCAAATAGATGAGAGGGGAAATGGAGGTTCATGGTGCAACAGTTCGAGTAAGTAAAGGGACGGGGAAAAAGGGGGTACTTGCAGCTCGCTCGCTGTCTACTAAATGAGCCTTCACTGCCCGCCCAGCCCCTATCTTTAATCTTAAGTAAAGTGAAGTCAAATCAATGAAGTGAACAGCCCAACCTCTTTGTTTGAAGCTTTGCCAGGAAGCTTCTACTTGTTGAAGCTTTGTTTCCCCTAATTCCGAAACACAACAATAGACTTGCCACTATAGTATAGGAAAAAGCTTCTCTTTGATAAGCGGTCATAGGGGAGTTCAGAAAGGATCTGATCGTAGATAGAGACTTCAACCTGTGCGGGGGTAGGGGCGGATGTAGCCAAGTGGATCAAGGCAGTGGATTGTGAATCCACCACGCGCGGGTTCAATCCCCGTCGTTCGCCCATCAATAAATGGACCGTTTGTTTCGGAGACACAAGACAAACCTAGAAAGAATTTATTCTGCAAGTCATCTCGAGGCTTTCAAACGCATCCAAGCAATTGGTATCCGATTGAAAGATAGAAAGCATAGATTCGCGTCGCCTACTTGCTGAAAGCAAAAATGGAATGGCCGATGATGATAATCCTACACAAGCAAATATTTTTTATGGTGAGGGCCTAAGCATATCCCCGGCAGAGTCGTCATGCTACCGCGTCCCGTTTTCTCGAGGAAGCGATTTTCGACACGTGACAACTCTTTTAAAGGTTATTAAAAGAGGCGACTTACCAAATAAAGATTTTAAAGGTGTGTTAGGGAACCTATTAGTAAATAACTCTAATTAACTAGCCTGTGTTGCCAAAGATCGGGTAAGGGCTCGAATTACCTCAAAACGAACATGTTAGGCACTCTTCGAAGTCGACAATTGTGGTTCCCGGCCAAATTTAAGCTATGTGGTTATAAGTCCCCGTAAAATATTTCCTAAAACTCGGGGTTTCGTGGTGCCGAAGTAGACTTAAGCGTTGATGATTCGTGGTTCGGACTTTTCGGGTTGAACAATGCATTGGGGAGTTGAAGAAACTTTTTCGAAAGTGCAGGGCATTTCTGCGGCCCATTCTGCGATCATAGAACTAATCTGCGGACCGCAGATCTACCGCAGACTGAGGCAGAAATTTTGGCAATTTTTTGGACCAATATGCGGTCCATTATACAGCCGCATAATCGTTTTGCAGGCCGCATAACCCGTAACAGACCCAGCACAAAAAGTTTTATAAGGGCATTTCTGCGTCCCAATATGCGACCGCATAATAGGTCTACGGACCGCAAACCAGTCGTAGAGAGAGGCAGGGGTGCCCAGGTCCGGAGGACCATTTTACGGACCGCATAAGCGTTATGCGGTTGCATATGCAACCGCAGATCTGTGTCGAGGCTTCATTTTTATAATTTTTTTTACCCAACCCTATTTTAATTAAAAGCCCTTGGGGCTCGTTTTGAAAGAGAAATATGATATTTGAGAGAAGGGAGAGTGTTCTAGAGAGAGAGGGAGAAAGCCTAGGCTAATGGTTCTTCAATTCTTGCTCAAGACTTGGAGAATTCACAAGGAAAACTCACAAGGTCTTCATCCAAGAGGTAAGGTTCTAAACCTAGTCTACAATTTAAAGTTTAGGTAGAAGATGGGTAATTAAGTATGATTCTTAGGTATGAGAGCTTTTATTTATGCATGCATGTACCTTTGAAGCTGGTGGGGAGGTAATTGAAATAGTATGAGTAAACTATTGGTATTGAATTAGTTGTGGTGTGTGATGTGCCGGAGAATTTCGGCACATTTTGATACTAATTGCTTATATTTTAACTTGTTTTAAATGCAATTTCCCTTGGTACTTATGTAATTTTAGTATTTTTTGCAGTGTATGAGGTGTAAGGACCTAAGACCATGGAAAAGAGTTCAAAAAGCCACAAAAAGACAAGAAACGAGCAAAAAGGCATCGCAGATGTGGATATGCTATCGCAAAACCCACATGTGAGCTGCATATTTCACTCCAAGATCGCAGATCAAGACAGACATCTAGGCAAAATTCAACGTCAAAGACGCGGTCTCATCTGCAATCGCATAACCTGTTTGCGAGCCGCATATTGCACGCAGAGATTGCAGACCAAAATAGAATCCTGGGCAAAGTTCAATGTCAAAAATGCGGTCTCATCTGCAATCGCATAACTTGTTTGTGAGCCCCAGAAGTAACGGCAAACCAAACATGAAGTCTACTGAAGGAAGAAAATGCGATGCAAGATGCAGTCGCATTTCTACAATGCGGACCGCAAACCATGAATGCGGTGAAGGCGAAACTAGGGTTACAATCTGCGATAGCCATGTTAAAAATGCGGACCGCATGTCTGTTATGTGACAGAAATGCGGTTGCATATTCAACTTCAAGGAAGATTGGTCCGATTTTTTGTCTCGATTTTTGGCCCTCTATAAATAGATTTATTAGGGTTTTGTGGGCTCTATCTGGTCAGACTTTGAAGCTACAATACAAGGCATTAATATTCCTTTCTTTTGGAAGGTTTTGGGTCAAGAATATTTCACTTTTTGAGCTTTATGACATTTAATATTCTCTTATTTTTAGATTTTAGTATGAGTAGCTAACTTTAAATACTAAGGTTGTGGACCCTAAATGGGTGTTATGTTAATGGGTGTTTAACATTGAATATGTATATATTGGTTGGTTGATATTTATTTATTTCTCATTCTTCATTTATTGTTGGTTGTTGCAAATATTAACAAGCGCCACTAAATTCTAGCTTTACTTGGGAAAGTGGGGTAGAATTTGGTAGAAGTAAATATCAAAGACACAAGGCTTTAAATCTTGTTTAATAATATCACTTAGGAATAAGTGGGTTTTATTTGGCATAAATTGATTGTTCTTAATTGCAACTCTTTTATATTTAGAAAAATCATAAAGAGGAAATACTACCTAACTATTGGAAAATATTAGGTAGTCACTTACACATCATTTGCACATCAAAAAGGACCTTCCATTAGAAATATATCATATTAACATCGATAGCATTACACTTCATTAATGGGGACACAACCTTGGTTTCTTTAATCAAATTATTTACATTCTCAACATTCCAATTAGCCTTTACCTAAAACCAAACTGAATTCATACTCTTGTTACGGTTAACTGGATAGAATTACGACTTTAATCGAGTAACACACTAGTCAAGTAACCTTTTCACACCTATTCCCTGTGGGATTCGACCCCAACCTTGTTGGGTTATTATATTTGACATCGACCGCTTTACACTATTTATTAAAGTGTAATTTGAGCGTATCAGAGTGAAGGAAATCTTGTGGAAAAACCTTGTAATCGATTTCGCACTCCTAGTGTTTGATTAAATGCTCAAATGAGCTAAAACCATGAATATCTTCCTAATTTGTGTTTAATTTTACCATGTCACTGAATAGATCGAGGTTGCTAGGATTTTCGGAACTGTATAGTGAATTAGGAAAAGCACAAAGCGAGGTATGAAGGCTAAGCTCTTCTTCTAGTGTCGGAATTCCCGAATCCTTGTAAAATTCTAATATGTGTGGTCGAACTTGAAACTCTATTGGTGAGGGATATTCAAAATAGTAAAATTGATTCGCGATTGGCATAACGTGTTAGAACCCTCGTGTGATTACGGTTCTTTATTTTTGACTTAATTATGTAATACACCTTTTTGGGAAGAAGATCTTGCATGAAATCAATGTGATTAAACAATTATTTCTTACATGATTAGACACTGTGAACTTACACCTGCTAAGGCCAAAGGTGCCAAATGGTTGATATAAAAGGGAACTCTCTTGTACAAACTATTATCATTTTGGAAATCTGAAGTGTGGCATTGTGGATACACCTCCACTAGCATACATTGGGGTGAGGCAGCGGGCCCGCTTTGTGTAGAGTTGTGGTATTGCTAATACATCTCCACCCGCATACATCGAGGTGAGGCGGTAGGGCTGTATGTAGATCTTTTTGCATGGTAAATGCACCTTCACCCGCATTTATCGGGGTGAGGTGGCAGGGCTGCTTTGCGAAGAGTTTCTGGTATTGTGATTGCACTTCCACCTGCATACGTTAGAGTGAGGCGACATTGCCGCTTTGTGTAAGCGTAGTTGTAGAGGATCCCCGGCTTATGAATTTATAAATGTTATTGAAAGCTCTTAACAAATTTTCTATGCCTTTAACGGCTAACTAAGCCTTTTATTGTTACCACGATTTATCATATTCATGTTGTATTTCCAAGTCCTTGCATAGGTGTTTGGTGTTCGTACTAGTACTATTCGACTTATACTAGCGTCCTTTATGCCGGGGGCGCTGCATCTTTAATGGATGCAGGTGGTTCCATTGCAAGTGGTATTGAGCAGAGATAGCAGTACACCCTCTCCTCATCTTACTTGGTAAGCCCCACTTCATTCTAGGGTCCTTTATATCTTGTTTCATGTACATAGTGTTTTGAGGTATAGCCGGGGCCTTTTTGCCGGAACTATCTTTAGAGGCTCTGAAGAAATAAGAAATTTGAAAAGAAAAAAACAAGGATAAAAGCAAGAAGCTCAATGATCTATCAAGATAACAAGTAGGAACTAGTCTACTTATCTTCTTGATGAAGTCAAGGAAAACCTATACTATACAAACAACCCTCAATGATAACGATGGACTAGCAAATTTTTTGATCAAGCAAAGGAACAAGTTCAACTTGGAATCACAGCAAAAATTGGACAAGTTCACACACAGATAGTTTTTGAGAACCTTAGGAGGTCGCCGGTTTCTGTGTATTGATTAATAATGTAAAGTACTAAAAATAATGTAGTCTTTAGGCTTATATAGAATGAGAATTTACCAATATCAACTAGGAAAAGAATAACTAACAAAAAGGCCAATAATTTGGCTAAGTCTCCGTAGAGGGACGCAGGACCCCGAACAAATAATCAATGTCATCCATAACAACATAACAATGCAAAATAAACACAAATGTGCATCATCAACGTCACACAAGTGCATCTTCAATTCAAATATATTCAACGCCTTACACAAAGTGTATCATCAACGCCTGGCTCTTCTTCACCATTAAGTGTGCATCATGAAGTTTCTTAGCTTGACTCCTCGTGAATGGTCTCTAAGGCACAAACGTATCTTGATCAGGCTGGGCTACATCATCCTCTTCTTCTTCATAAGTGATGCATGGTTGACAAGTAGCAGGCAAAGTGATTTGGACCTATAGGCATTTTATCTACCCAGTCATGCGAAAAATTAAACTACCCCAAGCCCCCCTTTTAACTATTTTCAGTATTATCCATTTTACCGGTTATTAAAATGGTAACAAGCTCAATACAAGTACACAACTAACCGATGTAATATATTTGGGCCTTCAACAGCTTTAAACTTCACGCGAACTACCAGGTCCGTGCTCCAGGTGATGTGGTCAAGCCGAGAAAGCACGCATTACCCAAATCAAGCACCAGACACAAATTCTCAACAAGGACAATTCTACTATTAACGCCCTCACAAGATAGAAATTTCAAGTGGAAGACTATACACACAAGTTACACACGCAACTCAAAACTTAGGCAAGAAATACATGTACATTCAAAAATTTCAATCTCTGGGACTCAAAGACCAACCAAGAAACAAGATTCCCTAAGTGGAATTTTAGGAGATGTAGAAGCACATAAGCAAGGGAAAAACAACATTTACCGATCACATGAAAAGCTCACAGGCATATACTCCAAGTGCAACACTCAAAAGTGGTACACATATCACATATATTCAAGATGACATACATCATTTGGAATACCTCAAAGTCATATCCTCTATAATGTTCAAGACTTAGTCCTATGAAACGAATTATAGTTCCTTACATGGAAGGATTAACGTGAAAGTTTAAGGCAAATCAATCTTCTGTACACAGTTCATAAGTATAACAAATCAATTAGCATGTGTTCACCTAATTCCTAATAGGTCAGAGGGATTCTACAGGTCAAACATACATGGATGAGTACAATTATGTGCGACAGAGATCACCTTAAAGGTATTAAACTCGAGCAAACTCAGCATTAGCACACATGGATCCTCAAAACAACACTTTGACAATTAAATTGCAGCAAAGCATACAACATAGTACAATGTTTGATTCACAAATTGCAGAGAAACCTAAGTCATGCTTTCCTACTTGGATAAGAGTTCAGATAGTAGTGACATGTAGAATGCACATAATTAACAACTAATAAAGAGATAATCTAAACATTCATATAACGTTTAAACTATAGCATTCAAGAGCAACTAAACACTTGCAATGAGAAATGAGCAAAAATGAGAAGAGAAGAGTTTCAACCATAACTCAGCAGGAGTAGGAGTGAAGGATAACAGTGAGGACACCAAGGTCTCCGATACATCAGTGATCACAGAAGACTCAAAAACGCTTTGAGCAATGCTTGTACCGACGGAGGTTTTGATCGATTCTAAGGTGGCCTTGGCTTTCAGCCAACCCAGAACACAATAAAAAAACAATAGTATTGAAAGAACTAGTACGAGTAAGAGAGAGAGTGACTAAAGTTTGTTCTTTGGGGAAATTGGGAGGGGTTTATATAGTGTTTGATTCACACAAATTAAAAAAAAGGTAAACACCAATTAAATCACTAAATGAATGGAAGAATCATTTGCAACCAATTTTAAGTGAAATTAGGGCAGAATTATGCGCAGAAGGTCATCCAAAAATCATTAAACAATCCGGGCTGCTAGAGGAGTAAGGATTTCCTTTTGAATGTACCAAGCCATGATTCCGTGTAGAATCAATATTCAAAAAATATATTGAATCCTCTCATTCAATACTTGCCATGTATAGGAAAGTATCATGCAATAACCCAACCGGTCATTTTGAGAATTTACATCCAGTTTGGTGGTTTGAGGTCATGAGCAGCTTCACATGGTGTACTCGAGTTTTTTGGAATTGATTTGGAAGTATGACTCTTAAATAGGAAGCTTTAAGTTGAGATATTTGACCAAGTTTATTTTTATGTATTTCACCTCGAATCCAAGTTGTGATGATTTCGTTAGGTCCAGCTTGTGATTTTGGACTTGGCGACTGCTCGGATTTGCATTTGGAGGCTTCAAGAAGATTTTGGTAATAATTGGCGAAAGTTAGCAATTAAAAAGTTTGGAAGTTTCGTAAGTTTGACTGAGAGTTGACTTTGATGATATCGGGTTCGGATTATCATTCCGAGAGTTGGAATATATTCTTTATGTCATTTGGAACTTCTATGCAAAATTTGAGGTTATTCCAAGTTGATTTGATATGATTCGGCACGAGTTTTGGAAGTTGAAAGATCAAAAGTTCATTAAGTATTAATTGTAGGCGGGATTCATGTTTTTATGTTGTTATGCGGGATTTCAGGCCTCGAGCAGACCCATATTATATTATGGACTTATTGACATGTTCGGACGGGTTCCCAAGGGGTTCAGAAGAGTTTCAGATAGGTTTGCGTTGCATTGCGCTCGTTTTTGATGTTTCGACGTCGTTTCTTCAAGCATAAATGGTACCACATTAAGAGAACAAGCTCCAAATTCTATTTTGATTCAATCATTCAAAGTTGATAATGGGATTCTCGTGTTTTCATATGATGGGATGATAGATGCGGTGTGACGTAGGTATTGAGATTTCTATATGGAAGTTTGCGGTTCAGTTTCGAAGGGAGTGTCCTATGTTATAGACAGTATGGACAGTCTGATAATGTTTAGAAAAAAGTTGGCACTGTTTTGTTATCACCTGCGAAGAGTATGTATTTCAAAACGGCGCACTATGTTTTGACTTGCAAATTCTTCATTGGTATTGTGGTACTCGCCTGGTGGATCAACTGCTGATGTTTAGATTTGCTATGTGGTATGGAAGAATTATGGAAGTATTTCTCATGGAATGATTATGTATGGAGGATGTGTCGGTCACTATAGTGGTTGAGTTCGGATTAGATATTGTGATTCTAGTGTTCTAGGGATTTGGAGGCTAGGAGTTCTCAGATGCAGATTGTTCCTTGGTTCCGACCTGTGGAGGTATGGCAGAGTTACAAAACAAATAGTAGGTGTTATGGTTAGGCTATTATATACTTTTGGAGGGTTATTTATCTATTTGTGGATGGCCGGAGTTGAGTAGGGGGCCCATTGATAGGCCTAATGAGGACGTGTATTCAGCACTTGGTCAGATTTGTTATCTCTGTATTGCTATTGTTGAGGGCTGTGTCATTTGGTTAGACTTGAACTTGTTTGTGTTCTGATATGTTCTATGTGTTACTTTTCTATGCTACAATGGGCTGTGATTAGTTGGTTAATTGAACATATGACGCATTTATATTTGGGCCAAGTGGCAAAATTCGAGCGAAATGGTTATTGGTATGTTGAATGATTGATTTTGCCTAAGTTCTGGTCTTTCATGTTGGTGGTATATTGTGCTATCTGTTTACCCATGGTTATGGTCATGCACTTCGCGTGGTTGTTGTAAAATTGTGTATGTTTTTTGATTTTGAGCATTATGGCTTGAGGTATTTCAAGTAGATTGGTGTCTAGATTGGGTCACACACTGCGGCAGAGGTAGGTTGGGATACAATCCTCTGTGTTGATTTCATGTGTTTCGGTTCTCCCTTGTGTAATGGGTTTATAGCAATGCACTTGTGGTGGTACCAGTTGAGATTGCGGGACAGGTTTTTCAGTTGGTTCTCTTTCAATTTTTTGGGTACATTTGAATTGTTGCTTGTTGGTGCACGGATTACACGGTTTGTGGCTTTAGGTAGTATTGGTGTGATATGAGGTCATTGGACTTGGTATGAATGCTATCAAATTTGATTTTAGTATGTTTGGAAGAATAATATCGGAAGTCAGCTTATAATTACGCAATGGTTCTTATCAGCCAAGAGAGATCCACGACTAGTTGATCTGATGAGTTGTTATGAGTTTCTGCATATTTCGTTCATCATTGGCATTGTACGAAGATTTAGAACAAGGTTTTATTTGATATGAGATTTTACCGGTACCAGATTTTTTATTGAGCAGCTATTGTGGCTGGAAATTATTGCTACGAGTACCTGAGTTATGTGGTATATCATGTGATTATATCTTGGGTCATAGTTATGGCTTGATGCATCTTGTTCAGAATTATACAGTGCGTGGATATGAGATTCAGGTCTTGTAATAGATTCCAGATGTTAGAGATTTGATTATATGGCATATGGATTAAGGTTGAAGTAAGAGTCTTCAGTTAGGTGGTATTGTCAAGCTTATACGGATTGTGGTGACGTGAGATCACCCATGGGTATGTGCATGGTGAATATACATAGTTATTTGATGATTTTGGAATGACTCTTGGCACATTCGAGGACGAATTGTGACGACCCAGTAAATCGTCTCATGGGTTACTGCTCCGTCTTCACCAATATCTGTATCCCCAATATATGTATCATTATGCCTCGTTATCAGTGTTTTAGGTAATTTAGTTGAGTAAGTTGCATTCGGAATGAAATCGGTAAGAAATAAGACACTTAGTCTCTTTCAAGGAGGCTTAAGTTGTGAAAGTCAACTGTATGTTGACTTATGAGTTAGAAGGCTCGGATGTGAATTTCGATGATTCGGTTAGTTTTGGGAGAGGATTTATGACTTAGGAGAGTGATCGGAATTAGTTTTGGAGGTTCTGTGTAGAATTAGGCTTGAATTGGTGAAGTTAGAATTTTGGCGATTTCCGGTTGATAGGTGAGATTTTGATCCGAGGGTCGGAATGGAATTCCGAAAGTTGTTGTAGCTTCGATATGTGATTTATGACTTGTGTGCAAAATTTCAAGTCATTCGGACGTGGTTTGGTTGGGTTTAGATCAAAATAGCAATTCAGAGGATTTTTGAAAACCTTAGGCTTGAATCCGATGCGAATTTGATGATATGATGTGGATTTGACCGTTCCGAAGGTTGGAACAAGTTTAATTAAAGTTATGGGATATGTTGGCATGTTTAGTTGAGGTTTCGGAGGCCTCGGGTGAGTTTTGGGTGGTTAAACGGATTTAACCATAGTTGGAATAGCAAAAGTTGCAGAAAAACCAGGTGAGAATGCGGACCGCATAACTCAAATGCGGACCGCATATCTCACAGTGAGATCGCAAAAACAAGCAGAGATCTGGGCAGGATTTGCGACCAAAGTGCGGTCAGAATGCGAACCGCAAACCTGAAATGCAGACCGCATATTTGACCGTGGAGATCGCAAACTGAGACAGAAAATTTGACAAAAACTTACGTCAAGAATGCGACGAGAATGCGATCGCAAAACATGAAATGCGAACCGCAAAAATCGCTTTGTGTTGATTTGCGGCGAAGGCTAGGGCCATTTTTGCGACGGCCATGTCAAAAATGCGAACCGCATACCTGTTATGCGACAGGTATGCGATCCGCATATTTGACCTGACAGGAACGTTTTTGTCTCGATTTTCGACCCATTATAAATAGAGATTAGTGCCCATTTTTCGTGCAAGAACCCATTTTTCGTTACCCACGAAGAGAAACACCTCCAAACACCCTAAAATCACCACAAATCAACCTCAAAACAATATCTAAAGGAGATTTTCTTGAATAAACTCTTAAAGGAAGGAGTTTTGGTCACCTCAAACGTACTTGGGGCCATAGAACTCGGATTGAAACAAGTTTTGAAGCAATTCTTGGAGGGTTTCCAAGAGAAACATCGGGGTAAGTATTCCTAACTCGATTTTGGAGGAATTACCTCAGTTTATCACTATTTTTAGCAATTAATTGGTGATTTAAGTTGAAAAAATTGTGGAAAACCCTAAGGCTTAGGTGTGAGGGTTAGAGGTCGATCCGGTGTAGGAATCCGACAAATTTTATATGGTTGAACTCGTGAGAAGATAAGGAACCCGTTGGGGTGAAAAGTACTGAATTTCAAGACGTGGGCTCGGGGCTCGGGTTTTGCTAATTTCAGGATTTCTTAGTAAATTCGATTGTTTTTGCTTGGGTTTTATTCCCTCAACATATTATGACGTAATTGTTCTGAATTTGGATAGATTCGACGCACGTGAAGGCTAATTCAAAGGGCAAAGGCGTCGCGGGCTAAGGATTTAGCCGGTTTGAGGTGAGTAATGTTTGTAAATGATGTCCTAAGGGTTCGAAACCCCGGATTTGCACCTCATAGTGCTATGATGAGGTGAGGTACATGCTCGATGATGAGCATGGGGTTGTTTACTTCTGGGGATTGGGACTTGGTCCATCCCGATTGATCATTTCTACTACATACTTGATTGAAATCTAATTGATATCATTGTGATTTGGGCTACTTTCCATATTTGGGCTTCGCGCCGGTTATGTGAACCCTTCAGGGGTAGTTTTCATTTTGTACTAAATCATATTTGGGCTTCGCGCCGGTTACGTGAACCCTTCAGGTGTAGTTGTCGTTGTTTACTAAATCATATTTGGGCATCTCGCCGGTTATGTGAACCCTTCAGGGGCATTTTGTTACTGAATTGATTCATTTCATAAACTCAGTTTCGAAATTCAAATGATATTTTCAAATGATTTTTATTGGATCGGGTGGCATGCCGCCACAGAATGTAAATTGGATCGGGTGGCACGCCGCCACGAGATGTAATATGCATGGATCGGGTGACACACCATCACGAGATATTGTGCTACTGAACCAACCACAGTAAGCGCCAGGTACCCTGGGAACGGGTGGCACGCCGCCACGATAGTCATGACTTGCATTACATTGCATTGCATTCGCACTGCATTTTTGGTTGTGTTGGTGTTGTTTCCATTTACTCCATCTTATCTATTTGAGATGTTACATGTTTTTGCTGTTCCATCGTGGATTGCTTTACGACTTATGTGTTTCTTACTTTCAGTCATTATTTATATTTATTACTCACTGAGTTGGAAGTACTCACATTACTCCTTGCACCATGTGTGCAGATTCAGGCGTTAACGATTCCGCTCCGAGGCATTGACTACTACTGCCAGGGCGGTGATTCGGAGGTTACGAGGTAGCTGTTGGCGTCCGCAGCCCCGTATATCTTTTATCATGTTATTTCCGCTTTCATCTAACAATTGTGCCAAGACATTGTAATAGTAATCTTGTTATTAGGATTTCTTTAGTTTCTCATGACTTTGTGACACCCCGATCTGAGGGTTGTAGTCGGGATGGTTTACTATATTTTTCCACAAACTACTGTTATTTAACCATACTTATATTATTCTCGTATTATTTAACTATTTGAGCGAAGTTTAGTTGGTTTGGCTGGCCTTGCCGTCATGAGAGGCGCCATCACGACCGGGTTGGGATTTTGGGTCGTGACAGCTTGGTATCAGAGCCTAGGTTACATAGGTCTCACGAGTCATGAGCGGGTTTAGTAGAGTCTTGCGGATCGGTACGGAGACGTCTGTACTTATCTTCGAGAGGCTGCCGAACCTTTTTAGGAAAATTCCATATTCTTGAAATTCTTGTCGTGCGAACTTGTTGATCCGAGTACTAAAACTTCTGCTATCATGTTCTCTCACAGATGGTGAGGCCACGAACTACTGGACGAGGTGGACGACCACCAATACCAACCACTGAGGCCACCAGAGGCCGCGGACGCGGTCGTGGTCGTGGTAGAGGCAGAGCAGCGAGGGCAGCATCTGTTGATCCACCAGCTGCCCCAGCTCAGGAACAGGCTCCAGCAGCCCCAGTTCAGGCACCAGCTGTGCCTGCAGCTATTCCAGGTCTTCAGAAGACCTTCGCTCAGATTTTAACCGTTTGCACTGGCCTAGCCCAGGCTGTTTCAGCCACCACAGCCGCAACTACTTCCCAGGCCTGGGGAGGCAATCAAACTCCAGTTGCTCGTACGCCTGAGGAGGTAGTGCAGGGACTTCAGATGCCGGGGGCACCTCCAGCCCAGCCAGTTGCACCGACTCAGGAATTCATAGTACCAGTTATGCTGGACGATGAGCAGCGTCGTCTTGAGAGGTTTGGCAGACTCCAGCCTCTGTCATTCAGTGGTGCTGAGGGCGAGAATGCCCAAGGTTTTCTTGACAAGTGTCAGCGAATGCTCCGGACAGGCGGGATTCTTGAGTCTAGTGGTGTGGCATTTACCACATTTCAATTCACGGTAGCCGCCTTTAATTGGTGGGAAGCGTATGAGAGGCGTAGGCCGGTTGATGCAACGCCCCTCACTAGGCAGCAGTTCTCCGTTCTTTTCTTAGAAAAGTATGTGCTGCAGTCCGGTAGAGAGGAGTTGCTTAGACAGTTTGAAGGGCTGCGACAGGGGATATGACTGTGTCGCAATACGAATCAAGATTTTCTAAGTTGGCTCGACATGCTGTATGGATTGTTCCAACTGACCGTGAAAGGATCAGGAGGTTTGTGGATGGCCTTAACTACCATCTCCGTATTCTTATGACCAGGGAGAGAGTATGGGTGCTACTTTCGAGGAAGTGGTTGATATAGCTCGCGAGATTGAGATGATTCACCGTCAGGAGCGAGAGGAGAGGGAGGCTAAGAGGCCTCGAGGATCGGGTAATTTCAGTGGTACTCCCTCGAGAGGCCAGTTTCAGCAAGGTAGAGGCCGTTCATTCAGGCCTGCTCAGTTAGTAAGCCCAGTGTATAGTAAGGCATCTTCAGGTCGTGGCTATTATGGGTTGCAGCAGGGCCAGTCAACACTTAGCGCCCTTCCAGCTCATTCTCCGTCAGCCCAGGGTCCGTCTAGATCGAGTGCATCTATTAGAGCACCAGTGAGCTGTTATGATTGTGGCGAGATGGGCCACATACGGAAATATTGTCCTCATCATGGAGCTAGATCATTCCAACAGAGGAGTCAACCCTCGACTTCTGCTCCAGTTACTTTAGCACCCGCCCAGCCAGCTAGGGGCGGTGGTCAGGCAGCTAGAGGTCGCCCTAGAGGGGGAGGTCGAGCAGGCGGTGGCCAGGCTCGATTCTATGCTATTCCAAGCAGGACAGATGCCAGTGCTTTTGATGCCGTTATTACAGGTATTGTTTCAGTCTGCCACAAAGATGCCTCTGTATTGTTTGATCCCGGTTCCACTTATTCATATGTGTTTTCATATTTTGCTCATTATTTGGGTACGCCCCGTGAGCTTCTTGCTCTACCTGTTCATGTGTCTACCCCGATAGATGACACTGTTGTTGTAGACAGTGTGTATCGGTCGTGTGTAGTAACTATTGGGGGTCTGGAGACCCGAGTTGATCTATTGCTATTAAGCATGGTAGATTTTGATGTTATTTTGGGCATGGGTTAGTTATCTCCATGTCGTACTATTTTAGACTATCATGCTAAGACAGTTACTTTGGCTATGCCGGGTGCGCCGCGGATCGAGTGGTGTGGCGTGACTGATTATATTTCCGGTAGGGTGATATCATATTTAAAAGCCCAACGTATGGTTGGGAAGGGTTGCCTTGCATACCTAGCATTCGTAAGGGATGTTGGAGCTGGGACTCCACGCATCGCTTCTGTTCCAGTTGTGCGGGATTTTCCTGATGTATTTCCTGCAGACCTGCCGGGCATGCCTCCGGACAGGGATATTGATTTCGGTATTGACCTGGTGCCGGGCACTCAGCCCATCTCTATTCCACCGTATCGTATGGCACCAGCAGAGTTGAAAGAATTAAAGGAGCAACTTCAGGAACTCCTAGACAAGGGGGTTCATTCGCCCTAGTGTGTCACCTTGGGGTTCACCGGTTCTATTTGTGAAAAAGAAAGATGGCACGATGAGAATGTGCATCGATTATAGGCATCTGAACAAAGTAACAATCAAGAACAAATATCTTTTGCCTCGTATCGATGACTTATTTGACCAGCTTCAGGAAGCACGAGTGTTCTCTAAGATTAATCTCCGTTTAGGATATCACCAGTTAAAGATCAGGGATGCAGATATTCCTAAGACTGCTTTCCGGACTAGATATGGCCATTATGAGTTTCTTGTTATGTCTTTCGGGCTAACCAATGCCACAACAGCGTTCATGCAGTTAATGAACAATGTATTTCGGCCTTATCTGGATTCGTTCGTGGTGGTATTTATTGATGATATTCTGGTGTACTCCCATAGCCAGGAAGAGCACGTAGAACATTTGCGGGTTGTATTGCAGAGACTGAGGGAGGAGAAGCTTTATGGAAAATTCTCCAAGTGTGAGTTTTGGCTCGACTCAGTGGATTTCTTGGGGCACGTAGTGTCCAGTGAGGGTATTCAGGTTGATCCAAAGAAGATAGAGGCGGTTCAGAGTTGGCCTAGACCGTCCTCAGTCAGAGAGATTCGTAGCTTTCTTGAATTGGCAGGCTATTATCTCCGGTTTGTTCAGGGATTCTCATCCATAGCATCGCCCTTGACCAAATTGACTCAAAGGGGTGTTTCATTTGTGTGGTCGGACAAGTGTGATGATAGCTTTAAAAAGCTCAAGACAGCCCTAACCATAGCTCCAGTATTGGTTCTACCATCAGCCTCAAGTTTGTATACCGTCTATTGTGATGCCTCGAGAGTTGGGATTGGTTGTGTACTAATGCAGAAGGGTAGAGTTATTGCCTATGCTTCTCGTCAATTGAAGCCTCATGAGAAAAACTACCCCGTGCATGATTTGGAGCTAGCTGCCATAGTTCATGCTTTAAAGATTTGGAGACATTACTTATACGGCGTATCTTGTGAGGTGTTCACTGATCATCGTAGTCTACAGCATTTGTTCAAGCAGAAGGATCTAAATTTGAGACAGCGGCGATGGTTAGAATTGCTCAAGGGTTATGACATCACTATACTATACCATCCAGGAAAGGCCAATGTCGTGGCCGATGCTTTAAGCCGAAAGGCAGTGAGTATGGGGAGTTTGGCATACATTCCAGTTGGAGAGAGACCTTTCGCAGTCGATGTTCATGCCTTGGACAATAGGCTTGTGAGATTAGACATCTCGGAATCTAATCGGGTGTTGGCTTGCGTGGTTTCTCGATCTTCGTTATATGATCGCATCAAGGAACGTCAGTATGACGATCTGCATTTGGTTGTCCTTAAGGACAGAGTTCAGCACAATGATGCTAAAGATGTGACCATCGGCGACGATGGGGTGTTAAGGATACAGGGTCGAATTTGTGTACCCAATGTGGATGGTCTTCGAGAATTGATCCTGGAGGAGGCCCATAGCTCACGGTATTCTATTCATCCGGGTGCCGCAAAGATGTACCAGGATTTGAAGCAACATTATTGGTGGGAAAGGATGAAGAAGGATATTGTGGGATTCGTAGCCCGGTGTCTCAACTGTCAGCAAGTAAAATATGAACATCAGAGGCCGGGGGTGGTTTGTTTCAGCAGATAGCTATTCCCGAGTGGAAATGGGAACGAATCACTATGGACTTTGTTGTGGGACTCCCACGGACTTTGAAGAAGTTCGATGCTATTTGGGTGATTGTGGATCGGCTGACCAAGTCTACACATTTCATTCCTGTGTGTACTACCTATTCTTCAGAATGGTTGGCAAGGATTTACATTCGAGAGATTGTTCGGCTGCGTGGTGTTCCAGTTTCTATCATTTCTAATAGAGGTACTCAGTTCACCTCGCAGTTCTGGAAAGCCGTACAGAGGGAGTTGGGTACTCAGGTTGAATTGAGCATAGTATTTCATCCTCAGACGGATGGGCAGTCAGAACGTACCATTCAGATATTGGAGGACATGTTGCGTGCATGTGCTATTGATTTCAGAGATTCATGGGATGAGTTTCTGCCTGTTGCAAAATTCGCATATAATAACAGCTATCAGTCAAGTATTCAGATGGCTCCGTATGAGGCTCGGTATGGGAGACGGTGTAGATCTCCAGTTGGTTGGTTTGAGCCCGGCGAAGCTAGGCTATTGGGGACTGACTAGGTTTAAGATGCTCTAGTAAAGGTGAAGGTAATCCAGGAGAGGCTTCGTACAGCACAGTCGAGGCAAAAGAGTTATGCCGATAGAAAGGTTCGAGATGTGTCTTACATGGTTGGTGAAAAGGTCTTGCTGAAAGTTTCACCCATGAAAGGTGTTATGAGGTTCGGAAAGAAAGGGAAATTGAGTCCTCGGTTCATTGGGCCGTTTGAAGTACTTCGGCGAGTTGGGGAGGTGGCGTATGAGCTTGCTTTGCCACCCAGTTTGTCGAGTGTACACCCAGTGTTTCATGTTTCTATGCTCCGAAAGTATATTGGGAACCCGTCTCATATTTTGGACTTCAGCACGATTCAGTTGGATGATAATTTGACCTATGAGGTGGAGCCAGTGGCGATTTTGGATTGTTAGGTTCGGAAGTTGAGGTCCAAGGAGATAGCTTCAGTAAAAGTCTGATGGAGAGGTCGGTCTGTGGAAGAGGCTACTTGGGAAACCGAGCGGGAGACGCAGAGCAGATATCCTCACCTATTTGAAACTTCAAGTATGTCTCTTTACTCGTTCGAGGACGAACGTTTGTTTAAGAGGGGGAGAATGTGACGACCCGGTAAATCGTCTCATAGGTTACTACTCCGTCTTCTCCAATATCTGTATCATTATGCCTCGTTATCAGTGTTTTAGGTAATTTAGTTGAGTAAGTTGCATTCGGAGTAAAATCGGTAAGAAATAAGACACTTAGTCTCTTTCAAGGAGGCTTAAGTTGTGAAAGTCAACTGTATGTTGACATATGAGTTAGAAGGATCGGATGTGAATTCCGATGATTCGGTTAGTTTCGGGAGAGGATTTATGACTTAGGAGAGTGATCGAAATTAGTTTTGGAGGTTCCGTGGAGAATTAGGCTTGAATTGGTGAAGTTAGAATTTTGGCGATTTCCGGTTGATAGGCGAGATTTTGATCCGAGGGTCGGAATGGAAATCCGAAAGTTGCCGTAGCTTCAATATGTGATTTATGACTTGTGTGCAAAATTTCAGGTCATTCGGACGTGGTTTGGTTGGGTTTAGATCAAAATAGCAATTTAGAGGATTTTTTAAAACCTTAGGCTTGAATCCGATGCGAATTTGATGATATGATGTGGATTTGACCGTTCCGAAGGTTGGAACAAGTTTAATTAAAGTTATGGGATATGTTGGCATGTTTAGTTGAGGTTTCGGAGGCCTCGGGTGAGTTTTGGGTGGTTAAACGGATTAAACCATAGTTGGAATAGCAAAAGTTGCAGAAAAACCAGGTGAGAATGCGGACCGCATAACTCAAATGCGGACCGCATATCTCACAGTGAGATCGCAAAAACAAGCAGAGATCTGGGCAGGATTTGCGACCAAAGTGCGGTCAGAATGCAAACCGCAAACCTGAAATGCAGACCGCATATTTGACCGTGGAGATCGCAAACTGAGACAGAAAATTTGACAAAACCCTACGTCAAGAATGCGACAAGAATGCGATCGCAAAACTTGAAATGCGAACCGCAAAAATCGCTTTGTGTTGATTTGCGGCGAAGGCTAGGGCCATTTTTGCGACGGCCATGTCAAAAATGCGAACCGCATACCTGTTATGCGACAGGGATGCGATCCGCATATTTGACCTGACAGGAACGTTTTTGTCTCGATTTTTGACCCATTATAAATAGAGATTAGTGCCCATTTTTCGTTACCCACGAAGAGAAACACCTCCAAACACCCTAAAATCACCACAAATCAACCTCAAAACAATATCTAAAGGAGATTTTCTTGAATAAACTCTTAAAGGGAGGAGTTTTGGTCACCTCAAACGTACTTGGGGCCATAGAACTCGGATTGAAACAAGTTTTGAAGAAATTCTTGGAGGGTTTCCAACAGAAACATTGGGGTAAGTATTCCTAACTCAATTTTGGAGGAATTACCTCAGTTTATCACTATTTCTAGTAATTAACTGGTGATTTAAGTTGGGAAAACTGTGGAAAACTCTAAGGCTTAGGTGTGAGGGTTAGAGGTCAACCCGGTGTCGGAATTCGACAAATTTTATATGGTTCAACTTGTGAGAAGATAAGGAACCCGTTGAGGTGAAAAGTACTGAATTTCAAGACGTGAGCCCAGGGCTCGGGCTTTGCTAATTTCGGGATTTATTAGTAAATTCGATTGTTTTTGCTTGGGTTTTATTCCCTCAACATATTGTGACGTAATTGTTCTGAATTTGGATAGATTCGACGCACGTGAAGGCCAATTCAAAGGGCAAAGGCGTCGCGGTCTAAGGTTTTAGCCGGTTTGAGGTGAGTAATGTTTGTAAATGATCTCCTGAGGGTTCGAAACCCCGGATTTGCACCTCATAGTGCTATGTTGAGGTGAGGTACATGCTCGATGATGAGCATGGGGTTGTTTACTTCTAGGGATTGGGTCTTGGTCCATCCCGATTGATGATTTCTACTACATACTTGATTGAAATCTAATTGCTATCATTGTGATTTGGGCTACTTGCCATATTTGGGATTCGCACCGGTTATGTGAACCCTTCAGGGGTAGTTTTCATTTTGTACTAAATCATATTTGGGCTTCCGCCGATTATGTGAACCCTTCAGGGGTAGTTGTCATCGTTTACTAAATCATATTTGGGCATCTCGCCGGTTATGTGAACCCTTCGGGGGCAATTGATTCATTTCATAAACTTAGTTTTGAATCTCAAATGATATTTTCAAACGATTTTTATTGGATCGGGTGGCACGCCGCCACGGAATGTAAATTGGATCGGGTGGCACGCTGCCACGGAATGTAAATTGGATCGGGTGGCATGCCGCCATGGAATGTAAATTGGATCGGGTGGCACGCCGCCACGAGATGTACTATGCATGGATCGGGTGACACACCGTCACGAGATATTGCGCTACTGAACCCCCCACAGTAAGCACCGGGTACCCAGGGAACGGGTGGCACGCCGCCGCGATAGTCATGACTTGCATTGCATTGCATTGCAGTCGCATTGCATTTTTGGTTGTGTTGGTGTTATTTCCATTTACTCCATGTTATCTATTTGAGATGTTACATGTTTTTGCTGTTCCATCGTGGATTGCTTTACGACTTATGTGTTTCTTACTTTCAGTCTTGTTGTTCCATCGTGGATTGCTCATGACTTTGTGACACCTCGATCTGAGGGTTGTAGTCGGGATGGTTTACTATATTTTTCTGCAAACTACTGTTATTTAACCATACTTATATTATTCTCGTATTATTTAACTGTTTGAGCGAAGGTTAGTTGGTTTGGCTGGCCTTGTCATCATGAGAGGTGCCATCATGACCGGGTTGGGATTTTGGGTCGTGACACGAATGCATGTTTAAGTGGGGGAGAATGTATTGACCCCACTGGTCGTTTTGATCATTTACATCCAGTTTGGTGGTTTGAGGTCACGACTAGCTTCACCATGATATATTATGACCTACGTCCGTCGTCGATTTTGGTCTTCGAGTTGTTCGGAATTGATTTGGAAGAATGATTCTTAAATAGGAAGCTTTAAATTGGGAGATTTGGTCAAGATTGGCTTTTGTGTATTTGACCTTACAGAGAAGTTTTGATGGTTTTGTTAGGTCCGAAAGGCGATAATGGACTTGGGCATATTATCGAATTTGCATTTGGAGACTTCTAGAAGATTGGCCATAATGGGCGAAAATTGGCAATTCAAAGGTTTGGAAGGTTCAAAAGTTAGACCAATAGTTGACTTTGATGATATCGAATGTGGATTATTGTTCCGAGAGTTGGAATAGGTTCGTTATGTCATTTGAAACTTTGGTGCAAAACTTGAGGTCATTCCAAGTTGATTTGCTATGATTCGGCATGAGTTTTGAAAGTTGAAAGTTCAAAAGTTCACTAAGTTTGATTCGAGGTGCGATTCGTGTTTTGATGTTGTTATATGGGATTTAAGGCCTCGAGCGATTCGTGTTGCGCTCGTTATGAATGTTTCGACGCCGTTTCTTCAAGTATAAATGGTACCAAATTAAGCAAATGAGCTCTAAATTCTGTTTTGATTGAAGCATTGGATCAGTATTATAACTACAAAGACATAGCAAAAAGAGTCGTCGAATTTGGACATCGTATAAGGGCGTTATGCTCATTTTCGTGTCGAAGATGAAAGCTGGTTCTGGTGCTTCGCATATGTGAAACTGGGTACGCCTACGCGACCCCGCAGGTGCAAAAAATTGTTCGCAAAAGTGGAAAATACAGCCCAAGTGGATTTTTGGTCATCAAAGCGGAAGTCCATGTGTATATAAAAAAAGAACAAACTGCGTTCTTTTGGTATTTTGAGCATATCTTTAGTTCTAGAGATCCGATTGAGGTGATTTTCATGGTGTTCTTCTCGTATTCTTATGGGGGTCCATATCTAACCTCAACTTTGTATTTTAACATGATTATAGTAGTTCAATTGTGAATTAATCCATATTTTGATTGGAGAATTGGAGGTTTTTATCCAAAACATTTCTAAAGTGTATAATTGAGTTTTGAACATCGATTCGGAGTCAGAATGGATGAAACTAGTATGGTTGGACTGGTATTCGATTGGGTAATCAGAATTTGTGAGTTTTTCCGTATTTCAAAGTGCGGACCTAGGTTGACCTTGTAATTGATTTTGTGTATATGATTAATGATTTGACCTTTTTCGTTTGAGTTTATTTCCTATGGCGTTATTTGATGTTTTTTAGTTTCTTTTGGTTAGTTTTGAGTCATTCAGAGGTTGATTCACGCGGGATGGCATTTCTAAGTTATTGTTTGGCTTGGTCGGTATTTGATTTGGCTTGTTTCGAGGTAAGTAACATTTCTAAACATTGATTTGAGGGTAATTATCCTTGAGAACTGTGTTACTTGTAAAGTTTTGGGGTGACGCACATGCTAGGTGACGCACGCACCGGGATAATCATGATCCGACTTGACTTTTAGACTATTATCGAACTTGTTTGTTGTTATATATTGTAATATCCGTGTTCTCCCTGCTTGTTTGATTATTTGAGATGTGATTCATATTAGAAGTCATATTTAGACTATGTGATTATTTGAGTGAGACCTAATGAGACTATTTCTATTGTTTTAGGTTATATGATTTTATTGTGATTATACACCCAGTCATGGTTCTTTATTTACATATCATATATCAGTCTCTATTCATCAGTCATTGTAACATCGCATGTTATCATTGTTTTTCCATATGTGGAGTTGTTGGGGTAAGTGGTATGAGATTTGAGCCCTTGAAACTTGAGAGGCTGATGACTGATGTGAGCCTTAGAGCCGTATTGTGAGTGTTGTTGTTAGGCTGCTCGCCGCATCAGGCCATACTGGGTTCTTTTATTATTATTATTATATTATTACTATTATTACTATTATTAATAACAATATTATTATTATTTATACTGGCTTCTTTTTTATTACTATTACTATTATTATTATTATTATTATTATTGTTGTTGTTATTATTATTATTATTTATACTGGCTTCTTTATTATTATTATTATCAAAGTTCAACACATTTTTTGTATGATGAATATCATTAGGAAACAAACTACTGCTAAAAATAGTAGGAAGGAAGAGTATGATATGCCCCAAAAAGTAGATTTACTTAATAAATGGACTATTACTAGAATCCGACCTAACGTTATATACCAACTAGGTACCTTTGAGAGATTAGAATTAAAACAAGTAGTTAAAACTACTGAAGAAACGATCACAGTAGATAGTGATCATGCTACATTCAGATTACTATCTGATAATGATTTAGTCTCTTATTGGGGAACTCATATATTTTTACATATCGTTCTAATACAAGTTGCATTCAAACCACTTAGTTTAAGAGGCTTACCTGAAAGCTTTATAGAAGCTCTCAAAGAAAGTATAAATCAAAACAGGAAAAAGTCTCTTATAGGGACAGTACAAACCAGTTTGGCCTATGGCCCTCTCTATTTTAATGATTATCCTAATTTGCAGATTTCTTTGAGTGATGAAAATTCTTTAAATGCTTTAATATTGTCAGTTCCCGACCTTGGGGAGCACGCCCAGCGCTCAACCGAGATACCCCCGTCAAGCAAGCCATTACAATACCTTCTACCCAACTCGCCCATGAATAAAGGGAAGATACATTTATATCATTAATTAACCATTTAGTGGATTCCATGAACAATGCCAATTCCATTACCATTAGTCACTTCATTTTAGAGTCTCAAAATACATACACAATCACAGTTAAAGTACAACAAGTGATTCAAATACAACAAGGCTAGTCTAAGTTTCCTAACACCTACATAAACCCGCATTGCATCCACGGAGCCTCTATGGATACAAAATACTATGATAACGTCGGCAACAAGACCTCGACTATACCTCAAACATAATACACGTGGGACAAAGGATACACGACCTTGAATGAAGTGGGGCTCACCAAATCTGCTGAGAAGAGGGTGTACAGCTATCAATGAACAATGCCACCTGCTTTGGAACCACCTGCATCCATTAAAGATACAGCACCCCCGGCAAAAGGGACGTTAGTACATATGGAATAGTACTATGATGTAAGACTAAACACTCTTTCGATATAACGAATGACAACACAAGGAAGGACAGTCATAAATCAATGGAAGCCTCAGACAATACTAAAACATCAAATTAGGAGCAAGATAAGTGTCCAGTAAATGCCGACCTACCATCACCACCACCCAACAAACCTCCAAGATTGCCCGCGGTCCGGGCCTTGCTGCTACTCTCTCGCTCAATCATATTCTCAATTTACGGTTCTCTGTAGCTTGAGCAAATGCCACCATCTTCCCATAGTTCATATGAGAATTCAAGGCAGCTGTAGCGGCCTCATTCAAGGCAGCCTCAGCTGTGGGCAGCATGTATACATCATACTTGGATAGGTGCGCAAATCTCATATAGTGCTCCCATACACTCAGGCTACCTTGCCTTAAGCTTAAACTCAGTGGCACGGGCTGCCTTAGTCTCAGCAGACAAGAAATGATCAATGAAAGTATCTGCGAACTCATTCCACCTCGCCAGAGGGCTACCCCCCTCACGTGACTCCTCCCACAATTCAAAGAAAGAATATGCCACCTCTTTCAGGCGATAGGAAGCCAACTCCATTGCTTCAAACTTAGTAGCATGCATAATTCAAAGAGTCTTGTGCATCTCATCGATGAAGTTCTGGGGGTCCTCCTCGGGATTGGTAACCGTGAACACTGGAGGATCTAAATGAAGAAACTTTTTCACCATAGAACTAGGAGATTCCCCTAGCTGACTGGAAGAAGTAGGCATCACATTAGATCTATGGGCCTGAGAATCCACTATCTGAGCCAACATCTGTATGGCTCCCCTAAGATCCCCCACAGAAACATCGGGACTGGAAGTTGGGGCTGGAGGTGGAACTGGAGTATTGCTTGGAGGGATCGTTGCACCCTAAGTAGGTGCAAGAACTGGTGTGGTCAGATCAGGTGTAGTGGAATCAGGCAGTGCAGTAATTGGGGGAATATTCTCACCCCTCGGGTACTCACCCGCATCATCAAGTAAAGGATCAACTGCCACTCTTGTGGTGGCATTCGCACCTTGGCCAGTTCTTGATTTCTTCCTAGGCGCCATATACTGAAAATTAGAGCAATGCACGAGTTAAAAGAGGGAACAATTACAATTATCTTTATCGCATGATCTAGAACATCAAAGAAGGGTATTATTCCTAAATGGCCAAGTAGCTGCCTAATTACAAAGTGGTCAACAACACACTGATAAGAATGACTCAACTAGACACGGCTTCAAGACATCATAGGACACTTTAAAACCTTAGGCTCTGATACCAACTTTTTCACACCCCGACCTTGGGGAGCGCGACAGGCGCTGAACCGAGATACCCTGGTCAAGCTAGCCTTTACAATACCTTCTACCATAACTCACCTATGAATAAAGAGAAGATACATTTATATAATTAATTAACCATTTAGTGGATTCCATGAACAATACCAATTCCATTACCATTAGTCACTTCATTATATAGTCTCAAAATACATACACAATTACATTTAAAGTGCAACAAGTTATTCAAATACAACAAGGCTAGTTTGACTTTTCCAAAACCCATATACAACCCACACCGTGTCTATGAAGCCTCTATGGATACAAAATACTATGATAACGCCAGCAATAAGTCCCCGGCTATACCTCAAAACATAATACACGTGGGAAAAAATATACACGACAAATAATGAAGTGGGGCTCACTAAATCTACTGAGAAGAGAGTTTACTACTGTCAATGATCAATGCCACCTACTGCGAAACCACCTACATCCATTAAAGATACAGCGCCCCCGGTAAAAGGGACGATATACATATGGAATAGTACTAGTATGTAAGACTAAACACCCTCTCGTTAGAACGACTGATAACACAAGGAAGGACAGTCATAAATCAATGGAAGCCTTAGACAATACTAAAACATCAAATTAGGAGGAAGATAAGTGTCAAGTAAATTTCAATTATTTTAGATTGGGAGATCTTAGCACCGATATACAACCGTGATCTTAGCATGGAGTCCAATCATAGCCTGATCGGCTAGGCCGTTTCATTCATAGACATCAACCCCAATCACAATCATTATCTCAGTGTTCATCATTGTTTCAATCATAATCTCAAGCACATCACCACCATGTGTGCGACATGGCGTCCGATCATTACCCGACCGCCTAGCCCGTCTCACCATAATGCCGTGTGGATCGATATCACCCTTTTGTAGCTATTATCTCATCCCAATAAAGGGGAATTTTCTCTTCACATCAATCCCATCCCAATAAAGGGGTACAATCATAATTCACTCCTATACCGGCATGTGTAGTTTTGGGGTTAGGTCATTTTAACCTACCCTTCCTTCGTGACTAATTATATTCCCATGGTGTTTATTTACTTAAAGGGTTGACAACTCATTTCATTATCTTTTATATATCATTCAGTTCATTGGCGTCGATGGCCATATCACAATGTCACTCTTGGCACGTTGGCCATATCTCATATTTCATATTCATCTCTTTCTCTTTCAACATTATCACGGATCATCAACGACAGAGCATTTCTATTCAAGACTTTAAGCCCAAATATTGAGCAAATAAGAATGTTAAGCACATTGAGATTTCTTACCCAATTTGATATAATAGCCTTCATTCGAATCACGACTTAAAGATATAAAATTTAGCTATGCAACCAATGCTTCGAGCACATTTTCAAATAGAAAATAACATAACAAGAACATTGGAATACATATTGAACATATATCTTTAAACACAAGGCTTATTCGGAATAGTCAATTTATAATGAGCAACTAGAGACTTTCAAGGATATTGTGAGGTTCAATTCTAAGAGAAGAGTTTAGCCATCATACCTCGCCTCGAGCTTTTTAAATTACTATAATGTTCTGGAAATTCTTAACCTCTTCGATCAACTTAGAAATGTAGCAAAATTGAACAAGAATTAGAAGAGTGTTTATGCTTCTAGCTCATTTGAGCATTTTATCAAACACTAGGTGGGTATTATGATTTCAAGGTCCTCCTACGGTGGATTCCTCCATCCCACTACCCAAAGTCTATCCAATATAGCTCAACATTCTTCCCCTAACACTTGATAGTACATGCATGCATAATGGACAACTCCCACACCCAATAATTGCTTTTCTCATTATCTATTTTCAGTAAATCACGAAATTGAGGGCTAGGGAGTAGAATCTTACCTCTAGAATGAAGACCTAGTGAATTTTCTTGTGAATTCTTCAACTTTGTGCAAGAGTTAATGATCAATAAGCTTAGGAACTTCCCCTCTCACTCTTTGGTAATCCCTCTCTCTAGAAATATCAGATTTTTGCTTCAAGTGTGGCCCTTTACTTCAATACATTGCAATAGGATCAGGTCAAAATTTAGAAAAAATGAAGCCCCGATGACGATCAGCAGTCGCATATGCGACCACATAACGCTTTTGCGGTCAGCAATATTGACCGCACAATGGCCCTCTGGAGGTGGGCACTTCTGCCTCACTCTGCGATCAGATTGCGGTTCGCAGACCTATTTTGCACCAGCATAATGCGCCGCAGAACTTCCTTCTAGAATTTTTTGTGGTGGGTCTTCGATGGGTCAAGCGGCCTGCAAAATGATTACGCGGCCGCATAATGGACCACATAATGGTCCAAAAATTTGCCCAAGTTTCTGCTTCAGTATGTAGTTGATCTACGGTCCGAAGATCAGCTATGCAACTGCAGAATGAACCACAGAAATGCCCTGCACTTCCAAAATTTTTCTTCAACTCCCCAACGCACTATGCAATCCCGGGTTTTAGGTAAAACACATAAGTCTAATACGGCACCACGAAACCCTGTGTTTTAGGTAAAATTTTACAAGGCTTTACATCCTCCCCCACTTAAGATTATTCGTCCTCGAATGAGAGCCAAAATTCGCTAGTAGAAAGCAATGTGACTCGCTTCAATTACACCCACCAACAATTCCATTCTTTTGATAAACTCCCCAAATTTCCAAAACTTTTATAATAGTTTCCCCTGTTACTGGGCCTATCCACCTGTTAGAGAATCCCATAAACCAACCCTAACAACATATAGATGAACCAATGATGCAACATAACATAAAAACAATGGCAACTATGGCCTCACGAGAAGTATATCACCAAAAAGGAACACCCTTAACATTAACTGTACAAAAGATACATAATTCATAGAAGGTAAACTCTTAAAATTTTCATGAAACACAACTTTATAAATACATGGTTATTCAAACAAATGAGGGTATTTTCTTCTTCATTTCTTCCTTGGCCTCTCAGGTGGCCTCTTCAACCTGCTGGTTCTGCCATAGTCTTTTCACGGAGGTAATTTCTTTATTTCTCAACTTTTGAACTTGCCTATCAAGCATGGCAATTGGAATTTCTTCATAAGTCAATTCTTCATTAACCTCAATAGTCTCAACCAGAAAAATAAGTGACGGATCTCCAACCACCTTCTTCAACATGGATACATGAAACACTGGGTGCACTAAAGACATCTCTGGAGGTCGTTCTAGCCTGTAGGCCACCTGACCAATCCTTTGAAGGATTATGTACTGTCCGACATACCTTAGACTCAATTTCCCTTTCTTATCGAATCGTATTATACCCTTCATAGGGGAAACCTTCAAGAATACCCAATCATCTTCTTTGAACTCCAAATCCCTACGACAAACATCCGAATAAGACTTCTGACGACTTGAGTAGTTTTCAACTACTCTTAATGATCTTAACCTTTTCCATACCCTGATGCACGAGGTCTGGCCCAATCAACTCCTGTTCCCCAATCTCCAACCACCCAATGAGAGATCTACATCTCCTAATATATAAAGTCTCACAGTTCCATATAAATGCTAGCATGATAACTGTTGTTGTAGGCAATCTCTATGAGCGGCAAATGATCATCCCGGCTGTAACGACCCAGCCGGTCGTTTTTAGAGTATTAGCCTTGAACCCCTATTTATTGCTCCCTCTATTTCATTCTGTGGTTATGAGACTCGCCGGGAGGTTTAGTGTTTGGTTTCAGAGTGAAATGGGACACATAGTCCCTAAAATGGAAGCTTAAGTCGTAAGAATTAACCGTAGTTTAATTGGTGTGAAGATGAATCCGGAATGCAATTTTGACGGTTCCTATAGCTCCATAGGGTGATTTTTATCTTAGGAGCATGACCAAATGTTGATTTGGAGGTCTGTAGGTCGTTTTAGCGTCAATTGACGAAAGTCGGAAAATAGGATGATTTTATTTGACTGGGGGTGGACTTTTTGATATCAGGGTCGGTTTCCGATTCTGAAAGTTAGAGTAGGCCCGTAATGTCAATTATGACTTGTGCGCAAAATTTGAGATCAATCGGATTTGATTTGATTGATTTCGGCGTCGGATGTAGAAAATTGAAGTTTTAAAGTTCATTAGCCTTGAATCAATGTGCAATTCATATTTTTTGTGTTGTTTGATGTGATTTGAAAGCTTGATTAAGTTCAGATGATGTTTTAAGACTGGTTGGTATAATTGGTCGAGGTCTCGGGGGCCTCCGGTGGATTCCGGATGGTTAGCGGATTAATTTGAACTTGTGAGAATGGCTGAAGTGCACCAACTTTGGTGTAATCGCACCTGCACAAGATTGACCACAGTGCGAGCTTGCAGAAGCGAGCAGTTGGGCGCAGATGCAGATCAGGAGGGAATGGCCTTTGGTCACATGTGCAGTGTGAAGGTCGCAGAATCGGAGTCGCTTCTGCGGAATAGTGACCGCAGAAGCGGAATTGGGCAAAGAAGCTGGGACCGCAGAAGCGGCTTGGAGGCTCACAGAAGTGAGTCTGCAGAAGCGAAGTGAGGGGGCGCAAGTGCGAAAGAAGCCACAGATACGGGTGACTGGTTGCTCCTACGACGCTGTAGAAGCGCTTAAGTCTCCACAGAAGCAGAAGTGCTAGCAGAACACTTAAATACAAGGGTTCACGATTTTGCTTAATTTTAAACATTTTGAGCTCGGGTCTTGGCAATTTTTGAGAGCATTAGCGAGGTATTTCTTGAGGTAAGTCTCTTGTATTCATTTTGGATCAATAATCTTTTTTCCCCGTTGACTTTTTCCACCTAGTTTGTGTGTAATTTTGGGCTTTGAGTGGTGACTTGGTGTCGGATTTTGGTATAATTGGTATGGTCGGAATCGTGTTCGAGTTGGTGTTCGTATTTTGTGGCATTTACCCGATTCCGAGACGTGGGCTCGGGTCGACCTTTTGGGCCAAGTTTTCAATTCCTTGCTAAAGTCGTAATTTGGTTATTTAAATTAGTTTCTTGTAGTTATATTTATAGTATGTAATTATTTTGGCTAGATTCGAGCCGATTGGAGCCGGAAAGTCGAGGGAAAGGCATTCTTATCGATTTTTTGGGTGAGATCTAAGGTAAGTGACTTGTCTAAACTTGTGTGTGGGAAATCCCCTTAGGATTTGGTACTGTTGTAACAATTTGTGATATGTGAGCGCCGTGGATGCGAGGTGCCGAGTGCATACAAGGGCTAAATGTGGAATTTTCGATTCTTGCTGAGTAGTCTTCTTTTTAAATTTCTTAACTGAGTTGCCTTAGCATGTGTAATTGTCATGTTTAGCCTAGTATCGCATGTCTACGTGTCTTAACTCGTACATGAAATTTTTGCAACATGCTTAGTTGAATTACATGTTTCCTTGATTATTGTATTCGATCTTTTACTGTAGGATTCCCCGCCGTAAATTCGCTGTTCCATAATTTATGAGTTGCACATTTATTTTTGGGAGTTCCCCTAGTCGTGTATTTACTTTTGGGACTACGAGGCGGTACCTCGGGAGATCCCTCTGTTGTGTATTTACATTTGGGACTACGAGGCGGTACCTTGCGATCGCCCCTTTTGTTTACCCCTATTTGCCGTGTTGTTACCTTTTTGTAACTTCTCATTGTCTATATTCTCAGTCATTTCAAAATATTATTTTATCTTCTGCCTTGTTTCTCTTTTAACCGGTAGGGCCCTGACTTGACCTCGTCACTACTCTACTGAGGTTAGGCTTGGCACTTACTGGGTACCGTTGTGGTGTACTCATGCTACTGCACATCTTTTTGTGAAGATCCAGGTTCTTCCTACCACGTTAGGTACCAGTGAGATAGCCTGTGCCTTGTTATGTGGTTTTCCTTATTCTATTTAGACTCTGATGTATAGAGACACTTAATAATCTCTCTTAGAAGCTTCTGACTTATTTCTACCGGGTATTGGGAGTTGTAATTATTTGAATTGCAATTTTTATTCATATTTCATATGTTGCGATTTGAGTTCTGTTTTATATTCAATTATTCCTCAAATTTTTAGGTTTAGCTAGTCTTATAGACTAGGTGCCATCACGACATCCTACAGATGAAAATTTGGGTCGTGACACCAGCTACCCTTGAAGTAAAGAACACAAGAGCGCAACATAAATATCCTCAAACATCTAAATAGTCTGCGGGTGAAAGTTTGTACTAAGATTCACCCGAGTACCCAAACCTTGCTGAATGTTTTTCCAAAAATTAGCTTTGAATTGTGCTCCTCGATCTGAAATAATAGAAACTGGAGTGCCATGCATCTTGACTATTTCCTTGATATATGACCGAGCATATTGTTCTGCTGTATCGATAGCCTTAACAGGTAAGAAGTGTGCTGACTTCGTGAGTCGGTCCATAATTACCTATATCCAGTTGAACTTGCGAGGCTTGTGAGGTAGTCCTACCACAAATTCTATATTGATCATCTCCCACTTTCACATAGGAATTTCTATGTTCTGTGCCAACCCACCGAGCCTTTGGTGCTCGAAATTCACTTGCTAACAATTTGGACATCTTGCCACAAAGTCCGCTACATTCCTCTTCATATCATTCCACCAGCAGACTTCCCTAAGATCAAAATACATCTTTGTAGAGCCCAGGTGCACGGAATACATAGAAGTGTAAGCCTCGGTCATGATTCTTTCTCGGAGACCATCTACATTTAGAACACATAGCCGCCCTTGGTACCTTAGTGTACCATCATCCACGTCAAGAGAAAATCCAATGGCCTAATGTTTATGAATCCCCTCCTTAAATTGTGCCAACAATGGATCATTGTATTGCTTCTCCTTGACATCCACCACAAGCGACTATTCAGCCCTATTTTGCATAATCACCCCTCCTTCACTAGAGTCCGCAAGACGAAGTCCCAAACTAGCCAACCGAGGAACCTCCTCAGCCAACAGCCTTTGATATGCCTCCAAGTGAGCCAAACTACACATTGGTATTTGGCTAAGAGCATCCGCTACAACATTAGCCTTCCCCGGATGATACAGAATATCAATGTCGTAGTCCTTGAGTAACTTAAGCCATCTTCTCTGCCTCAGATTCAATTCCTTCTTTTCAAAAATATATTGAAGGCTCTTATGGTTCGTGAATATATCCACATGGGCCCCATACAGATAATGACGCCAAATCTTCAATGCAAATACCACCACCGCAAGCTCCATTTCATGTGTTGGACTCAATTTTTGGATCATGGACTCGATTCTTTAAGCATCACAATATACCATGAAACCCATATGTACCGTCTGGTAGAGTCAACACTGGTGCTTTAGTCAATCTCGATTTCAACTCCTAGAAGCTCCTTTCACAAGCATCTGACCTTTGGAACTTAACTGCCTTCTGCTTCAATTTAGTCAACGCAGAGGCAAGGGTAGAGAACCCCTCCACAAACTTCTTGTAATATCCAGCTATGCCCAAGAAACTACGAATCGCAATTGGGGTAGTAGTTCTAGGTCAATTCTTCACCGCTGAAATCTTCTGATGGTCGATGAATTGGGCTGATATAAAGTCTGTAGAACTACCTTGAGATGATCGCCACGGTCCGCTTGACTTCGTGAATATACAAGGATATCGTTAATAAACACTATCACGAAGGAGTCAATAAAAGGCTTGAACACTCGATTCATAAGATCCATGAAAGCTGCGGTGGCATTTGTTAACCTAAATGATACTAAGAATTCAAAGTGCCCATACCGGATTCGAAAAGCTATTTTTGGACTATCTTGCTCCCCGATCTTCAATTGGTAATACCCGGATCATAACTAAATCTTGGAGAAGTACTTAGCACCCTGCAATTGATCAAACAAGTCATCTATCCTTGGCAGTGGGTACTTATTTTTGATTGTAACCTTGTTGAGCTGCCGATTGTCAATACACATTCTTAGCGACCCATCCTCCTTTCTTACAAATAGAACCGGAGTGCCCCAAGGTGACACACTCGGCCAAATGAAACCTTTCTCTAACAAATCCTTCAATTGTTCCTTTAGCTCATTCAAATCTGTCGGTGCCATTCTGCATGGTGCAATAGCTATAGGCTGCATGCCGTGGCAGCACATCAATCCCAAAATCAATTTACCTATCTGGTGGAATCCCAGGGAGCTCATCCGGAAAGATCTCCGGATATTCATTCACAACCGGCACAGACTCAAGTGTGGGTGCCTCAACATTGGTGTCGGTAACCTGGACCAAATGGTAAATACACCCCTTGTTAATCATCTCTGTGGCCTTAAGGTAAGAAATAAACCTACCATTCGGCACCACATTATCCNCGTAGAACTGCCTTGAGATGACCGGCATGGTCCTCTCGACTTCGCGAATATACAAGAATATCATCAACAAACACTATCACGAATGAGTCAAGAAAAGTCTTGAAGACTCGATTCATAAGATCCATGAAAGCTGCGGGGGGCATTTGTTAGCCCAAAAGACATTACCAGAAATTCAAAGTGCCCATATAGGGTCCTAAAAGATGTTCTTGGTATATCTTGCCCCCTGATCTTCAATTGGTGATACCCGGATCTTAAATCGATCTTGGAGAAGTACTTAGCACCCTGCAATTGATCAAACAAGTCATCTATCCTTGGCAGTGGGTACTTATTTTTGATTGTAACCTTGTTGAGCTGCCGATTGTCAATACACATTCTTAGCGACCCATCCTCCTTTCTTACAAATAGAACCGGAGTGCCCCAAGGTGACACACTCGGCCAAATGAAACCTTTCTCTAACAAATCCTTCAATTGTTCCTTTAGCTCATTCAAATCTGTCGGTGCCATTCTGCATGGTGCAATAGCTATAGGCTGCATGCCGTGGCAGCACATCAATCCCAAAATCAATTTACCTATCTGGTGGAATCCCAGGGAGCTCATCCGGAAAGATCTCCGGATATTCATTCACAACCGGCACAGACTCAAGTGTGGGTGCCTCAACATTGGTGTCGGTAACCTGGACCAAATGGTAAATACACCCCTTGTTAATCATCTCTGTGGCCTTAAGGTAAGAAATAAACCTACCATTCGGCACCACATTATCCACCTTCCATTCAGTCCCTGACTCATTTGGAAATTCAAACCTGACGGTTCTCGTTCGACAATCAAACTTGGCGACACTTGAATAAAGGAAATCCATCCCCATTATAACATCAAAATCAACCATCCCCAATCCAATGAGATCGGCCATGGTTTCCTGACCACGCACTGTGACAACACAATCGCTATAAACTCGCGCGGCCACAATAGAATCGCCAACCGAAGTAGATACAACGAACGGCACATGAAGTTGTTCCAGTTCTATCCCTAATTCTATACCAACATAGGGTGTGACATAGGAAAAGGTGGAACCGTGATCAGTAAGAGCACACACATCATATGGTTGGACAGTTAATATACTTGTGGCAACATCCGGAGAAGCCCCTGAACTCTGGCGAACCTGCATAGCATAGAGATGGCAGGGTCCTACCGAACTCTATGTACCACCCCTAGCTGAACCATGCCCTCCGGGTGTTGGAGTGCCTCTAGCTGGAGGATGTGCTGCAGATATAGTAACTGAAGAACTGTCGGTCATGCCGTGCCCCTGCCTGTACCCTGGTGGGACGAACGGCGATCCTTTGAATGCGACCCCTCAATCTGCACCCTTAGCAAATGGGTAGGTCCATGTAGCAGATTCCCAAGTGCATCTTTCCACACCTAGGGCATGAGGGCCTCTGCTGCTACTGGAATCTCCCACTAGGCGACGCTGCTGGTTGATCCCCTATTGCCCTAACCGGGCCTAAAATCCCCCTAACAAAATCGGATCGGAAGCTGGGGCTGGAGGTGGAACTGGAATATCGGTTGGAGGGATCGTTGCACCCTCAGTAGGTACAGGAACTGGTGCGGTCTGATCAGGTGTAGTGGAATCAGGTAGTGTAGTAGTCGGGCGAATATTCTCACCCCTGGGGTGCACACCCGCATCATCAAGTAAAGGATCAACCTCCACTCCTAGGGGTGGCATTGGCTCCTTGGATAGTTCTTGCTTTCTTCCTAGCCGCCATATACTGAAAATTAGACTAATGGACAAGTTAAAAGAGCGAACAATCTTACAATCAGCTTTATCGCACGATCTAGAACATGAAAGAATGGTATTATTCCTAAATGCCCAAGTAGCCTTCTAATTATAGATGTGGTTGAAACATACTGATAAGAAGGACTCTAATAGACACGGCTCCGAGACATCGTAGGACACTTCAAAACCTTAGGCTCTGATACCAAGTTTTTCACGCCCCGACCTTGGGGAGCGCGACCAACGCTCAACCGAGATACCCCGGTCAAGCAAGCCTTTACAATACCTTCTACCCACCTCGCCCATGAATAAAGAGAAGATACATTTATATCAGTAATTAACTATTTAGTGGATTTCGTGAACAATGCCAATTACGTTACTATTAATCACTTCATTTTATAGTCTCAAAATACATACACAATCACAATTAAAGTGCAACAGGTGATTCAAATACTAAAAGACTAGTTGACTTTCCCAACACCCACATACAACCCACACTGTGCCTACATAGCCTCTACAGATACAAAATACTATGATAACGCCGGCAATAAGGCCCCGGCTAACCTCAAAACATAATGCACGTGGGACGAAAGATACAACCCCAAATAAAACCGGTCTCACCAAATCTACTGAGAAGAGGGAGTACTGCTACCAATGATCAATAACACTTGCTGCATGAACCACCTACATCCATTAATGATGCAGCGCCCCCGTAAAAAGGGACATTAGTACATATGGAATAGTACTAGTATGTAAGACTAAACACCCTATCGTTAGAATGAATAACAACACAAGGAAAGACAGGAATAAATCAATGGAAGCCTCGGACAAAAAAAACATCAAATTAGGAGCAAGATAAGTGTCGGCTAAATTTCCATTATTTTAGGTTGGGAGATCTTAGCACTGACATACCACCGTGATCTTAGCACGGAGTCTGATCACGGCTTGATCGGCTAGGTCATCTCATCCAAAGACATCAACCACAATCATAATCATTATCTTGATCTCAATCATTGTTCAATCATATTCTCAAGCACAATCACAACCATGTGTGCGGCATGGCATCCAATCACGACCCAACCAGCTAGACCATCTCACCACAATGCCGTGTGGATCAATATCACCCTTTTCTAGCAATCATCGCACTCCAATAAAAAGGAATATTCTCTTCACATCAATCTCATCCCAATAAAGGGGTGCAATCACAATACACTCATACACTGGCACGTATAGTTTCAAGGTTAGGTCATTTCAACCTACCCTTCATCGGTGACTAACGATACTCCCATGGTGTTTATTTATTTAAAGGATTGAAAACTCATTTCATTATCTTTTATATATCATTCGGTTCATTTACACCGATGGCCATAACACAATGTCACACTTGGCACGTTGGCCGTATTTCAAATTTCATATTCATCTCTTTCACTTTCAACATTATCACGGATCATCAATGACAGAGCATCTCTATTCAAGACATTAAGCCCACATATTGAGCAAATAAGAATGTTAAGCACATTGAGATTTCTTACACCATTTGATATAATAGCCTTCATTTGAATCACGGGTTAAAGATGTAACATTTAGATATGCAACCCATGCTTCAAGCACAGTTTCAAATAGAATAGTTTAGCCAACATACCTCGCCTCGAGCTATTTAAATTAAAACAATGTCCCAGAAATTCTTAGCCTCTTCGATCTATTTAGAAATGTAGCAAAATTGAACACGAATTAGGAGAGAGTTTATGGTTCCAGCTCATTTAAGAATTTTATCAAATATTAGGTGGGTATTATGATTTCAAGCTCCTCCTATGGTGGATACCTCCATCCCACTACCCATATTTTACCCAATTTAGCTCAACATTCTTCCCCAAACCCTTGATAGTACATGCATGCATAATGAACAACTCCCACACCCAATAATTGCTTTTCTCATTACCTATTTTAAGTAAAATCACGAAATTGAGGGCAAGGGAGTAGAATCTTACCTCTAGGAATAAGACTTAGTGAATTTTCTTGTGAATTCTTCAACTTTGAGCAAGAGTTAATGATTAATAAGCTTAGGAACCTCCCCTCTCACACTATGGTGATCCCTCTCTCTAGAAATACTAGATTTTTGATTCAAGAGAGGCCCTTTACTTCATATATCGAAATAGGGTCGGGTTAAAAATTAGAAAAAATGATGCCCCGATGCAGATCTGCGGTCACACATAACGCTTCTGTGGTCCATAAAATGAACCACAAAATGTTCGGAACTCGGCACTTCTGCCTCACTCTACGACCGGTCTACCATCCGCAAACCTATTCTGCGGTAGCATAATGCGCCGCATAACTTCCCTACAGAATTTTTTGTGTTGGGTCTGCGATGGGTTAAATGGCCTGCAAAATGATTATGCGGCCACATAATGGACCGCATAATGGTGCAAAAATTTACCCAAGTTTCTGCTTCAGCCTGCGGTAGATCTACACTTCGTAGATCAGTTCTCCCACCGCAGAATTGACTGTATAATCGTCAACACATAAGTCTACTGCGGAACCACGATATCCCGGGTTTTAGGTAAAATCTTACGGGGCCTTACAAATATTGAGTATTAAGCTTCATGGTTATGATTATATGCCAGGAACAGAAGCTATATGTATCTGTTACAGGATTTATTATGATCCTTTATATACTTTAAGTCCTGTGTGCAAGATTATGTATTTCAAAAATAAAACTATTCTTATAGAAACTAATTTTGGTAAGTCTAAAGTTACCACCAGAAGACCTATTAAGCGGGATGAAATAGATTTTCCTTAAGAATGGGTCTTAGAGGAAGCCATAGCTCATCGAAATGCAAATAACAGTAAAATCACATAAGTGGAAAAAACTTTGGATGGAATTGTTAAGATCGGGTTCAATGAACCCGATCAAGCTGATAATGGCAGTTATTCATCTAGATTAACTAGGTCAAATTCCTCTTATTTAACTTGTTGATTATACTATTGATTTTCCATCAATAGCATCTATATCACAAATTAGAGATAATAATAGAATAGATGTCATATAAATTCGTACAGATAATATTGATAGTGGTATTCGTGATCCAACTATATCCGAGATGGATTTTTCTAGTAGTTTAAATGAATAAGAACAAAATAGATTTTTGTCCGGGTTTCACTATCAAGAAAAATGATTTCTGAAGAAATTAAAAAGCCTAGATGGGAACTTTTCAAAAATTGGTATTTTTATAATTTTGATGAGAAATTAATAAATTTCTTCCAAAATGATCTTTACAAGGATATTAGTGATCACAACAAATTGATTGCTTTCGTTCCATGGTTTATGTCAAAATATGCTGATGGTTATATTTCCATACTAGAGAGAGATTATAAACTCATTAGTGGTGAAATTAGTATATCTGTTTTCCCCAACAAACCTCTTTTCAAATGGGAGAAAATGATAAAGTAGTTTATTATACCGCCTTTTCAAAATTATTTAAAGGTGATACTGGCAAAATTACTGCTATGAATTTAAATACTATGCTTGCACAGAATAATTATACTACTATATATTAGTATTATGGGTGAACAAATTGTTTCCATTAATGAAAGACTGGACCAATTAATAACAGAAGTCTAGAAAATATCTAGGAGGGATACTACAAATGGTAAAGAGCAAATTGCTACCGCAAGTATCCAACCTCATCCTGAGGTCAACAACAACGACAACAACAACAACCCAGTTAAATCCCACTATTGGGGTTTGGGGAGGATAGTGTGTGCGCACACCTTACCCCTACCCAAAGGGGGTAGAGAGGCTGTTTCCAAAAGACCCTCGACTCAAGAAGAAGAAAAGAGGCAAGACATCAATACCATCAAAAGAAACCATGAAACAAATAACAGCATCACCAGAACTAGAAAATAGATGAATAGCAAAACAATAACCAGTAGATACAGCACAGCACTAAGAGGAACGAAAAAGTAGTGTGACTCAACATTAAGCATTAACAGTTTAAGACTAAGTCCTAATAGACAAGCCTCACTTTGGTGCGCCATAGAAATATATACAACTATCTCCCACCCTACAACCTTAATTCTCGACCTCCACAACTTTCTGTCTAGGGCCATGTCCTCGGTAATCTGTAGTCATGCCATGCCTGCCATATCACCTCTCTCCAATACTTTTTAGCCCGCCCTCTACCTCTCCTCGTACACACCAAATCCAACTGCTCACACCTCCTCACCGGCTCATCTGGGCTTCTCCTCTGAACATGCTCGAACCATCTAAGCCTTGCTTCCCGCAACTTGTCATCCATGGGATCCACGTCCACCTTCTTCCGTATATCTTCATTCCAAACTTTATCCATCTTAATATGCCCACACATCCACCTCAACATCCTCATTAGAGAATCTAACTTAGGAGGATAGGAGCCTAAAAGGCTATAATGAGATAAATAAAGTCTTAAAAAAGTTTGCGCAAAGACCGGTCCAAATGATGTTTTATTATTCTAGGCCAACTACTGAAGATGTACTTATAGAGGAGCCTGATGCTAGTCATTTTTCCTAGAGTTATAATGGCACATAAATCTATAAATGGAACATAGATGGTTTTACTAACCGTCAAAGTATTACTCAAGTGCATAGAATGCTTATGCACGTCACTATCTGCAAGGTTAATAAGAATTCCGAGAAAACCATTGCTGACAGGATAGTGGCTGGTTTTACTCGCCAATTGAAAGGCTGGTGGGACAATCATTTGACTGATGAACATCGCATCGAATAATGAACGCGGTAAAAGTAGAAGAAGAATAGAATGTTCATCACTGTGTCTATTCTTTAGTTATTAATATTATAGAACATTACTCTGGAAGATGGTCAGGCAATAGTGAGACCTTAAGGACTATGCTCCAAAATCCTAGATGTAATACTTCTACAAATTTTAGATGGTATAAGGATGTTAGCTTATCCAGGGTGATGGAATTACCAGAGTGTAATAGCACTCACTGGAAGACCAAATTTGATGGACTCCCTACACTCTTTGCTGAGAGAGTCAGAAAAACTCTCCAAGGAACAACGAGTATAAACTATGAGGCCTATTCCTATGGAAAGCTTATTAGTGTATGTACACAAGAAGGCTTAGCTTTATGTAATGAAATTAAATTAAGCTAGGAAATTAAGAAATATCGTCTTAATGAAAGGCAACAGTTAGGGGAGTTCTGTGAACAATTCGCCATAGATATCCGTAGGAATAAAAACGAAGCCTTGTAGACATAAGAAAGAACCTTATAGGTACAAAAAGAAGAAGAGAGGATCTTCGATAAAAGACTTGAGCGGAAGGAAAAGAGAAGAAAGACTTATAAGCATAAAAAGGATTTTATAAAATCCAATAAGCCTAATGCTTGTAGCAAATGTGGCAGAGTAGGCCATTATGCTAGAGATTGCGAAGTCAAGGATAAGACTAAAAACCTTGATATTGTTGAAAGTATTAAAGATTCTTTTAAATCCTCTCCTGATAATACTGACCAAGAGAGTAATTAAGGAGATTCGTCAACTGATGAAGATATAAGGCTTCTACAGGAGGAAGAGTACATTTCGTCAGACGACGAGTGTGGACCCTACAAACGGAATCAGAATCTGTATTGTAGAAACAACATAGATGATCAATTTTCTAATATTTATTCTCAATTTAAGGATCAGAAGTCAATATCCTGACTAATCATAGTTTATTAGAATTCTTAGGGTTATTAAAGACCAATAATTAAGGTCCCAAATAATTGATCAGATGGACAACATTCAAGATAAAATTCCTACAAGTCCAGAGGTTGAAGAAATTCCTTCTCAAAAGGGACCATATACGATATATGATGTTAAAAGGATTATGAGAGAAAAATCACAGGCTATTGATAGGCCAACTACTATTCAAGGTTTGAAAAATGAGATTAATAATCTCAAAGGAGAAATCTCGGACTTAAAAGCTTAAAATATAGCCTTAGACAAGAAAATTATTAGATTAGAAAATCCTCATGTCCCTATAAGCCAGGAATTCAATACTAATATTATTGAAGAAGGTTTTGATGATATTAATGGTGGTACCTCTAAGGATGTGGCAAAAAATAATTTTCTAGGAGTAGTTAATATGGCTGATAATGAAAACATTAGCTTTTTACTACTCAAAAATTTTTAACAAAAGTTACTCTTTTAATAGACTATAATTTCAAAAAAGAGTTGTTGCTTTATTTGATAGTGGTGCAGACTTTAATTGTATTAAAGAAGGAATAATACCTTCGAGATATTTTCATAAAACTACTCATAGATTAAGAAATGCTAGTGGTGACAGGATGAGTATTACTTATAAATTGCCAAAAAAGCTTTTGTTTGCCAAGATAAGGTTTGTATACATGAAACATTTGGTTTGGTAAAGGATATATCCGATGATATTATATTAGGAGTCTCATTTTTTCATCATATAATTCCTTTTATCAAGGTTCTACAGGAACCTTTGATAATTAAAAACTTAGTTTTGATTTGAAATGACTGAGAATATCTCTACAAAAAATAGACAAATTGATTTCTTGAAAATAAAATTTGTAGTCTTACTATTGCAGAAGATTTACAAAACCCAAAGCTTATAGAAAAAATTTATTATTTGAAAAATCAGTTTTCATTACAAATATGTGGGGACCAAATCTTGGAATAGGAAAAAGCATATAGTTAGTCTTCCCTATGAAGAAGACTTTTCAGAAGATAATATTCCAACTAAGACTAGACCTTGCCAAATGACCACCTGTCACTGATGATTGGGCCGTACAAGCGTTCACTCAAGGGCTCAACGCCCGAAGTTTAACGGCTTCACAACAGCTTAAGATAAACTTGATCGAATACCCGGCTGCCACTTTGGTGGATATACACAATCGGTATCAATCGAAGATCAAGGTAGAAGACAATCAGCTTGGGGCCCCCTTGGGATCCACTTATCCCATCAGAACTCATGATAGGACTCAAAGGGATAATTACCGAGAGCCAAGATCGAACAGAGATAGGCATCGACCGTATCCTGGCGATCGAAGGCCCATTCTAGGAAGGCAGGTTTCTCCAAGACAGGAAAGGATGAACGATCTTAATCGAAGGAACCGAGGTCCGTTGTCAAGAAATAACTTCGAGAAAGCCGCTGGTTACCGAGAAGCACCCCGACTGTCCGAATATAACTTCAACGTCGATTCAGCGACTCTCGTATCGGCCATCAGTCACATCAAAGATACCAATTGGCCTCGACCACTGCAATCGGATCCAGCTAAACGAGACCCCAGCTTGATATGTAAGTACCATGGCACACACGGACATAAGACAGAAGACTGTCGAAAATTGAGGGAAGAGGTGGCACGGTTGCTAGAAAATGGGCACCTTCAAGAGTTTTTGAGCGACCGAGCCAAAAAGCATTACGGGAATAGGAACAGGCCATCAAACCAGGAGGAGCCTCAGCACACGATCAATATGATAATCGGAGGGGTAGATACACCCTAAGGCCGGTATTAAAACGCTCCAAAATATCTATCACCCGAGGAAAGCGCACTCGGGATTATGTGGTGGAAGAAGCTTTGTGCTTCAGCGAAAAAGATGCAGAAGGAGTCATATAACCCCATAACGACGCCTTAGTAATATTGATGCTTGTACACAAAACTCGGGTGAAGCATGTACTTGTCGATCCTGGTAGTTCAGCCAATATAATTCGATCGTGGGTTATCGAACAGCTCAGATTGACAGACCGAATTATTCCTGAAGTTCGAATTCTCAATGGTTTCAACATGGCTTGCGAGACAACCAAAGGGGAGATAACGTTGCTGGTGAACACCGCCGATACTATTCGGGAAACAAAGTTTTGCGTGATCGAAGGAGACATGAGGTACAATGCCTTACTTGGGAGGCCATGGATTCATGATATCGGAGCAGTTCCTTCAACACTGCACCAAATGTTGAAATTCCCATCGGCTGATGGGATCATAACTTTTTATGGAGAACAACATGCTGCGAGGGAGATGTTCGCAGTAGGAGAAGCAGTGCCAAAGCCGACCGCTCCTTCCCAGAGGACCCAATAGCAATCACAGACACTACCTTCAACATACGAGGGTGAGCAGGATCATCTCGAAGATGATGTTTATGGGGTTCCCCGGTCATTCTTCGATCCCGACGAGTCCGATGCAACCGAATCAACGGTCGAGGAGCATAAGCAGATTTCGCTACGAGGCGACTTACCGAATCGAAAGGTATACCTGGGTTCGGGCCTAAGCTCCGAGCTCAGGGCCAAACTAATTAAGTTTCATTCAGCTAACGAAGATTCTTTCGCTTGGTCCCATCTTGAAATAAACTGGGATACCACCGGAAATTACAACTCACAAATTGAGCATTGATCCAAAATTTCGTCCGGTCAAGCAAAAGAGGAGGCCTCAGTCCGAGATCAAGCAAGCATTCATCAAGGACGTGGTAACTAAACTTTTAAATGTAGGGTCCATACGGGAAGTTAAATACCCGGAGTGGCTAGCAAATGTAGTTGTAGTTCCTAAAAAGGGAAATAAGCTAAGAATGTGCATAGATTATAAAGACCTAATCAATGAGTGCCTTAAAGATTCTTTTCCCTTGCCCAACATCGATCGCATGATCGATGCTATCGCTGGCCACGAGACCCGTAGCTTTGTCGATGCCTACTCTGGTTATAACCAGATACGAATGGATAAGGATGATCAAGAAAAGACATCCTTCATCACTAAATATGGTACTTATTGTTACAGCGTGATGCCATTCGGGCTAAAAAACGCGAGGGCTACCTATCAACGCCTAGTAAATAAGATGTTCGAGAAACAACTAAGAATAACAATGGAAGTTTACATTGATTATATGTTAGTCAAGTCCCTGCGAGCAGAGGACCATTTGAGCCATTTGCAGGAAACGTTCGATGTGCTAAAACGGTACAACATGAAGTTGAACCCAGAGAAGTGTGCATTCGGAGTGGGCTCAGGAAAATTCCTTGGTTTCATGGTCTCGAACCGAGGAATAGAAATTAACCCCGAGAAAATCAAATCCGTCGAAGATATAACAATTGTAGACAGTGTGAAAGCTGTGCAAAAGCTGACAGGTCGGATAGCAGCCCTAGGACGATTCATCTCGAGATCATCTGACAGGAGCCACCAATTCTTCAACTTGCTGAAAAGAAGAACGAATTCTCGTAGGGTTCGGAGTGTCAGCGTGCGTTAGAGGAGCTTAAAAGGTTTCTTTCTGTTCCACCTTTGTTGCATACGCCAAAAATAGGTGAGCAATTATACCTCCTTGCTGTTTCGGAAGTAGCGGTGAGCGGGGTCCTGGTCCGAGAAGAACAAGGTACGCGATTCCCCATTTATTACGTCAGTAGAACCCTAGGTGAGGCCGAAACTAGATACCCACATTTGGAAAAGTTAGCACTCGCTTTATTGAGTGCCTCTAGGAAGCTAAAACCCTACTTCCAATGCCATCCTATATGTGTAATAACAACTTATCCCCTTAGGAATAATATGCACAAACCTGAGCTATCAGGCCGACTGGCCAAGTGGGCCGTCGAAATAAGCGGATACGATATCAAATATTAGCCTCGAACCTCGATCAAATCTCAAGTGTTAGCAGATTTTGTCGCCGACTTTACGCCGTCGCTTATACCCGAGGTCGAGAGAGAACTGATGACCGAATTGGGGACTCCTTCGGGAGTGTGGACTTTGTTCACAGACGGCGCCTCCAATTCGAAAGGATTGGGGCTTGGTATCGTACTAAGGCCCCAACTGGGAATACAATTCGACAGTATATTAAGACTGTAAAATTAACTAACAACGAAGCAAAATATGAAGCTATGATTGCAGGTTTAGAGTTGGCCAAAAGCTTTGGGGCAGAGATAATCGAGGCCAAATATGATTCCCTCCTCGTAGTCAATCAAGTAAACAGGACATTCGAAGTCCGAGAGGGGCGAATGCAAAGGTATGTGGACAAGCTTCAGGTCACACTACATAGGTTTAATGCATGGACCCTACAGCACATACCGTGAGAGCAAAATAGTGAGGCCGATGCCCTCGCCAACTTAGGATCATCGATCGAAGATGAAGAGATCGATTCTGAAAAAGTAGTGCAACTATTGAGGTCGGTGGTGGAATAAGGCCATGCCGAAATTAACTCAACAATCTTGACCTGGGACTGGAGGAACAAATACATAGAATATCTCGGTTCAGGTAAGCTCCCATCGGATCCCAAAGAATCGAGAGCGTTACGCACAAAGGCACCCCAATTCTGCTTGTCCAGCGACGGAACCCTATTAAGAAGAACATTCAGAGGTCCCCTCGCCATATGTCTTGGGCCCGGCGACACTGAGTACATAAGGGAGATACTTGAAGGCACATGCAGCAATCACTCCGGCTCCGAATACTTGGTTCAAAAAATAATTTGGGCCGGTTACTATTGGATCGATATGGAGAAAGATGCGAAGGAGTTTGTACGCAAGTGAAACAAGTGCCAAAGGCACGCACCAATGATTCACCAACCTGGAGAGACATTGCATTCGGTTCTATCGCCATGGCCATCCATGAAGTGGGGCATGGACATCGTCGGCCCTCTCCCCTGTGCACCAAGTAAAGCCCAATTTATTCTTTTTATGACTGACTCCTTTTCCAAGTGGGTTAAAGCACAGGCATATGAAAAGATCAGGGAAAAGGAAGTGATCGACTTCATCTGAGACCATATCATCTGCCGATTTGGGATGCCATCGGAAGTCGTATGCGATAATGGCAAGCAATTCGTTAGCAGCAAAGTAACAAAGTTCTTCGAAGACAACAAGATTAAGAGAATATTATCAACGCCATATCACCCCAGCGGCAATGGACAGGCCGAGTCGACCAACAATACCATAATTCAAAACTTGAAGAAAAGGTTAGCCGATGAAAAAGGAAAATGGCGAGAGATACTGCCCGAAGTTCTATGGGCGTATCGCACAACCGAGAAAACCAGCACCGGGGCCACTCCATTCTCCCTAGTTTATGGTGCTGAAACATTAATACCGGTCGAAGTAGGCGAACCAAGCATCAGGTCCCGATACACAACTGAAGAATCGTACCGAGAAGCTATGATCATCAACTTAGAGTTATTGGATGAAAGAAGGGAAGCAGCCCTGGTTTAGATGGCGGCAAAAAAACAAAAGATTGAAAGATATTACAACCGGAGAGCCCACCTTCAACGTTTCAACATTGGGGACTTGGTACTCAGAAGAGTCACACCCAACACTCGAGATTCGAATGAAGGGAAACTAGAACCAAACTGGGAAGGGCCCTATGCTATCTTGGAGGTTACCGGAAAGGGATCTTACAAGCTCTGAACTATGGATGGCAAACAGCTGCCAAACAATTGGAACGTGAGCCACCTGAAGCGATACTATTGTTAAGGTAATAAATTTCTTTTTTCATTTGTTTGTTTTATGATACTAACGTTTGCAGGTAGCAAATAAAGTGACCTCTAGCCACGAAGCACGGGACACTAGGACTGAAAGCACGCGTTGCACTCTTTTTTTCTTCGACCGGTTTTATCCTAAATTGGGTTTTACAGCCATGCTAACTTAGATCGGTCGCTCATCGAAGATGATGATATTTGGTGCAAAACTTTGATCGACCTTGAATGTCTGTAGATTGCTTGTCTACTTCGAATCTTTGCTTAGCTACTTCAATTCGGGGGGACTCCTCGTTGATCATTAGGAATCAATGTAAAGGTCAAACGGTCGAAAGTACCGTGCCCAAATAGATTGATCTACCCCTTAAGCAAAGTTGTACGAGCGTATGAATGCTAATAAAGGTTCTTTGGCACCGATATTTTGTTTCTGAGCCCAAGGGCCTCTTCGATTTTCATAACATTATCAAAAACTAACGTTGTTCAAATATTTGCATGAAATTCAGAGGGGAATAAGACCTATTAAGGCAAACCCCAATTTTTTGAAATGCCAAGGCCGTATCGAGTTAGCAAAACTCGAAGGGAAATAAGACCTACTTAGGCAAATCCCAATTTATAAAAGGCTAAGGCCGAATCGAGTTCAATTCGAGGATGATTGGAACTTGCCAAGGCAAAACCTCGATTCTTTAAAAGGACTAAGGCCAAATCAAGTCAGTAAAATTCAAAAGGAAACAAAATCTACTAAGGCATGATCCCGATTTCTTAATAGGCTAAGGCCGCATCGAACTAATAAAATTCGGGGAGAAATAAAACTTATTAAGGCAACTCCGAATTCGTAAAAGGCTAAGGCCAAATCAGGTTGAAATCTGTTAAGATGGATTCAATTTCTTAACGGACCAAGGTTCTGCCAAATTGATGGAGTTCGGGAAAAAATAGGACCTATCAAGGCAAATCTCGATTCCTCCATTCGACGTGTGGGCCTTATTTGATCGGCCATGGTTGAAGAAAATTATGGTGAAATAAATCCTAGCTAAGCCCGGGAGGCAGGAAAATTTGCGAGATTGAAAATTTCAGAACAAAGCCAGACAAAAAAAAAGGAGATTTCTTTTATATATACAAATTAAAGTATGCTACAAAAGGGCCGTATCATATTACATACAACATCAATCAAAATCATCTTCTTCTTCTTCTTCTTCTTCTTCTTCAGGGCAGGCCCGCTTTCTAACATCGGCTTCGATCTTTGCTGCTTCATCGACCTCGGTGGATAGATCGAAGCCTCGAGGTTGTAGCTCCTCGAGAACGGAAGGACGGGTTTGGCACTTGGCGTACTCGACCAAAATCTTTGATTTCTCTCCGGCAGCCTCAACATCACCTATGTTTTGAGCTAAGATCATCGGCGTCGGCTTTGGACGTGGCAACCTCGGATTTTTCCGATTGCAGCTCGTTAACCAAAACATCTCAGTCTAGAGTGAGCGTCTCGACTTGGGACTGAAGTGCATCGGTGCTCTTAGTCAGAGTCCCGATTTTCTCTTGTGCCTCTTAAACCTGCTCTTCCAAGGGGATTACGCGAGCCCGGAGGGCCTCTTTTTTCGAAGTTAATATATTGGCCTTGGCTCTCCATTCACTGGTTTCTGCCTTGGCCTCACTCAATGCAGACCGAAGTTGATTTATTTGGTCAAGTTGCTGTCCCAGCTGGTCGAGTGTGTTGTCATTCTCTTTGCGCATGAAGTCCAGCTCGGCCCGAAGAGTCGACATCTCCCCCTCGAGTCGCTAGTGATGTGCCTTTTCTTCCCTTTGCCGAAGAAATGCCTCGTGATGAAGCACCGAAGACTACAAGTGTGAGAAAAAATAAAACGGTCAGTACAAGTCGAAGAATAAAGTAACAAACGCCAAATAGAGCCTATGAGAAATTTTACCTTATTTGCCACCTGTTGAGCTTCATTGAATAAACAGGCCTCATCCACCGCATCCATTGCAGCCTGATCCTCCTCGGTCACCAAACACCAAAGATAGCCAGCCACACCCACAGGCGCGGCCAGAGCCCTA
>MCJB01012485.1:157768-172195 GCA_002018475.1 Nicotiana obtusifolia
CTAGCATCTTCGGGAATGGCAAACTTTATTATTCTCTTCCGATCAGGATTAGAACTTGGGGCGGGAAATCTATCGACTAACTTGGGACCAATAGATACCCCGTTTGTCTCGGCGGAAGGACTCTTCCTGGGCACTTCGAGCACGAAGGTATCAGCCGATGGCACTCCATCAAAAAAGTCTTCGAAGGGTCCTGCCGGTACCCGATCTTTGCTCGACGTATGTATCCTTGCAGCCCGGGATTCATAGAGGGTTGCCTCCGAGAAGGAGGGAGAGTCCATTGCTTCTGTGAGGTCTAAGGTTCCTTGTGCTGCCACCCCTACATCGGTGCATGCCCCGACCCTCGCCCCTGCTTCGAGGTCCTCTACTCGAGGGGTGCTATCTTCATCGGCCCTCGGCTCGGGGACTGTCCGAGATGGTTCATTAGTTGAAATACCGAGGTCTCTATCTTCCTCGGAGTCGTCGCTCAATCGAATAGCCAGGTCGGTGATTCTAGGCTTACGAGCTATGCTTTTCTTTTTTCTCTTTTTCTTGGGCTCTGAGGGACCGGGGACCTCTTTTCTCTTCTTCTTTCCCTCCTTCTCCGAGACGGGGGGAGGGCAGGGAACCTCTCTACCGGGGGACGTCGGCCTCAATTCAGCGTCCTTCAATAGACCTACAAAGAAAGGAGGAAGTGAGATAGCGGCAGTGCCAATTAAATGAAACTAGAAATGTGAACATTATCGAGCTCACCGTGATTTTTGGCTTCCCAAAGGCCTTCGATATCTCACGCCAAGCACGCTCCGAGTAGGTCCTCTGAGCTACCACTTTCTGGACCCACTCCTCCAAGTGTTGAATCGCGGTCGGCATTTGAGAAACGGCTGCACCTTACACAATATATCAGGAAGATCAACAAATGAATTTAGATAAGAAAATGATGCTTACGTTCCATGTTTCACTTTTCAGGGAACGGCATGTCTTCTGCAGGGATAAGGTTCGAGGTTATTATTCGAACGAATCGGCTCATCCAACCCCGGTCCTTGTCCTCATCAATGCTCGAAAACGGGGCTTTGTTGGCCCGGCGATCAAGTTTTATTAGTCCCCCTCGGAATACTCGGGGACTGTACAGTCAAAGTAAATGATCAACGGTGAAGGGGTGCCCATCGACCTTACTCACAAAAAAGCGGAAAAGGTGAACTATCTGCCAGACGGAGGGGTGAATCTGACCCAATGTAACATTGTACCTTTTGCAAAAGGCGACAATAATGGGATCCAAAGGTCCCAATGTGAAGGGGTAGGTATAGATCCTCAAATAACCCTCCACATGGGTGGTAATCGCCTCATCCGGAGAGGGGACTACCATGTCCTTGCCAACCCAGTTACACTCCATTTTCACCCTGTCAAGGATTTTGTTCGAGATTGAGCTAATGTACCTAGCGACCGGTTCGCCCCGGCCAGGTACTGAGTAGGCCTTCTCTACCTTGAAGTCGGAGCTGATCGAGCATCCAACTGGTATGAAAGCTTTTAGAGGAGGCTCTGTCAAAGTTTCCTCAACAGTGGCAGGCTCAACCTCTTCAGCGGGTTGAGAGGAGGAAGGTTGTTGTTTTTGAGGAATAGATTTAGATGTTTTCGCCATTGGAATTGAGGAGATGGCAAGCGAGCAAAGGAAGTGTATGAAAGAAGTTTACTTAAAGAGCAAAAATGTAGAGAATAAGAACAAGAAAATATTCAAACGGCGCAAAACTTTGAAATTGAAGAATGAAGGGGCTGTTTATACTCTTCAAAAGTGGCGGTTCGAAACACGAGATGGGAAGGCATTAATTGGTATTTGCAGAAATTATAGGATTTGTCGCCAGCTGGGACACGAAAAGACCTTTTTGATAGTGGCCACGTGCGTCATCATGCTGCCGTCATCCATCAACAAGACGTTTCTATGTTATCTAATTTGACACTTCTAACTTCGTATCGTTCTCTATAAGTGTGTTTCCACTTAACCTAATCTTGAAAAGGGGCGGCTCATATCGTTTCTTGTCATTACTCTCCAAAAAATGAGGGGACTATCTGTATGGGGTCGGATACGATCGAGTGCATAGGAAGCTCTGGTCTTGGGTTTCGATGACCGGTGTCGATTGAGGTCGCCCTCCGGTAAGCCAAGACCGGGACATCGAGAAGGGAAGTCTTGGGTCGGACGTCATCAGAATGAAGTTCGAGACCAAAGCGTTCGAGGTTATATTATCGAAATCGGTCCGGGTAAAATATCTTATGGTAAAAATATCAGATTTGGGTAACGGAAGGGCCCGGAATCTCGTGACTTGTAAACATCTCGGCGGATATCACGGCCCAAATCCGTAAAGACGTTGAACCCAGTGATTTTAGGGATTTTTTACCTTGTAAATAAGTCTTTTACCTTGTATGAAATTCTTTTATCCTCCTATATAAAGAATTCAACCCTACTGTAAACCACAAAACATACGACCAATATACAAAGTTAGCATATTTTTGACTGTTTTCTTCATCAAATACTTATTTTATTCTTGTTCATTTCGTCACAGCTGAATTATTCAACTTCGGCGGCCTCCTTACTCTTTTACTTATTTAATTTAGCCTTTATTTATCGTTCATTCTTTAATTTTATCAGGCCCAGTCACGTATCCTTAATACCACGTACAAATTTAATTGTTACCCGTAGTCAAGGGTAAACAGCCTTAAGTATATTGCTCCTTTCATAAAGGACCTTGCTAAGGATACTTTAATTCTTTATAAAAGATTAAAGAAAAATCCGAAAGCATTGACTGATGATCATAGTAAATCAGTCAAACGAATTATGCAAAAGGTTAATAATACTCTATGCCTTACGCTTTCTAATTCAAGTTGGGCAAAGGCTGTTGAAAATGATGCCTCAGATATTGGATATGGCGGAATATTAAAACAATATTCCCCAACTGATAAACTAGAATATATTGTTCAATTCTATTCAGGAAAATGGAATAATTCTCAAAAGAATTATGCTACTGTGGCTAAGGAAATCCTTGCCATAGTAAAATGTGTATTAAAGTTCTACATTGATTTATACAATCAGAAGCTCCTAATAAAAATTGATTGCCAAGCAACAAAGTGTAATTTTAATAAAGATTGTAAACATGATGTTTCTAAACAGATGTTTGCAAGATGGCAAACCTTGTTAGCTCCATTTGATTTTGAAATAATTTATAAAAAGGGGTCTGATAATTGTCTTCCTGACTTCCTTACTAGAGAATTTCTAGATTAATATTATTTTGTTGATCTTTGTCGGGATGAGACCAAGTTTCTATCCCTGTTCTATTAGAAGAGGAAGAGGACGGACAAATGTGGGCACAGATTTATTCTTGTTCAAATGGGACAACAGAAGCTAATAGCTTCAAATATTACAAATACATCTGGTTTTAATACAGACTATCCCATGTATAAAGACTTTATGAATTTTATGAAATTCATGTAGAAGGAAGATAATAGTTCTCCATCATATTTTGTAACACTCATGAATGACAGTAATGTACAGAGGTATATAATAAGAATACCTATGAGGAAGTTATACTTCTACTAGAATGTTCTGATTTAAAATGGAAAAATGATCCATGGTAGATTATGAATAGATATTTTGATACGATAAATTATGTCACTCCTGCTTATAAATACAGGATGCATTATGAGATTATACTTCTATCAACAGGATCAGCTGAAATCCAGCATTTATTCCCAGCTAACACTAGAAAGGTTTATAACTTTTCAAAAATGATCATAAACAAGATATTAGCCTCAAATGAGTTGGCACTTAATACTCTCAAAGAGAAGGATTATACCCACGCAGAACAAAAAGTTCCAATATAATTCAATTATTGGGACTACGTTCATAGTTTTCACAAAATCCTTTTATATGAAGATCCAAACAAAAAACATTCTTGGTCTATATAGATTTGTTCTCATATTTTACATAACAAATTCCAAATTGGTTTGTTCAATGGTGGATATCTTATGGTCATTATTGAATATTTTACCAGATTTATATAAACGTTTATATAATGAATGTATTGAAGTATCTCCAAAAATATTGGAATTACAAAGAAGTAATATCTTCTTCTCTATAATTGCATTAATGTATTTTTCTTATAGAATTTTCTATACCATAGATAATGAGATGGTCGGTAGAAGTCCACACTGATATAAATGTATTTTCCTATCTCAAGAGAATTTTTTACACAAAATTCTGGAATAAATTACTCCATAAAAACACTGATGGAAATCTCTATGGAAATTAAATTATTGAAGCTGTAAAGAGTGCTATCAGTAAATATAAAAAATAGGAAGCACCAGCAATTGAAACGGATGATAGTCCTTTCACTAAAATAACCAGGAAGCTTCAAATGAAGAAAAAGACTATGCCTAAATCAGAAATATTGGCTTCATATATGGAGGAAGTAAATAGAGTTTTAATTAGAAATTTGGACATAGAGATAGTGGATGATATCTCAAATACATAAACAGGTCATACCATGGATGAAGAAGTTGTCATAAAGGGAGAATCTCAGGATATGGAAGCCACCGAAGAAATTGAAAATATTTACAACAATTTGACAAATTCAAAGAAATAGTGGAAGAATCTTCCAACAACAAGAATAAAGGAAAAGAAAAAGTTTAAAGACACAAGACCCCATCTCTCTGAATTATTGGAATAATAGAGACAAAAGACTTTGATAAAGCAGTCGGACCTACTGATAATGAAGAATCAACTTTATAAAAGTTGTTTGTTTTATTAGTTTTTCCTTTTTATCTTGTCGGCTATGATATAATTATTTTGTCGACCATTTTACTATTAAGTTTTTGTTCGTTTAGAGATGGATCCATTATATAAGGATCTCTATTTTTAAGGTGAAGGCAGGCCTCGGCCAATACTTCCAATTTTAAGTTTTCTAGCATCTCTCTCTTCTTAGCATTCGTTTGTAAAGAACACCCTTTTGTATAAATTTTATTTGGAAATAAAAAATCATAAAAGGTAACTTGGCCTATTATTATATTATTATTATTATTATTTGTAATGATCGAAAATTCACCATAGGTCGTGTTGGCGCCTAACGCTGCCGTCAGGCAAGCCAACGATGATTTATAAATTTACTTACTCATTTTATTACTTCTGAAATCATAGATTTTAATACGGAAGGATATTTACACTTCTATGTCCACGGCAACGTACAACATTTATACATTTTAAAAGAATTTAAAGGCGTTAATAATGTATGAACCCATAAGCATCAACTATTATTGTAACGGCCCAACGTGTTGTAGAAACGCATAAGATACTAATTGTTTGGACTTGGCTTATTTTAAGCGCAAATTCCTCTTTGTAATTATGTAATTTTTAACATTTTTGCAGGGTATGAGGTATAAGAATCCAATAATTAAGAAAAAAGTTCAAAAAGGTAAGTAATGCAGGATATGCGATCGCATTTCAGACATGCGGACCGCATATCTTAAACAAGCATCGCATACTTGAACAGATTTTTGGGCAAGATTCATGCCCGAAATGCTGTCTGAAATGCGGACCACATTTCAGGAATGCGGACCGCAAATTTGGCTGCCTGTATCGCATATTGGAACAGAGAACTGGACAAGTCTTATGTCAAAAATGCTGCGAGAAATGCGGACCGCATTCCTCAAATGCGGACCGCAAATCCCACAGTGAGATCGCAAAATGAGGTAGAGTTTTGGGCCAACTGCCATGCCAGAAATGCGGTCCAAATGCGGACCGCATGTTGAGTTTGCGACCAGAATGCGATCGCATTCTGGACATCTAAACTTTTATTTTGTTCCGAATTTTGACCCACTATAAATAGGAACTAGGAACCCTAACATGCAAAAACCCCTTTATTTCGTCAATTACCTCAGAAACCTCTCCAAAACACCCCCAAACTCCAACAAATCAACCTCCAAAATCACCTCGAAACAACCCCAAAATCCGTGAAAAATATATCCAAAATATAGTCATCAACCTCCCATTTACCAGCCCAGCTTTCCCCACTTAAACCCACCAAGAACCAGCTGCAAATCGCCGGGAATGACCCCAATTTAAGCTGAAAACAACCGTAGAATCACTCCCTTCAAACCCCAACATCTATTACAAGAAACCCCACTCTCTAACACCAAAGCCCAAGCTCAAATTGATGCAGATTGTGCCAAGAATTTCAGCTGAGTTAAGGCACCCTACCAAGTTGTAGCTCGTTAGCTCCAATTGAGTTTGCCTAAAGTTCGTGAGCGTTCCTAAAAGGTTGGGCTTAAAGAATCGTTGGAAGTCTAGGAAGTTATTGCAAAACAAGGTAAGTGTTCCTTCTAACCTTAGCTTGAGGGATTAGAAATCGTTTCTTGTTTGCTAAATTGCTCCTTCTTGAGAACAACGTATAGGCATGGTGACGGGCGTCTATATGTTGGTGTCACGCATGACCGTGGGTCGTATATGGTTAATCGTTGTGTGACTATTGTTTCAAATGTTGGATATTTTCCTTGAATTGTTATGATGTGCTGCATGTGGGAGCAGGTGGCTCGCCTGCCACAAGATGCTGTGAATTGAGGACTGGTGGTACCCTACCATAACGTTTCTTCTATTCGCCATAAAGTTGATGGTCAACTAGACTAGTTGAGTAAGAGTTGTTAGGAGTCGAAGAGGTCCAGTGTCAAAATTGTGGGTAGTGTATTAGGAGTCAGTTAGAAGTTTAAAGGGTCTAGTGACACATTAGTAAAGTCATGTCTAGAGTCAACGAAATGATAATTGGGTTGGGAGGTTAGTTGTAGGATATTGACTGTAATTGAGTACTGACATTGATTGAGCTAAATAGAAGTCAAGTTGGTTTGGTTATAGCTGAGTTTCCCCCTGGCCAGAATGATTGTGTTGCTGTTATTTGTTCCCTTGCTGGGAAGTTGTTATGTTGATTTGACCCCTTGCCGGGACTTCTTGTGATTGTTGTGATTATGAAAGTGGGAGCGGGTGATACGCCTACAACAGTATGAATTGTAAGTGGGAGCGGGTGGCACGCCTGCCACGAGATATTATGAAAGTGGGAGCGGGTGGCACGCCTGCCATGAGGTGTGATGTACGTGGGAGCGAGTGGCACGCCTGCCACAAGAGGTTACTGTAAGTGGGAACGGGTTGCACGCTTGCAACAAGAGGTTACTGGAGGAAAAAGGGTGGATTGCATTTCATTTCGTTTGTGTTAAAAGCTGAATTTCAGTTTTCCTTCTTACTCTTTGATGATTCCTCTTGCTTTATTTGTCTGCCGTTCCGATATATGCTTTCTTTTCCCTGTTTAAGTTGTTTATGTATTTTATCCTCTGCTGTAGATACATATATGCTTAAAATTGCACAGGTTTATCTAGAGTTTGGTCCTAGCCTCGTCACTACCTCGCTGGGGTTAGGCAAGGCACTTACCAGCACATGGGGTCGGTTGTGCTGATACTACTGTCTGCACTCTTTTGTGCAGATCTTAGTGCCGCAAGCTAGGAATAGTAGGAAGCTTCCAGCCTCTAACTTTCAGGCGACCCAAGGTAGTTTTGCAGACGACCGTGGACCTTGAAATCCCTTGCCCATTTCTTGTATCTGCTTCTCTTATGTAATCCAGAAACAACATTTTGTGATATTCTTCAGACCCTGTTTGTAGTACTCTTAGATAGTTTGTGAAACTATGACACCAGATCTTGGGTAGACCGTTGTGGATAGTTTATCGGCGATAGTTGTGTGAAGTATTAACTTTGTGTTTATTTCGCTTGTTGAATTACTGCTTTTCATTTGATGCATTTATGATGTAATGAATTCTTAAATAGAAACGTGGTAATTAGTCCGATTGACTGGCTTGCCTAGCTTTCACTAGTAGGCGGCATCACAATGCCTGAGGGTGGGAAATCTGGGTCGTGATAGGTTGGTATCAGAGCCCTAGGTTTACATAGGCCTCACAGTTCACAGACAAACTCGGTAGAGTCTGAGCGATCGGTATGAAGACGTCTGTATTTATCCCCCAGATAAATACATTCATTCTTGTCATGCGGTTTGCTTCTCAAATGCTAATTGGATTCCTACTCTGTTCTTTCGCAGATGGCGAGAACACGCGCTTCCTAATCTACCGTCCCGCAGCCCGAGCCCCCAGCAACAGCTTCCACGCGGGGTAGAGGGCGAGGCCGAGGTCGTGCTAGGGGTCGAGGCAGGGGAAGGACTCAGCCTCCTGTAGCCGCTCCGGTAGGCCCAGCTCAGGTCCTCGAGGGGTTTATTACCACCCCAGTTCTTCAGGATGCTTTGGTCCAGTTGGTGGGTCTCATGGAGAATGTTACCCGAGCGGGCTTACTTCCTACAGCACCAGCCACTCCTCGGGCTGGAGAGGGGGTTCAGATTACTGCTACTCGTACTTCGGAACAAGTAGCTCCCCAGGCTCAGGTTCCAGCGGTTCAGCCAGCTGTGACATCTTAGCCGGGAGCAGTAGCTCACGCCAGCAATGGGGCGGTCATGTCCGCCAATGCTTTGTGGAGACTAGATAGGTTCACCAAGCTCATCACCACTACCTTCATCGATGCTTCTTCGGAGGATCCCCAGGACTTCCTATACAGCTGCCACGAGCTCCTCAGAAAAATGGGTATTGTTGAGACCAACGGGGTAGACTTCGCGGGATTTCACCTGTCCGGATCCACCAAGACTTGGTGGAGGGATTATTGCTTGACTAGGCCAGCTGGTTTGCCATCTTTGACTTGGGAGCAGTTTACAGAGTTGTTTCTGGAGAAGTTTCTCCCCGTCACTCAGATAGAGGCTTATCGGCGGCAGTTTAAGCGCCTTCAACAGGGGTCTATGACAGTTACCCAATATGAGTCCAGGTTCATCGACTTGGCTCGGCATGCTCTCATCATACTCCCGACAGAGAGGGAGCGGGTGAGGAGATTTATTGACGGTCTCATCCAGCCAATTCGCCTTCAGATGGTTAGGGAGACTGGTAGTGAGATTTCCTTCCAGGAGGAGGTCAATGTGGCCCGCAGAGTCGAGATGGTTCTGTCGCATGGAGGTGGTCATGGGTCGGATAAGAGACCCCGTCATTTAGGCAGATTTATTAGTACTTCGTCCGGAAGCAGAGATTCATATGGTAGAGGCCATCCTCCAAGGCCCTTTCAGTCAGCTCTCCAGGTTTCTCACAATGCTTCAGGTAACCGCAATCCTCAGATGCAGTATTCCGATCAACAGTCTATCAGTGCACAACCGCTACAGAGTTTCCAAAGTCGGTAGCCTAAGGCTTGTTACATGTGTGGCGACATAAGGCACATTGCTAGGTATTGCCACCGTGCTATAAACAGCTCTCCTCACCAAGATTCCTATGTTATGACATAGGCACCAGATGTTCCGCAGCCCGTCCAGCTAGCTAGGGGTGGGGGTAGAGGTGCTAGAGGTAGAGGTAGAGGTGCTGGAGGTGGAACTCAGGTCGGCAGAGGTGGGGGCCAGCCAGTAGCAGGCCGTCCTAGAGATGTGACTCAGTGTGGTGGGGCTCAGCCCCGATGTTATGCTTTTCCAGCTCAGCCTGAGGTAGAGGCTTCAGATGCAATGATTACAGGTACGGTTCTGGTCTGTGATAACGATGCTTCGGCATTATTTGATCCAGGGTCTACTTACTCGTATGTCTCCTCTTATTTTGCACCGTATCTAGCCATGCCTAGTGACTCATTGAGTGTTCCTGTTTATGTGTCTACCCCGATGAGTGATTCCATTGTGGTAGATCGAGTCTATCGTTCCTGTGTTGTAGTGATTGGAGGTCTTGAGACCCGTGCGGACTTATTGCTTTTGGACATGGTTGATTTTGACGTCATATTGGGGATGGATTTGTTATCACCTCACCACGCCATCCTGGACTGCCATGCCAAGACTGTGACCTTAGCTTTACCGGGTATTCCCCATTTGGAGTGGAAAGGGACTCCTGGTCATTCCACCCATAGCATTATCTCCTATATGAAGGCTCGACGTATGGTCGAGAAGGGGTGTCTGGCTTATCTGGCCCACGTTCGTGATTCCAGTGCTGAGGTCCTCTCTCTTGAGTCTGTGCCCGTGGTTCGTGAGTTTCCCGAGGTTTTCCCATCCGACCTGTCGGGGATGACACCCGACAGGGACATTGACTTTTGCATTGATGTGGCTCTAGGCACTCAACCCATTTCTATTCCGCTGTATCGCATGGCCCCGCCAGAGTTAAAAGAATTAAAAGAGCAGTTGCAAGACTTGCTCGAGAAGGGTTTCATTAGACTCAGTGTTTCACCTTGGAGTGTGCCGGTGTTGTTTGTTAAGAAGAAGGACAGGACAATGAGAATGTGCATTGATTACCGACAACTGAACAAGGTTACAATAAAAAATAAGTACCCATTGCCGAGGATCGACGATTTGTTTGACCAGCTACAGGGTGCCAGTGTATTTTCAAAGATTGATTTGAGGTTTGGCTATCATCAGTTGAAGATTAGGGCATCTGATGTCCCTAAGACAGCCTTCCGTACTCGGTACGGGCATTATGAATTCTTGGTGATGTCCTTCGGGTTGACAAATGCCCCAGCAGCTTTTATGGACTTGATGAACCGAGTGTTCAGACCTTACCTGGATTTGTTCGTGATAGTTTTCATTGACGACATCCTGGTATATTCCCGCAGCTAGGAGGAGCATGCACAGCATCTCAGAGTGGTTCTTCAGACTATGAAGGATAGTCGGTTGTATGCTAAGTTTTCAAAGTGTGAATTCTGGTTGAGTTCGGTTACATTTCTGGGACATATTTTATTGGCAGAGGGTATTCAGGTTGATCCGAAAAAGATTGAGGCAGTCAAGAACTTGCCTAGGCCGGCGTCAGTTACAGAGATCCGGAGTTTCTTGGGATTGGCAGGATAATATCGTTGGTTTGTGGAGGGGTTTTCATCTATTGCAGCCCCGATGACCAAGTTGACCCAGAAAGGTGCCCAGTTCAGGTGGTCGGATGAGTGTGAGGCGAGCTTTCATAAGCTCAAGACAGCTCTGACCACGGCACCAGTGTTAGTCTTGCCCATAGGCTCAGGGCCTTACACAGTCTATTGTGATGCCTCTCGTATTGGGCTTGGTGCAGTGTTAATGCAAGAAGGCAAGGTCATTGCCTATGCTTCGAGGCAGTTGAAGGTTCATGAGAAAAACTATCCGGTGCATGATTTAGAATTGGCAGCCATAATTCACGCCTTGAAGATTTGGAGGCACTACTTATATGGCGTGCCGTGTGAGGTGTTCATGGATCATAAGAGCCTTCAGTACTTGTTCAAGCAAAAGGAGTTAAATTTGAGGCAGAGGAGGTGGTTGGAGATGTTAAAGGACTATGATGTCACTATCTTATATCACCGGGGAAAGGCCAACGTGGTAGCCGATGCCTTGAGTAGAAAGTCAGCCAGTACGGGCAGTCTTGCCTATATTCTGGTAGGTGAAAGACCACTTGCTTTGGACGTTCAGACTTTGGCCAATCGATTTGTGAGATTTGACATTTTTGAGCCTAATCGGGTATTAGCTTACACGATCGCTCATTCTTCATTGTTGGAACGAATACGTGATCGACAGTTTGATGATCCTCATTTGTGTGCCCTTAGGGACGCGGTACAGCGAGGAGGTGCCAAGCAGGTCACCTTAGGTGATGATGGAATTTTGAGATTACAGGGTCGAGTTTGTGTGCCCAACGTAGAGGGACTTCGGGAGTTGATTTTGAAAGAGGCCCATAGCTCCAGGTATTCTATTCATCCGGGCAGCGCAAAGATTTATCGGGATTTGCGACAGCATTATTGGTGGCGTAGAATGAAGAAGGATATAGTTGCGTACCTGGCTCGGTGTTTGAATTGCTGGCAGGTCAAGTGCGAGCATCAGCGACCTGGTGGACTGTCCCAGAGAATTGAACTCCCTGATTGGAAGTGGGAACGAATCACTATGGATTTCGTTGTTGGACTTCCGCAGACCCGAAAGAAGTTCGACGCAATTTGGGTCATTGTTGACAGGCTGACCAAGTCAGCACATTTCATCTCTGTGGCAGTCTCCTATTCATTTGAGAGGTTAGCCGAGATTTATATTCGGGAGATTGTTCGCCTTCATGGTGTGCCAGTATCTATTATTTCGGACCGGGGTACGCAGTTTACTTCGCGTTTCTGGAAGGCAGTCCAGCGGGAGTTGGGCACCCAGGTTGAATTGAGCACAGCATTTCATCCTCAGACGGACGGATAGTCCGAGCGAACTATTCAGATATTGGAGGATATGCTCCGAGCTTGTGTTATTGACTTTGGAGGGTCGTGGGACCAGTTTTTGCCATTAGCAGAGTTCGCCTACAATAACAGCTACCACTCGAGCATTCAGATGGCTCCTTATGAAGTATTATATGGTAGGCGGTGTCGAACTCTGGTTGGGTGGTTTGAGCCGGGAAAGGCTCGGTTGTTAGGCACAGATCTGGTTCAGGAGGCCTTGAACAAGGTCAAAATTATTCAGGAAAGGCTTCGTATAGCTCAGTCCAGGCAAAAGAGCTATGCGGATCGTAAGGCACGAGATATGTCCTTTATGGTTGGTGAGCGGGTATTACTCCAGGTGTCGCCTATGAAAGGCGTGATGAGATTTGGGAAGAGGGGAAAGCTTAGCCCTAAGTTCATTGGTCCATTTGAAATTCTCGATCGAGTGGGGGAGGTGACTTATAGGCTTGCATTGCCGCCAAGCTTATCAGCCGTGCATCTAGTTTTTCATGTGTCCATGCTCCGGAAATATCACGGCAACCCAACTCACGTGCTACATTTCAGCACCATTTAGCGGGACAAGGACTTGTCTTATGAGGAGGAACCGGTAGCCATTCTAGACCGGCAAGTCCGTCAGCTGAGATAGAAGAGTTATCCTTCTATTCGTATTCAGTGGAGGGGTCAGCCACCTGAGGCATCGACTTGGGAGTCCGAGCCCGATATGCGGAGCCGTTATCCACATCTTTTCCCCGACTCAGGTACTTCTTTATCCTGCCCGTTCGAGGACGAACGGTTTTCTTAGAGGGGGAGAATGTAACGACCCGAAATGCCGTAGAAACACCTATAATACTAATTGTTTAGACTTGGCTTGATTTAAGCACAAATCCCTCTTTGTAATTATGCAATTTTAATATTTTTGCGGGGTATGAGGTATAAGAATCCAATAATTAAGAAAAAAGTTCAAAAAGGTAAGTAATGCAGGATATGCGGTCGCATTTCAGACATGCGGACCGCATATCTTACACAGGCATCGCATATTTGGACAGATTTCTGGGTAAGATTCATGCCAGAAATGCTGTCTGAAATGCGGACCGCAAATTTGGCTGCCTGTATCGCAGAGTGGAACAGAGAACTGGACAAGTTTTATGTCAAAACAATGCGGACCGCATTTCTAAAATGCGGACCGCAAATCCCATTGTGAGATCACAGAATGAGGCAGAGTTTTGGGCCAACTGCCATGCCAGAAATGCGGTCCAAATGCGGACCGCACGTTGAGTTTGCGACCAGAATGCGATCGCATTCTGGACACCTGAACTTTTATTTTATCCCGAACTTTGACCCACTATAAATAGGAGCTAGGAACCCTAACATGCAAAACCCTCCTTATTCCGTCAGTCACCTCAGAAAAACTCACTAAAACACCCTCAAACCCTAGCAAATCAACCTCCAAATCACCTTGAAAACAAACCCCAACATCTATTACAAGAAACCCCACCCTCTAACACCAAAGACCCAGCCCAAAATTTTTGCAAATTGTATCAAGATTTCAGCTGAGTTAAGCACCCTACCAAGTTGCAGCTCGTTAGCCTCGATTGTGCCCACCTAAAGTTCGTGAGTACCCATAAAAGGTTGGGGTTGAGTAATTGTTGGAACTCTAGGAATTTTTGCAAAGCAAGGTAAGTGTTCGTTCTAACCTTAGCTTAAGGGATTAGAAAATCGTGTCTTATTTGCTAAATTGCTCCTTCTTGAGAACAACGTATAGGCATGGTGACGAGTGTCTATATGTTGGTGTCACGCATGGCCGTGGGTCGTATATGGTTAATCGTTGTGTGACTATTATTTCAAATTGTTGAACATTTTTCTTGAATTTTTATGATGTGTTGCATGTGGGAGCGGGTGGCACGCCTGCCACAAGATGTTGTGAATTGAGGGCGGGTGGTACGCCTACCACAAAGTTTCTTCTTTTTGGCATAAAGTTGATGGTCAACTAGATTAGTTGAGTAAGAATTGTTAGGAGTCGAAGAGGTCCAGTGTCAAAATTGTGGGTAGTGTATTAGGAATCCGTTAGATGTTTAAAGGGTCCAGTGTCACATTAGTATAGTCGTGTCTAGAGTCAACGAAATGATAATTGGGTTGGGAGGTTAGTTGTAGGATATTGACTGTAATCGAGTACTGACATTGATTGAGCTAAATAGAAGTCAAGTT
>MCJB01012485.1:172393-234715 GCA_002018475.1 Nicotiana obtusifolia
AGTATAAATTGTAAGTGGGAGCGGGTGGCACGCCTGCCACGAGATATTATGAAAGTGGGAGCGGGTGGTACGCCTGCCACGAGATATTATGTAAGTGGGAGGGGGTAGCATGCCTGCCACGAGATATTATGTAAGTGGGAGCGGGTGGCACGCCTGCCACAGGATGTGATATATGTGGGAGCGGGTGGCACGCCTGCCACAAGAGGTTCCTGTAAGTGGGAACGGGTTGCACGCCTGCAACAAGAGGTTACTGGAGGAAAAAAGGGTGGATTGCATTTCATCTCGTTTGTGTTAAAAGCTGAATTGTTGTTTTCCTTCTTACTCTTTGATGATTCCCTTTTGCTTTATTTGTCTGCCGTTTCGATGTATGCTTTCTTTTCTCTGTTTAAGTTGTTTATGTATTTTATCTTCTGCTGTAGATACATATATGCTTAAAAATTGCACAGGTTTATCTGGAGTCTGGTCCTAGCCTCGTCACTACCTCACCGGGATTAGCCAGGCACTTACCAGCACATGGGGTCGGTTGTGCTGATACTACACTCTGCACTCTTTTATGCAGATCTCCGTGCCGCAGGCTATGAACAGTAGGAAGTTTCCAGCCTCTGACTTTCAGGCGACCCAAGGTAGTTCTGTAGACTTCCGCAGATCTTGGAGTCCCCTGCCTATTTCTTGCATCTGTTTCTCCTATGTAATCCAGAAATAGCATTTTGTTATATTCTTCAGACCCTGTTTGTAGTACTCTTAAATAGTCTGTGAAAACTGTGACTCCAGATCTTGGGTAGACCGTTGTGGATAGTTTATCAGCGATAGTTGTGTAAAGTGTTAACTTTGTGTTTATTTCGCTTGTTGAATTACTGCTTTTCAGTTGATGCATTTGTGATGTTAATGAATTCGTAAATAGAAACGTGGTAATTGGTCCGATTGACTGGCTTGCCTAGCTTTCACTAGTAGGCGCCATCACGACGCCCAAGGGTGGAAAATCCGGGTCGTGACATAATCATTTCACAAGATCTCAATGGCATTTACAAACCAATCAATGACAAAAGAAGTTAACCAAAGAACCTCAAAGTCACTACAAGAATCACATTCCCAAAATAATTCAAGCACTTTTTTCAAACCATATGCATGTAGTTAAATATATTGGTACCGCATGAGACACAAATAATCTTAGCAAAGAAGGAACTCATTCAAGACTTCTGTTCATTAATAGCTACTACCAATACTACTAAAGTATGATAAAAGTACTCGGTTAAACAAAACAAAATAACCCTGGAAAGACCGTGGTCTAAAGAAAACTAAGGGCTTATTCATTATTCAAAAGAAAGAAAGCATAAGCATAACTACCATTATCATTAAACTACTTACTAAACTACTGAAAGAAGAAGGTCAAATGTCATCATCAAATTATTATAGATCTTGACTTAATTCACAAATCGAATCTCCCTCAAAGACAAGGTAATGAAGGGTGAGAAAACTCCCTAAGCATCTCTAGAAGTTACTGAGTCATCTTTGTACTCCTCCTCTACCACATGCATAATGTCATCATCAATTCCAACAGTAGGAGTGGTAAGCATCTCTCTAAATGCTGCTGTAGTGGTAGAAGCTATCTCCTGCTCCTCCTGAGCCACACTCTCTCTGTCTGCGACATGTGTAGCATCATGTGGACTCTCTAAGTATGTGGGGAAGAAGGCTGAGAGGTTTGAGTTAGAGGAGGTTGCTGAGAATCGCTAATAAGCATTCCTTCCTGAAAACATCAACTAAAGTTGTTGTTGCATGTTCCTTCTTCAGGTCCTTCACTTCCTTTACCAACTCTTCTATCACTAAGTCATGTTGCACCAATGTATCTATAATGACCTTTTGATTGTCAGTAATATCTTGATTTGATCAGAAGTGATGGAGGAGAACACTGTGAAGTAGAATGCCCATACACCGTAGTCGGCAACCCATTCAACTTAGTACTTGCACTCTGTATCCAATTATCGAGACTCACCAGTGTCTAGGTGATTTGCAAATCAAATAATGGACGTATAGGTATAAGCACCGGGGAAGTCATAGAAGCTGAAACTATTAGAGATGGAGGCACATCATTGTCTATATCAAGAACCATATATCAACAACTATAGGCTCAAATGAAGGAGCATGCCAAGAAGACGGGACATCCAGTCCACCTAAAGCATAAAATATGTGGCTCCTCAAACTGGCCAATCACTTCAATCGATGGAGTTTTCTCCTTGTTCTTTGGGTTGTGAGGATCATTCAAGAAATACAAATCAAATGGCGATGTTGGCTTTATTTTAACATCAAATGGCCTTGAGTCCACCTTAGCATCCACTAGATATTCAGTGAGAGAGGTCAAATATGGGTAGGATGTGCTGAGCTACCAAGGTTATGTTAGCAGACATTAAAGCACTCACATTAATTGGGTACCCAATCATTATAGAAGCCACAAGGATAGCCGTCTCCAATGGTAAATTGTTTTCAGTCACGCACGAGTCAAGACTATACATACAAATGTCTGCCATCCTTTTGCTTTAGAGCTTAGTGAGCGAAGATAAATTCTTACCCCTGCAGCCACCTAAGAAGGAGATGTATCTGGTGCTAAGATCTCAGCGACCCATGGTCCCACTGCTTCATTTTCAGCGAGCTTAGCCAAGTATCTATAGGCTCCATATTCTCAGGTCCCAAGTAGTCATTCAACGTCTTCTGATCAAACTTCACCTTCAGATTCTTTACATTGGTGACTTTGGTCCAGTGGGCTGTGTTGGCGTAGAATTCATGCACAAGGCATTCTTGCACATCAACAAGTGTCTTTGGCATCCATCCCCTCCTCTTGGTAAACTGTTCTAGAAAATCCGGAGTGTATTTGGTCAAATCTTTTGTGCCGATTTCCCTCTCATAGGTGATTGATCTCTCTTTCTACCCTCGCTTGAATCCAAGAAATGCCTTGCAACTCAAGAATTTATCTTCTTTCTTTGATCTTTCTTGGACATCTCTGACAATTGTATCACTTTTTCCATCATCCAAATCATCTTCTACTAGTGGATCATCTATGTTGGTGTCAGGCTCATGACTAAGATTTTGAGCAACTTGAGAACTCTTATGCTCATACTGGGATTCAACTTGTCTCTGAGGCTGTGACTCTCCGTTATTTTTGTCCTAAGATTGAGCCATAGAGTTGCCCTCTGAAGCTTCCTTAGACACGGCATAAGATCTGATTCATCATGGTCTTGCACTTTACCCTGACCTACGATCTTTTTCTTGCCAATTAACTTTTGCACAGATGGTGGTAAAGATCTTCGACCCCTTCCTCTGTTGCTCCTAGGCCCTCATCGACCTTTATAAGCTCAACTTTTCCTCTTGGTCTAACCATAGTTTGTGATATCACAAAGAAGCACATCCGGAAGAGATTCGTATTGTTTAGTATGATAAACAGTTACTTAGAAGCTCGAAAAATAATGGAAGAAGCATGCTTGAAGATGGAACCATAGTTTGAAACATGGCAGAAGGGCAGTTTGATTTGCAATCCACACATTTGGTTTGTGATCTAAAAAAGAGGTGGTGCGGCTGTAATCTCTAAAGTGCAGCCGCAAAAAGGATGAGTTCGGTCCGATCTTTCCTCTTGAAGTTTGCAATTTCCTCTTGCAGTGCGCACTTAGGCAATAAAGCCTAGGCCTCGGAGAGCAGTTCTCTGATCATCAGTGCGGACCAGCTTTTGCTACTGCAAAAAGCAGTTGTGGCCCGAAATTTTTCTTTTTGCTGTTCGTACTATCCATTAGATGCCTACCTTACTCATTCTTATGGACCCAAAAATAAAAGTGAGGTCCGCACTTTCAGTAATCCCAAGGCTCTCACAAATGTAAACAAGTAAATGCATTTCAATCAAAATAACATAATAATTCGATGTGGGTCATACTAGAAATTGTCGATTACACACTTTAAAGCTTGAATTTGTGGTGTGATTGTGTTTAGCGGAGATCCCCATTGATTATCAGGTGTACAATCCTGTTACGTTTTATTTAGAGAGTGAAAATCATGAAAATGAAAACCTATTTTATTTTAAACTTACTGACGGAAAATACGACTCTTTGCCTATATATCGAATATGAATGTTAAGTTTATATCATGTGTTTATCAGCTAGCATGAGGAAATACTTCTCTATGCCTACATGTTAAATATACATGTTAAGTCAATAATATACCGGTGAAATCATGAGGTACACTCACTGTCAGCACACTCAAGGTGCCTGGCTAAAATGTCCCTCCCCATCACACACACAATTACTCAGTACTATACGGGTGCCTGGCTCGAAAGCCCTTTACTAAAGCATATGTATATATCATTGTGCCTGCGCTCACTGCTGGCATGTCAGACTCCGGATGGGCGGATCCTGCCCAAGTGCTAATCAAAAGCCAATATGACTTGTTGCAACGTGCAACCTGATCCAAATAACATTCACAACACGACTCTACGGCCCACATCGTCAACAACCTCTCAAGTCTCAAGGGCTCATAATCTTATAGAACTCAGCCCAAACAGTATCACATATGGAAGACAACAACATGTTTGATGTATCAAATAATTAATATACAGAGACTGAGACATGACATGCAAATGAGAAATCATGAGTGAGTAAATAACCGCAGTTAAGTGTACAACTCAAAACAACAAGAATAGCCCCATTACGTCTCAACCAAATAAGCACATAGCATAAGCATGATTTCTAACATGAATCATAGCTCAAATAATCAAGTGAGTAAAGAAAACATAGATATAATAAAGCATGATAGTAAAACAAGTCCGGCAAATAGTCTAAAGTCTACTCAAATCATGAACATCGCAGTGCACGCATACATGCCCGTCACCTAACATGTGCATCATCCCAACACATCTCATATAACATAATTCCCAGGGTTAGTTGCCCTCAAATCCAAGTTTATATATTAGTTACCTCGAACAAGACAAATCATATATCGAGCAAGCTAAATAATACTCTAGAAATGATATCCCGCGCGAATCAACCTTCCAACAACTCAAAACTAGCCAAAATTAACTCAAAAATATCAAATAATGCCATGGAAACAAACCCAAGCGATAAAGGTCGAATCTTTAATCAAATACTCGAAGTCAACCAAAAAGTCAACCCGAGCTCGCACTTCGGAACCCAAGAAAACTAACAAATTCTGACAAGCCATTAGAATACGAGTCGAACCATACTAATTTCATCATATTCTGACTCCGAATCGATGTTCAAAACTCAATTATTCACTTTAGAAAAGTTTTTGATAAAAATCCCCAATTCTCCAATCAAAACATAGATTAATTCATAAATTAACTATTGTAATCATATTAAAATACAAAAATTGAGGTTAGATGCTGACCCCCATGAAAAGACGATAAAAACTCCGTAAAAATTACCTCAATTGGAGCTTTAGAACTCAAAATATGCTCAAAATACCAAAAGAATGCAGTTTGATTTTTTTATACACAGGGATTTCCGCTTTTGCGCCCAAAAAGCCGTATCTGCGATTTTTGAGCTATCATTTCCACTTTTACGGACCATTTTTTTGCACATGCAGGGTCACAGATGCGGACCCAACTTCATATTTGCGAAGCACCAACACCAGCTTTCTTCTCCAACACTAATCAGCATTACTTCCTCATACGATATTCAAATTTGACGATTCTTATTGCTATGGCTCCATAATTACGATACGGATCTAATAGTTCAATAAAAACAAAAATTGGAGCTCATTTTAATAATTTGTACCTTTTATGCTTGAAGAAACAATGTCGAAACATAAAAAAACGAGCGCAACACAATTCAAACCTATCCGAAACTCACCCGAGCCCCTTGGTACCCTGTCTGAACATACCAATAAGTCCCAAGACATAATACGGACCTGTTAAAGGCCTTAAATCCCACATAACAACATCAAAACCATGAATCGCAAAAGTCAAGCTTAATGAACTATTTTCAATTTTTAAATTCCAAACTTACGTCGAAAGGTCTAAACAATTCGAAATTACCTCAAATTGCGCACACAAGTTCCAAATGGCATAACAAACTTATTCCAACTCCAAACTCGATAACGTTGAAGTCAACTTTCGGTTAGACCTATGAACTTTCCAAACATTCAAATTGTCAACTTTCGCCAATTATAGTCAAAATATTGTAGAAATATCCAAATAAAAATATGGGCATACGACCACGTCTAAAATCACCATCCGGACCTACCGGAATCATCAAAACTCCAATCCGAGGTCAAATATACAAAACTCAAACTCTTCCAACTTAAAGCTTCCTATCTAAGAATCATTCTCCCGAATCACTTCCGAACCACTCTAAACTCAAAACCGATGATACCCTCAAGTTATAATATACCATATGAAGCTACCTAAGACCCCAAACCAACGAACGAAGTGTAACTGCTCAAACGACCGATCGGTTATTACAAAATGCCAAGTTAAAAAAATGATAAAGAGGTTCCAAATTAGTTATCGACACAACAATATACATATATAATTGAAGAGCGCAAAACACACACTTAAATATGCTCGCTATTTGAATATAGTATAATATAATATCGTATCCACAGGAATTGAAGTTAAACAGTATTATCGTAGTTTGTAGATGGATTGCTATCCAAGAGAGTCAACAGTTCAAAATTATGCGATTAAAACTAAAATTAAATAATAATCTAGAGCAAATTGACGAATGACAATCAAAATAAAAGTAAGCAAGGAAGATATCAATGGGAGAAAATAGGGATTGATTGGATCGGTGCAAGATAAATGTCTGGGATTTAACTCTAGTTAATTCACTTCTAACATTCAAGTGTGTCTCTCGATTTGATGAAATTATTAGTTCAAACGTTTAGTAGAATCTCCTCTCTCGATTAAGTCTCAACCCTCACAATATGAACAATTTAAGCTCGGTGAAGATAGGCACGACTTCGTAGTGGATTGGTATTTAGGAGAACGTCTTTCGATTATCCTCCTAACTAGGTTTAGTTATCAATTCAACTAGCCTCTTTCGATTACTAAGAAGAATTAATGAATTAACCAACAAGATAACGCAAAGATATCACAAGTTATGCCTCTCTCGATTACATGAACATATGAATATAGATGAAACAATTAAAAAATCCAAAATGATTCAATATATAAAAACTAGAGTTATAATCCCAAACAAATATCAAAACACCAAATCCATCAAATCCTAAAGCAGACTACTCCATAGATATGGAGTAATTCATCACAAATATGTTTAAAGTAAAGAAAAACATAAAACGATCCAAACTCTTGTCTTGAGTGAGGATTGAATGATGAATTTCTTGTGCTTTTGCTTCTCCACCTCCTCCTTAGCCTTCTTAGGTCGTAATATTTCAAAAAGTCCCAAAAATAATGTTTTTCCATGTCTTTATACAAAGTAGGGTCGGGCCTAGACGAAAAAACCATTTTCTACGCGAAATAGGACTGTGGCTCTGTAAAAAATGCACAGGCGTGCCGCCTGGGGCGACGTGCTAGGCGGGGCGGCATTGGGAAACTTCAGAGAGCTTGTAATTTGACAGGAGCATAAATTTTCACATGCAGCGGCCCACGAGCCGTGGGTGTGGGATATTCTTAGTGTACGGATTTTTTCTTGCTTTTTGATATCTAGACGTGGTTTTCGATCCCTGAATGTGATCCCGGCTTAATCCCTTGGGATCTTACTCAGACTTCAAAGCTCCAAATCACTCGAATTCAATCCATAACATCTGCATAGCACGGATCCTCCTCTTCAAGGGATAAAACACACATTCGGTGCAAAACACTAGCAATTAAAGCTCAAACTCAATTAAAGTGCAGTAAACTAGAGTACATAAGCGACTAAAACACGAGATTATAGCCTACCATCAACACCCCACACTTAAACCATTGCTCGTCCTCGAGTAATCAAACTACACTTTATATAGACATGACCTCTTTCAAACAACTCTCCTAACTCGTTATACCAAGAATATTTAAAATAGACTAAGCACAATAGTGTAACATCTTCACCTCAATTTTTGACTCAAAAGCACCACGCATTTTTTATAACCCGCTCACTTACTCTAACATAGAGGTCAAGCGTTACCTTTCCTTCATGAATCAAGTGCCCTCACAACAAGAGAAATCAGTTCCACACACAATAGATATTAAGAATAATTAGGAACTCAAGATAGAAAGAATTCACTCACTCTCAGAAATAATATTCATATGCCACAAAAGATGAACCATAGGCTTGCCCGTAGTGTACTACTCTACTAATTGAGCTCATTCAATCAAGGATCAAGTAGGACCTTAAATGGTTGTAATGTAGGCTACGAGACGGGTAGGATACATATAGATATAAGAATGACTACACCTCCCTAAGTACTTTAATACATACAATTTAACATTCAAAACCCTACTCTTATGTCAAACCATACTCCACTGTCACATCATTATGCATTAACTCCCTACTTCTTTGAGCTCATTTACATCAAGAATTACCACTGTCAAAGAATAATTGCACAACAACACAACACTTTTTTTTTCTTTTTCAATTCAAGTGGCTCTTACTTTTTTTTTTCAAAACAATGCACCTTTCTCCTTATTTCATTAATTTCACTCAAAATCCAAACCAACCACCCCGCATTTCAACTTTTACAAAATTCATAACAATTTTAAGTGCTCATGAGAGGTGAAAAGGTTCAAATAGATGGTCAATTCAAACAAATGGGTAAGGGGTTGTAATGTGGTTGCCAAAAAACAAGATTATAGGCTCAAAGAGGTTAACTAAAATATAACAATTAGGCGGGTAGAAGCATGTAACTGGCTCAACAAAAAAATGCCTATATCACTTTCAAGACTGAATAAAACTACTATTTCGCTTTGCACACACCCGGGGCAAGTTCTAGAGATCGAATGCAATGCACAGAACAACACAAAACCTCATACACACATGGAACATAACTCACTCAAGATTAGATCATCAAGACACTCTAGTCGAAGCAGTAAAGCAAAGTTAAGATCATACACTTTAAGGTACTTATACAAGAGTAAAAAACCGAGCCTAAGCGTCACAACTAAAGCACTTACTATTCTCAAGGTATAATAGAGTCAAGAGATACTGTTTTCAATTAAAATCATAGCACAAGGTTTCCTACTATTCTACAAAACAAAAACTAACTACACCCTGTTCAAACAAAATCCTTGGAAAAGAACCGCGGTACAAAGAAAACCAAGGGGGAATTATTACACTAACTACAAAAGAAAATCTTTTTGTCTTTTTCTTTCGACTTTAATCCCTCAAGAAACCTGTCGAATGACATCCATCGTCGGGAAAAATAAAAAAAATTTCAATTTTCCAACTACTACAACAAAAAGTAAACAAAAACTAAATTAACACATATACATACAACATACAAAAGCTATTCCCCACCCCACAATTTAAATTGTTGCATGTCCCTATGACACACAATTAAAAAATATAAGGTAAAGAAAACTTCCCTGAATATCTAGTCGGGGTCTGAGTCGAAGTCGGGATCCATTCCTCGGCTTCTAACCAATGCACACATCCATGCTGACAGCTTCTCTCAGCCTTCTTGGGATGCACCCCACACTTATCATTCTCACTCAGTGCAACCTTCTCTTTCGATCCCTTCACTTTCCACTCAACACTTGCAGCTGGCTTCTCCTTCTTAACCCCTGTTTCTACATTCATCTCAAAAGTTACAGTCTCCTCGCGCACTCTAAGCATGAGTCTTCTCTAGTGTATAGGGGTGGCATAATACCGACCAAACCAAAAAACCGACCGAACTGAAAATTTCGGTTTATTCGGTTTCGGTTTTCAGTTTTTCGGTCGGTTTGCGGTTTATAGTTTTTAAAAGTTCGATTTTTGATTTTAACGGTTTAGTTTTTCGGTTTAACCGATAAACCGAATTTTTATATGCCCACCCCTAAAATTCATATTTGTTGACATAAACTTTCTTTTGATTTTCAGAATTCTTTTGCTTAGTCTTTAGATACTTTTTCTTCCTTATTTTATTTTTTGGTCAACTATTAGTTTTTTGTGGAAAAAAAAAATAGAAAACTAAGGACCTGTTAGTTTATATATATTTTTTTCTTTTTTTGAAATATTTAAAATATGTGTTTATCCTTGAAATTTTTTAAGTCTTTGAAAATTTTTCTTATAAAAATTAAGGTCGTGTGAGTATGCTAAGTTGTTATTACCATTGTTTTGTTATTACTTAACAATAACAAAAAGAGATTAGTTTAAATAATAAAAAAAATATTTTCAACCCTCATGTTTTGATGTTAAAATAGGAAATGGTATTAACATCGAAAAAATAATAATATAAGAGCAACTTATACGTTATTAATGTTGTATACAGTACGTATAACAATAACAGACTTACTTAAATATAAGTTGACAATTTATACATTATTAAAGAATATCTCTTTTGTCTTTTTCTTATTGACACGGGGCTGATTTTATGCCTCTACAAAAATCGACACCACCGCGCGGCAGTCAGCGTCGCACGCTAACTTCAGCCTTCAACGCACCTGTTTTCGCTTTCAGGTGTAACACGCTCGGGACAGGAATACGGAATTAGGCAAAGATAGAAAGCACACACACAATGTTACGGGAACAACCCAACCTTTTATTAATATCTCATACTAATACAAAGGACACACTTATTTGGAGGCCTACAAAACTGGCTTACAAGAGTTCTGCCAATGCCTTAACCAAATACAGTATATATATACAATCTGCCAAAGGCAGTTACAAAGGGTGAGGGAAGTTTCAGCCATGTGCCAGCCAATGCCCATGCTTCCTTTCTGCCCTGCTGCCAAGTGTGCCGCGCACACTGCCCCAACGCCATGCTTGCTGCAGCAGCCCATGTGCCTGCAGTCTTTTCATTGCAGTAACCCTGTCCTGCAATCATCTCCGTCAGTGCATGCTTCTGCCAGTGTCAGTCTGCCATGCAATCATTTGCGTCAGTGCATGCTTCTGCCAGTGTCAGTCTGCCATGCAATCATTTGCGTCAGTGCATGCTTCTGCCAGTGTCAGTCTGCCATGCAATCATTTGCATCAGTGCATGCCTGTCAGTCAGCAATCATTAGGGACAGTGGGAAAATCTGTCCTAAGTGGCATTTTCGCCCCCAAGGGCCATGTCTTCAGAAAGTCAACATGTGCTTCTGCCCAACATGCTGCTTAACATGATTTTGCCCATCACTTAGAATATTTTACGCCCATCTTCATCCCAATGCCATGCCCGTGTCGTATTGCACATTGCCTTGCCCGTTTGCCTTGCACGCACGCCCGCTTGGTGCCATGCGCCTGTCCGCAGCACAGACCTTTGTCAAGCTGTCTTGCTATCATCAAAACACTTGATATACATAGCAAACCCGCATGTTGCCCTCATTAAACAACGTTTGCCTATGTCAAGGGCCATGCACGATCCCTTGACACTGAACCTTGCCCATATACGCCTAGGTCCAAAATCAGGGGTGTAACAAACCACCCGCACCAGTTGAACTCGACGCCCTCGTCGAGGCTGTTTTTCAGGTAGGTCTCCGCACTGTACCTGCTCGCACTTGACTCATCTATAATGAATCATTTGCATCACAGGGCCTGATTTTCTCCCGCAAAATCAGACTCCTTTTTGAATATACGGCAGCAATTACCTTCTTTCTACAGAAAGCCTCGGATACTTGGTTGTATTTTCCCGGCCTATGCCTTCGCATAAGTCATATTCGGCCAAGAACTCTTGCCAACAGCCTGCTTGGGACTCAATCTGCTTAGCGATTTGAAGTAAGCATGGGCAAATATTACCCGTTTTGCACAACAAACTTCCTGTCCAGCAAATTTACCCGCCAATTCAGCAATCACAGCAACCATTCCGCTTCTAGAAAAGTACCTTCCTGCTCCGCATCATTCTTGGTACATTGATCACAGTACCATTAAACTGGTTCACCTGTTTTTTTCCCAAAAAGACCCGCTCACACATTCTGCCTGGTCGCATGGGTGGACACTGTTTTGTGAACCTATCTTCCCATTTGGCAACAGAACTCTGCCTCTGGAACGAAACAATTTTTCTTAGGACATGCTCCCCAAGAATTGCGTCAAAATTTTCCCAATGGTCTCACCATCCAGCTGTGTTTTCTCCCATGGTCCAGAGCGTACCTTTGCCTCGCAGGCCTCGTCGTCTATACGTTGGTCCATCTGTTACACAGTTCATCATTGGACTGTTTGTCATTTTCAGTCCGAAATTGGGCAGCAATTTCGACAGCATCAGGATACAAGTGTAAGTAGCGCCTACTAACACTTCCACGTCAACCTTCTTCTCGCCCCGCAGAACGAAGAATGGGGACCTGTTGACGACACCCCCGCCCTCGTTTACTAATGATTTTTGTTGTTCAAGAGCAAACCAAGGGGGTTCGCCAACGCAGCAACAACAGCACCCTCTTCACTATCGTCTGCACTTTCTGCAAGTATGGCATTCACCCTTTCTCGGTTTGGACAATTCCTGGCCAAGTGAGGCCCACCACAAGTCCAGCAGCCTTTATCTTTTGCTGAATTCTTCTTGTTCTTGGAATTTCCAGCATCAGCAACAGCTTTTCCATTGTCTGTCCCTTCTTTCCGCTCCTCCTTCTTCCATTCCCCCTTCCTCTCAAGCCTTTTGCTCGCCTTTGAAGAAGTGGGAACTTCAGATGGAAGTTGTACTGAGCGAAAATCTACCAATGAATCAGCTGCTGCAATCGCACTTGGGAGATCTTTCACATTCTGTCTCCGAAGTTCATTTTGGGCCCATACCTGCATTCCTGAGAAGAAGTTATGCAGCTTGTCCTCATCGGACATGTTCTGAATATCCAGCATCAAGGAGGTAAATTCCTTGATATATTCACGAATAGAACCATCTTGCCTCAATCGTTTCAGCCGATCTCTAGCAATCCAGGATGCGTTGCTGGGTAGGAACTGGTCTCTCATTTCCTTTTTCAACTTGTCCCACGTATCAATCCTGGGACGTCCAGCACTCATGTCATCCGCACTTCTGGTTCTCCACCACAACTTGGCATCACCAGTTAAGTACATAGTAGTGATACTTAACTTGTCATTTTCAGCAATACGGGCAGTTGTAAAGTACTGCTCCATATCCCACAAAAAATTCTCGAGCTCCTTTGCTGATCTCGTACCAGTAAAGGCCTTAGGTTCGGGAATTCTCACCTTGGATCTTTCTGCTTCGTGGTTCTGGCCACAACTTGCCAAAGCCCTGCGCAGAACAGTCACCTCCAAGTTCAAGTATTTCGGTGAGATTTCTTATTTCTTTTGTCTTTTTCTGTAAACAAGTAATTTATTTTTGTTGTTCCATACTATTTTTGTCGTGGCTAAACCGAAAAACCGAACCGATTAAACCGAACTGAACACGAATAAACCGAACCGAACCGAACCGAACCGAACCGAAGTTATTATGGTTCGGTTTTGGTTATTAAAATCAAAAACCAAAACTCGAATAAACCGAACCGAAATTCTACAAAAGCAAATCGAACCGACCGATGTCCATCCCTACTCGTGTATATCTAAGATTGCTCTACCCGTTGTTAAGAATGGTCTTCCTAAGATGAGAGAGACCTCTTTTTTCTCCTCCATATTCATTACGATAAAATCTGCATGAAATATAAACTCATCTACCCGAACGAAAGCATCTTCCACTATCCCCTCGGGTATTAAAGTCGTTTGGTCTGCCAGCTGCATAGATATTGGCACCGACCTTATCTCTCATATCTCCTTCTCTAGCTTCCTGTAAATAGACAAAGGCATTAGATTAATTGATGCGCCAGAATCACAAAAAGATTTGCCAAAATTACTAGAGCCTAAAGAGCAAGGTATAGTAAAACTCCCTGGATCTCCACACTTTTGTGGGAGTTTGTTTTGCAATATTGCACTGCAATGCTCTATGAGCTTGACCACTGCTGTCTCTTCTATCTTTCTCTTCTTTGTAAGGATCTCCTTCAAGAATGTGGCATAAGCTGGCATCTGTGGGAGAACTTCCGTGAATGGAAAATTTACATTAATATGTCTCAACATATCTAGAAATTTCTCAAACTGCTTGTCCAGCTTTTCTCTATACAATTTTTGGGGAAAAGGTAGAGCAGGCATGTGCTTGCTCTCTTCATGTTCCTCCCTTCCTCCTTCTTCATTTTTCTCTGCTCCCTTCTTTTTTTCCCTTCTTATCAACTTCATCTGTCAGCTGCTCCCCACTTTCTTTTTTAGATACCACCTCTTTTTGGACTGGAATGGGATCTTTCAACACTTGCCCGCTTCTTAGGGTCACAACATTCACTGTTTCTTTAGGATTTCTCTCAGTATCAACTGGCAAAATACTTTCGACAATACAGTTACAATCTGCCTCACTTGCTTCTCTAAGTTCCGCAAACCAGTGCCAAGTTCTTTGATAGCTGCCTTGTGAGCATCTAACCTCTCATTTGTCTTGACAATAAAGGCCTTCATTAGATCCTCTAGACTAGGCTAAATAGGCTGCTGAGCATGAAACTACTTCCTTTGCTGATTTTGGAAGCTTGGAGCTCTTTGTCCCTGAAATCTGGGGTTGTTTTGTTGCCATGCATTTGTATTACCCCCAGATGAACTCCATGAATTCTGATCCATTGCATTAAAGTTGTAATTGTCCACATCATTCACTTCCTTAATTGAGGCTTGACACTCATGAGTAGGGTGTGCTCTTCCACATATATCACAAGCTGCATGAGGTTGACTCTATATCGAGGCTAAGGTCAGCTTCCGTATCTCTTTGGCCATAGCATCAAGCTGTACCTGCACAGATGTGTTAGCATCAACTTGGTGAACACCAGTTGATCTTCTTCTTTCAGCACTCTCAGAAGGCCACTGATTTGCGTCTTCAGATAACTCATCTAGAATTGTGACTATCTCTTCTGGAGTCTTCTTCATCAACGGGCCTCCAGCTGCATTGCTCAATGTTCTACGTGAGGCCAGTGTCAATCCATCCAAAAAATCTTGGAGTTGCATCCAGAGTTCAATTCCTCTATGTTGACACTTTCGCACTATCTCCTGAAGCCTCTCCCAAGCTTCAAATACATTTTCAGTCTCGTTCTGGCAAAAGTTATGGATTTCTGTTTTAAACTCGTCCGTCTTAGTTGATGAGAAATATTTATCAAGAGATTTTCTTGTTATCTCATCCCATGTTCTAATCGACCCATTAGGCAAGCTTCAAAGCCAGTGCTTTGCATCGTCTTTGAGTGTGAAGGGGAATGCCCTTAAGTAAATTGCATCTTGTGACACACCATTGTATTGAAAGGTGTTCATAATCTCCTCTAAGTCCATCAGATAATTGTTTGGATCTTCATTTATCATTCCTCTGAAGACACCGCTATTTTGAAGAGTTTGAAGCAACCCCTGCTTTAACTCAAAATTGTAAGCTGCAAATAGAGGTTGTCTCACACTTGATAAGCCTTGGTTGTAGACCGGTCTAGCATAATCGCCAAGTGGTCTCCCAGCATCAGGAGCTATATTTCCGAATTGGTCTGCACCCAAAGGTTGATTCTGAACAATTCTCTGAGCCCTCTCCTCCTTATAGACAAGTTGTGCATTTCGAAGAGCTGTTTCCTCAACATCCCTTGCAGCTTTTTCTCTTTGCTGGGTTGCCTCTCTTGCAGCCAAATCAACATTATCATCATCTCCTGCCATATTTTCTTTTGTTGAGGATTGCCCAACCTTCTCAGTATTCTTGGGGAGATTTCTTTCCTTCCTCAGCTATCGCAGTTCTTTCACAATTCTTGGTTCGTATGGTAGCAGTTCCTTCTCAGAGGATCGAGTCATGCACCAATCTAACCTGTAGCCTACGCACATTTTAAAAAACACCAACGTAAAAAGGAAAAAAATAAAATAAAATAAGAAGAAAAATTCCTGAATTAGCACTACAAACTATTTCAAACACTATTGATTGCCAATCCCCGGCAACAGTGCCAAAATTTGATGAGCGCAAAACACACACTTAAATATGATCGTTGGTCGAATATAGTATAATATAATATCGTATCCATAGGGATTGGAGTTAAACAGTATTATCATAGTTTGTAGCTAGATTGCTATCCAAAATAATCAATAGTTTAGAATTATGTGATTAAAACAAAAATTAACTAATACTCTAGAGCTAATTGACGAATAGCAATCGATACTAAAGTAAGAAAGGAAGATATCAATAGGAGAAAATAGGGATTGATTGGATCGGTGCAAGATAAATGTCTGGTCTGGTTAATTCACTTCTAATGTTCAAGTGAGTCTCTCGATTTGACGAAATAATTAGTTCAAACGTTTAGTAGAAACTCCTCTCTCGATTAAGTCTCAACCTCACAATACGAACCAATTTAAGCTAGGTGAAGATATGCACGACTTCATAGTGGATTGGTCTTTAGGAGAACCTCTTTCGATTATCCTTCTAACTAGGTTTAATAAACAATTCACCAGCCTCTTTTGATTACTAAGAAAAATTAATATATTCACCCAGCAAGATATTGTAAAATATCACAAGTTATGCCTCTCTCGATTACATGAACATGTGATTATAGATGCAACAATTAAAACATCCAAAACGATTCAATACATAAAAACTAGAGTTATAATCCACAAACAATTATCAAAACACCAAATCCATCAAACCCTAAAGGGAACTACTCTATAGATAAGGAGTAATTCATCACAAATATGTTTAAAGTAAAAAAAAAAACATAAAACGATCCAAACTCTTGTCTTGAGTGCGGATTGAATGATGAATTCCTTGTGCTTTTGCTTCTCCACCTCCTCCTTAGCCTCCTTAGGTCGTAATGTTTCAAAAAGTCCCAAAAATAATGTTTTTCCATGTCTTTATACAAAGTAGGGTCGGGCCAAGACGAAAAACAATTTTCTACGCGAAATAGGACTGTGGTTCTGTAAAAAATGCACAAGCGCGCCGCCTGGGGCGACGCGCCAGGCGGGGCGACATTGGGAAACTTCAGAGAGCTTGTAATTTGATAGGAGCAGAAATTTACACTGATGCGGCACCCCACGTCCTGCTTCACGCGCCGCGGGTGTGGAAAATTCTCAGAGTACGAATGTTTTCTTGCTTTTTGATATCCAGCCATGGTTTTTGACCCTCGAACGGATCCCGGCTTAATCCCTTGGGCTTATACTCAGACTTCAAAGCTCCAAATCACTCGAATTCAATCCGCAACATCTGCATAGCTCGGAATCCTCCTACAAGGCATAAAATACATATTCGGTGCAAAACACTAGCGATTAAAGCTCAAACTCAATTAAACTGCAGTAAACTAGAGTGCAATAAGCGACTAAAATACAAGATTATAGCCTACCATCAATAACCACCATGTGCGCGGCATGGCATTCGATCTCGACCCGTTCAGCTGAGCTATCTCACCACAGTGCCGTATGGATCGACGTGTCTATGCTAGCAATATAATACATTATCCCAATATTAAGGCATAATCTCATAATAGTGCGAAAGGGACTTTTTCCAATCAACTCCTACACCAGCGCGTATGTTTCGAGTATAGGCCTTTCAGCCTACACCTTCTCGGTTACATAACAGTACTCTCAAAACATTTCATACATAAATCATTTCATGAGACCTTTTCTTTCATTGTCCCTTAGGACATATAATACATCATCATTCTCATTTCGGTAAATGGCCACTTTTCATTTTCATGCTTTCACTTAATTTCTTGTCATGGGTCATCATAGAACATTAGAGGATTTTAAAACATTGGATATCATAGCTACATTTACATGAGTACATGAGAGCTTAAAAATATTTGAAATGTTTCCACTATGAAAGCATAACAATTTTATTGAAACATGACTTGAATTTGTAGACATACGTAAATCAATCACATTCAAAGTAATCCTCAAAGGAAAGCATAAGGATAGTAGTCGAAACAATACTTGAGTACATAAAAACTTTTGATAAATCATTCATTTGGGTGAATTCAACAAAATAAGAATTGGAACATTGGGCAACCATACGTGGAGTTCATACTGGCTCATGGAATCCGAACCTATGGAAAAAGGTTTAGCCAACATACCTTAAGTAAGCTTTCCTTATGATCCCTACGAAGTTTCGCTACTCGAAACACTTCAATATATAGCAACATAATCAACTCGAACCATTATTAGACGGATTTTTGTAGTCTAGGTCATATAGGAATTTCATCAAACACTTATTGTGCATAGTTGACTACAACTCCCTACAATGAGATTTCTTCACCCATAACCAATTCCCAAGCCAACAATTTATTCACCATGGTTCTAAGACACCCAACCACCGCCATTGGCATATGCATGCCCAACCATCTAGTCCAATCTCAAGAATCGTGCCTCCCATTCTCACACCCATACCATTTCCAATTTTAGGGCTTATGGGTTCCAATCACTATGCCATAAGCCCCTAACACAATAAAATCCTATCTAAACTCATTATTGAACTTTTCATGTGAGCTAAGGATGAAGCCTTACCCGGTTACCTTGCAGGTTTTCCCCTTGAATCTTCAAAAATTGAGCAAGAATTGAAAAGTAGTAGGCTTGGAGCTTCTACCTCTCTCTCTAACTAGATCCATTCTCTTCAAAATAATCTGATTCCTTTTTAAAATTAACCCCATAAGGCCTTATATCAAAATAGATTCGGTCTAGAAAATTCCTAAAAATAGCCCTCTACGATAAATCCGCGATCACGGAATGCATCGCGAAAAGACTACATGGTCAGCGAAATGGAACGCGAATTGGTGTCCCAGATTTGAGTTGGATCTGGACAAGTATGCAACAGATCCGTGATTCCCGATCCGCAGAATGGTTCTGTGGTCCGTCTGTGGTCTCTACATTGGACCACAAAGTCTCCCTCAAAGATTCCGATGCTGATTCCGATATGTTTACATGGTCCGTAAAATGTTTTTGCGGTCCACATAACCCACCGCGAAATGACCCTCAAAATCAAGTTCCTTCTGCCATGATCCGTGATGGTTCTACGGTTAGTGTAACAGATTCACGGTCCGCATAATTTGACCACAAAAATTGCCCTTTTCTACCTATTCTCCTACCTACTTCATGATACATTGCATAGTCCACAAATCCGTACCGTCTAATTCATGGAGGTCATCTCTTATTCGTATGCATATACTCCTACATATGGTTCTCTGATACAGGCTGGGATTATGGCACATGAATTATCTGTGCAGTTAAGATGATTGTGGCAAGAGGTTTCTATAGTGCGTTTATTATGATATTAATATTGTTGTGATACGAGGTTTATGTGTGCAATTATGGTGATATTGACATTATTATTAGCACGAGTTTCTGTTGCGCAACACAAGGTTTCTGCCGTGCAACACATGGATATGGATCTATTCCCCTAGGGTTTCCTTATGATGTTTCTCTCTTGATGGCATACACGCAAGTTGTGAGAAACCGATTGGTTTCTGGTTGATTGTAATGTGAGATCCGATGTGATGAGTTTTGAGCATAAATGTAGAAGCTTTGACCATTCAAGTAAATTTTTTGTGTATCTCATGGATTTTACATGCTTTATTCATGTATCTTATACATATGCTAGTTGAAGCATTATACATACACATAGGATTTGTTAGTGAGTTATTGGACACCTAGATAGTGTTAGATTGATGTAAAAGGGTGACTATTATATACAACAACATGTTGAACTCATTTAGAAGCATTCATATAAATGCTAATTGGAAGCTTCTAATGGAAATTGACCTTTATCATGCATAGTCATTTGTGATCATGTATAAGTGTTTGAATTAAGGCTATTTAATGCAAATTGTGTTAAAATGTGGATTTAGTGCATCTGTACATGCTTTGGTCTGGTTATTTAAAAGGCATACCTATTCCCTTATTCCTAAATTGTGCACCTTATTGTTGATATCCGATGTTATTTGGTCGTTCCTTGAATATTTCTCTGTTTTTATATAAAGTGAGTATCTTTTGACTTGAAACCCTCGTCACTACTTCACTGAGGTTAGTCAAGATACTTATTGAGTACATGTGATAAAGTTGTACTCATACTACACTTTTGCCTCTTGTGTGCAGAGTTTGGGGTTGAGTTGTTGTGGATGACGAAGGCTAGCTTAACGATGTACCAACATTTCAAATACAAGCTACCACATATTCATGATAGTTTAGGACTTGTATATCTGTTATGTATATTCCAAACAAATGATGTAATCCTTCTTCATATTAGTGTTTTGTTCCTATTATTAGATGCTCATGACTTGTACTACTAGTCCTTGAGACAGTTGTATTGATTTTCGCATTCTTATCTTACTATTATTTGATGATTTCTGGTTTGGATTGTGTTCTATGTTAGTTAGATTGCCTAGCAGGTTGGGTTAGGTGACATCACGACTTGATGGGATTTTGAGTCGTGACATGTAACTTCATCCCCATACCACGCAGTAGCCAATGGACTAGCAGAATCAACAAATAAGATACTCGTGAAAAACTTAAAAAAACATTTGGAAATGGCTAAAGAAAGATGGAAAAAAGAGCTACTGGGAATATTTTGGGCTTATCGAACAATGACTTGGAGAAACCCATTTATCACTTATTTTATGGGCCAGAAGCTTCAATCCCGGTTGAGATAGGAGAGTCGAATTGTAGATTTTCTCATGAAACTAAGGAATCTAATGAAAAAGCTTTAAAATAAATTTGGATCTGGTGTGAAGGGAACTAGGAAATAGATCTAATCAGAATGAAAGAATAGAAGCAAAGGATAGAAGGATATTACAATCAAAAGGACTAACCTTCGGCACTCCAAAACTGGGGACTTCTTCTTCTAAAAAGTATTTCTTTCAATGCAAGAACTTAACTCCAACAAACTTGGAGCAAGCTGGGAAGGTCCGTACTGAGTTTGCAGAATTGTTGGGAGAGGAGCTTACATGTTGGAATCTATGAAAGAAAAGCCACTGGAATCTAACTGGAATGTTGTGCACCTAAAGAGATACTACTTTTAAGGGCCGACATCGGTTAGGTACCCCTTGTTCACTTTTTTATTCATTCATGTTATTTTACTAATATTTTAGATGATAGGAATAACTAATTTGGATCAAAAGATGACGACTAAGACCACTATTTGCACATCAAACTATAATTATTTTTGGTCAAGGTCGAAAATGTCTTATTGAATGTAATAACCCGACCGATTATTTTGTGTATTTAAGTCCCGTTCCCCAATTTGATACTTCTCGTATGATTTCTAGTTGTTTTGGTACTCGTGGGCAAGGTTGTATGGTCTCAGGAAGGTTTTGGAATGATTTGGAACACTTAGTTCCATAGTTAGAAGCTTAAGTTATAAGAGTTGACCAAGGTTTGACTTTGTTGTAAATGACCTTAAATTCATGTTTTGATGGTTCTGATAGGTTCATATGGTTATTTTGGACTTAAGCATATGTATGGATATTTATTTGGAGGTTCCTAAGTTGATTCGGCTTATTTTGTCGAAAATTGGCAATTTGAATGTTTGGAAGGTTCATAGGTTTGACCAGGAGTTGACTTTGATGTTATTGGGTTCAGATTGTTGTTCCATGACTAGTAATATGTTCATTATGTCATTTAAGACTTGTGTTAAGATATTGGTTGCATTACGAGTTAGTTTGATAGGAATCATAAGCTTGGTTGGAAGCTTAGAAGCTTATGAACTTAAGAGAAGTTCAATTGATGATTTGGTCATGGATTCATAGGTGTTGTGATCGTGCATGAGTTTGGAGGATTTGGATAGATTTGGGTAGTGTATGCTGACTTGTTGGTGTGATTGGACGAGGTCTTGGGTGGCACGGAGGAGTTTAGGACCGCCCAGAGCTTGGTTGAATTGTTCAGGACTTGTTGTATCTGGTGTGCTTTGCGATTGCGGAGAAGGTCTAGTGACTTTAGAGTTTTATTTGGGCCAGAGAAATTTTTGTTCTTCTTTTTCGCGTAATAGATTTCATGTTCATGAAGCTTTGTGATAAGTGGTCTTCGCATTCGCGACATGGGTAGTGCGTTCGCATAGGAGGATGGCAGGCTGGGGGAAGGCGGGAACTTGCGCATCGCGTTCACTGGCCTGGGGATGCAATCGTGAAGAGTTATCTGGGCAGTGCGATTTTTATGCTATGCGAACGCGAGGCTGTGGCCGCGTTCAAGAACGGTATCACTGAATTTAAGAGTTGTAATTTCGGGACTTAGGCCCATTATTTCATATATGAGCCCTAGACTTGGAGAGTGGTGATTTTTGAAGAGGATTTTCACATAAGGGAAGAGGGTAAGTGATTTCTACTTGATTTTAACATTATATCTTGTTTCCCTATGGATTATGAATTCTAAATTATGGGATTTGAAAGAGAAATTTGGGGATTTTGACTATGATTTTGGAAAGTAAAAAAATGGAGATTTGAACCCCGATTTAAAGTCATATTTGGATGAAACTTATATATTTGTACTCGTGCTCTAATGGGTAGTTAGGACTTGGGACTTTGGTCGGGTTACGAGAAGTGGGACCACGTTGACTTTTTGTTGACTTTGTGCAATTTATTAAAGAATGGAGCTTTATTGTGTGGAATTGATTCATATAGCCTTATTTGATGTAATTGATTTGTTTTTGGCTAGATTTGATCCGTTCAAAGGCTGGTTCAAGAGGCAAGTGCTTTTTGAGGTATTGATTCTCACGCTTTGAGGTAAGTATCTTGCCCGTGCTTGGCTTCATGGTATTTTCCCCATAGACTATGATACTTTCTATGTGTTAAGGGTGATGCACGTATGTGGTGATGAGTGTATACGCGTATACCATGGTTATTCATGGTTCGAGTAGACTTTGGGATACTATGTGCCTTGTTTTGCTATCATGCCTTCGTGTTACCATGTCTTTCTACTTGTATGACTACTTGGTCCATTATTCATGCTAGAAATCATGTCTCAGCTCCGTGCTTATTTGTTTGAGACATAATATGGCTACGTTGCTATGTTGAGATATTTGCCTTGATTGTATTCATACTTCTCTGTATACTTCTTACATGTTATCTCATATGTTTTGGGTTTTCTTACAAATGTGCCACGAGTTTGAGTGGATTTGTGGCACACTGGTTAATTTGTTTGGTTTATTAATTTTTGATAATGTGAGATGTTGGCATATTGATATTTGAGCGGATTAATGACTAAACCGGGGCCATAGAGATGTGTTAATGTTGATATTACGGTGATGCATATGCCAGACCCCCTATTGGGCTAAGTAGTATTGCTATTGAGGTGACGGAGGCGCCAAGCCATTTGAGCTGAGTTATGATGACCGTTGACTTTTGATCCGATCAGCACTTGGGTTAGGATTCATCCCTCCAATGTCAGGTGATAACCCATGTTACTTGGGCCTTGTGAGTGTAGGCACTTGGTATGTGCTTAGTCAGGGGCTTTATTCCAAGCACCTGTACAATGCTGAGATTGTGCTTTCTTGATGGTTAATTGTTAACTCATTGATTTTGGCATATATATTTGTCATATAGGCGTAGAGACGTATCCTCCTCATGCTAGTTGATACTTTATATCTTGCAATTGATGCATTAACTGAATTATTTGGAAAGCATGCATATTTTCGTATTAATGTGATTAAGTTGATCTTACCAATTCTTGAGCTACTTTTCCTTTTGCTATTATCATTATGCTGGTATTGTTATTGTTGGCTGTTAAAAGTGAGGAGCGAACTTTGCCAATCTCATCACTTTTTTCAGTGCGAAGTTAGGCTTGCTACTTACGGAGTACATGGTGTTGGTTGTACTCATACTATACTCTGTATTTCATACGAGGATCCAGGTGATGTTGATATAGTTGACTGTTAGAGTACTGTACTAGTACCTGTTGGAGATTTCAAGGTAGCTCTGTTGTTCCATTTGCGGACTTGGAGTCTCCCCCTTACTTTGTTATTACTGTTTATGTTCTTCAAACTGTATCATATCGTTATTCAGACCGTTGTACTTATTTATTCTATAGAGCTAATGTACTCGTTGACACCAGGTTCTTTGATGGTCTTTCAGTTGTAGAGCTATATTGCTATAGTTATTTATCTTATCCCACTTTTGAGACTAATTAATAATGTTTTTTAATTTTAATTGTGCACATTGGTTGTTGGCTTGCCTACAAAATGCTGTTAGGCGCCATTCACGGCTCCGATGGGATTTTGGATTATGATAAGTTGGTATTAAAGCGCTAGGTTCCTTAGGTCTCACGAGTCATGAGCAATTCTAGTAGAGTCTTGCAGATAGGTACGGGGATGGCTGTACTTATCTTCGAGAGGCTACAAGGCTATTAGAAAAATCTCTCTTTCTTTCACTCTCTGTCGTGCGGATTTGTTTATCCTTAAATCTGGATTGTTGCTTTTTTATTCTTTCACAGATGGTGAGGACACGATCGTTGGGTGCGGTTGAGCAGCATCGGTAGGCTCAAGATGTGAGAGGCTGGGGTCAAGGTAGAAGAAGGGGTGGAGCACGCACCGCAGCTAGGTCCCATGCCCGTGCAACTGCTATGGAGCCACCAGTAGCTCTTGTTGAGGAGCAAATTGAGGACTATGATGAGATGGAGGTACCAATGCAAGTTCTCCAAAATCTATTTGTTCACCAGTTGTTCAGGATGCGTTGGTCCGTATGGTTGGGTTGTTTGAGAGTTTGGCTCAGGCCGAGGAATTTCCTACTATACCAGCTACTTCCCAGGAAGGGGGCGGAGTGCAGACTCTAGATACCCATACCTCAGAGCATGTGGCCCATGTTTATCAGATTCTCATAGTGTTACCGGTTGGGGGAGTTCAGCCTACTATTGCCGTGCAGTTTGAGGATAGGCCTGCGGTGTCAGCCGATGAGTTGAAAAGGTAAGATAAGTTCACCAAGTTACATCCTTCTCACTTCAATGGTGTATTTTCATAGTTTGACAAGGCATTCATGGATTGTTGTCATGAGATTCTGCAAAATTTGGGAGTGGTCTACTCTAATGGAGTTGATATCACCGCTTTCCGGATGCATGGTCAGTCAAGAGGTGGTGACAGGTCTACGAGCTAGGAGAACGAGTAAGATCACCTCCTCTTTCCTGTGCTCAGTTCTCCTAGGTCCTTTTGGAGCATTTCGTGCCCCACACTAGGAAAGAGGAGCTGAGGAGGCAGTTTGAGTTCCTTCAGCATGGTCCAATGTTAGTTATCGAGTATGAGATGAGGTTCACAGAGCTATCCCGTCATGCTACTATTTTGATTCCCAATGATGAGTAGAGGGTGAGGAGATTCATTGATGGTCTTTACCATGGTATTCTCATTACTATGGCTAGAGAGGTAGAGCCCAGGACTTCATTTCACCAGGTTATGGAGATAGCGTGTTGTATTGAGCACATTCGCATTGAGACGAGAGAGATTATGCCAGGTAAGGACAAGAGGTCCTGACGTTCAGGGAGATTTAGTGGTTCGTCGTCTAGAGGCCAAGGTCGAGTTAGGGGAGGCCACTCTAGCAGGCTAGCTTATCATTCACCACCACCCAGTCGAGGAGCTTCTGTGCAGTCTTCATTCAGTGCACTTCCACGTCAGAGTTCTCATTTTACTCCATGTGTTCAGGGTTCATCAGTACCAGGTTCTTCTAGTGGGTATTCTGGTTCACAAGATCGGACTCAGGCCCAACAGTCATTTCCGATTAGAGGTTGCTATGAGTATGGAGAGTTGAGGCATGTCAGGAAATATTGCACCCGTCTTCACTGAGGTTCAGTGCAGCAGGGAGGTCAGACTATGATTCCCGCACTGTTTACTACTGATGAGTGGTGATTTTACCGCTTATTTTAATCTCTTTTCTTTAGCTTTTGTATCCTTTAATTATATGAAGTAATTTATGGTGTGCATTGCTAGTAATACAGGTACAATGAGTCTTGAAGAGAATTGAAATCAAATTAAGTAGAATTGAGAAAAAAAGGAGTTGAAGAAGTGCAAATGCAGTTATTGATCTCATATCTGTGGAACAATGTCTGCATCTGCAGGCTCGCATCTGTGAGAAAGTGGCTGCACTTGCGGAATTGCTAATGTTACACTGGGACCGCATCTGCGAGTCCTTCCCCGCATCTACGGAGGTGCTTCTACGCATATTTGTCTGCATCTGTGTGAGTGCTTTTGTGCTTCAGAGCCCAATTCTACGCTTCAGAGCCCACTTTTGCAAAGTAGCCAACTTCCACCAAAGGTCGCATTTGTGACCAGTGTTCTGCATCTGTGAAACTGCACCTGCCCTGATTCTTCTGTAGGTGCGGCTAATGGGCTTCAGATCTGGGCAGATTGCCATTTCACATTTTCTCTATCTCAAACCCACAGATATAGGACCTAGTTCTTTTGGAAGACATAATTGGCAGCCTTTGGGAAAAAATACAAGCTTGGAGCTAGGGTTCTTGCACAAACACATAGGCGTTGAAGATTTTAAGACTTTGGATGAGATTTTCTTACTCATCTTTACTCATTTCTTCATTTCCGTGATTTGTATTGAATATCTAAGTGTGTAATATTTATTCCAATTTGAATCTTGTTTATAGGAATATTCATTATTAATGTTTTGATTAAATATCTTGTTGTGCTTATGTATTGAATAATTTTTATTAATTATGAAGTGAGTTAATTATTTCTTTAATCATTCTTGTTCTTTAATGTTTCCAGGGGGATTAGCTAATCCTAGGACTTGCCCATTAAATTCAAATTAATCTTGGAAAAGGTAATTTGATGTTGGGAAACATAAATTAACAAGAACTTGAAGCATTAACCCTCATTTTATAGAGTCTACCTAGGGATATGATTGAACTACTTGTAGCCATATTCGGATGCATTTAGCCTTTTAATTGTTTTAGGGATTAATTCAATTAGGAAGTCTTGTTAGTCTTCAAAAGAAGCTAATGAAGAATTATTATCCGAGGCTAATTAAATAAATTCGATCATAATTGTAAAATCATGAAATACATTGAATCATTACTTGAGTGTAATTTGCCGTGTATCCATGCTTGTAGCCATTGATCATTTTACTTCCTTTCTAGGTTTGTTTACATTTTCGCATTTAGGTATAATATTTTCTAAAAACCCTTTTTAATGTTTGGCTTAGCATAATAGAGATAATTCTCTTTCTTGCTAAATTGCCCCGACTCATAATTTTATAAATTGTATTGCATCCGACCCTGTCCATTTACTCTTTGAGGAGTGGATTTCGATGTCATCAAAGTTGGCACAGTTACCGGGAAACAATTTGGCGCATTTAGGTTGTTTCAGAAGTAAGCATACGTGCTTTGGTCCAACCTTATGAATATTTGTATAGTGATTTTTCTTATATTTATTTGTTTTCTTGTTTATATTCTTAGCTAATGAAAATGGCATCATATAATAAAATTGCTTGGATGGTAGTTGTTCATACTTCGATGACCCTTGTCCTTATTGTGGAGGATCCCTCTCACGAAAAATTGTTTAAATTCTCACGAGGGGGATTTTGCGCACAATGTCCCGGGTATGGTGGTCAAAATGGCCATTTGGCAATCGTGCTTGTTTGTTATTCCTTCCCCAAACTCCCACTATGGTGAATCTACTTTTGGTTTCGATTATTATATGGCTTTGGTAGTGGAAGAGAATGATCATGCGCAAAACGGAGAGTTCAAACTCATGATGAAGTGCCTATTTGAATAAGGAAACAAAGAGCAAAACGCCTTAGAGAAGATCTTGAAAAATGGTCTCCAAAATGATTTGGATCTTGAATCAAGAATTGAACATCCACCAACCGACTCTATGCTTGTTGGTGATGCTAAGAATAAAAAGGGATTAGAGTCAACCGATGTTGTCGAAAATATGGTTGAAGTTGACTCTAGTTTGGGGGAACAAGAGGATGTCATGATCCGGGCAAACTTTCAACTTGGAGTCTTGATGTCTCATTCCAAGCATTTTCGATATTGGAGTTATGTGGTTATATGGGAATCTAGCCACATAATCTCTGAGGAATTGCAAAGAGGAAAGACAAGAGCCTTGCATTTTGAGAGTTGGAGGCGCAAGACGACAAAATTACATTCCTCAAATGTAAGCCAAGAAATACAAAATGAAGAAATTGATGTTTGGCTTGATTATCTACTTACCTCCCTCGCCACTTGTGGTCATAAACTTGACTCAAAGTTAGGTTCCCAATTCATATCCTCCAAGTGGAGAGAAAAGTGACAGGGTTGGTAAGCGTCGTACCACAACGTTAAATGTGGCTCTTGGTGGGAGGCACCTTATCGTTTTCAAAATTTTGAGTCATTTTTGAAATTTTCTTTTTTAGAATAGTTTATTATATTATTGTTGACTATTCTGCAATGTATTTGATTTTTTTTGGAGTTGAATTGAGGAGTTTGAGGTGTTGGAGGCATGCCAAAACAGTGGCTGCCAGTTTAGTGTATCAGATATCTGATGCAACTGTATCTGCAAAAATATCATCGCAGATATGGAAACACTGAAGCGTAGATGGGGGCACAGATGCACTGAAGCGGGCCTCTAACCGCATAAGCGATCTTCTAACCGCATAGCTCTCTCGTCACTTGGTAAATGCTCGACGAATTGTCCGTGAGGCATTTAAATTCTAAGTGCCGTAAAATCAAGTTTAATTAAGTCTTTTATTCATCCATTGCACTACTTTAGAAGTCTTCAATATAAAATTAGTGCAAAATTATGTTTGAAATTGGAAGGTTCAGTTTTCTAGGTTTGAAACTCATGATGAACACCATAGAAGCGCGAAAAGCGCCACAGATACGTCCTCGCACTTGTGATGTCTCTTCCACAGGAGTGAATTTTGCTAAGTAGTGTGAAAACCGCAGAAGCTGAATATTTTCCCCCGAGACCCTTGCTTGGTCAAAACCCAAGATTGGGACCGAAACCCAATTACCCATTCACCGCCGAGCCCGGTTATGTAATTAGTTTTGAAAGTCGACCTCAATTTTAGGTCTAAATCTCAATTTCTCAAAATCTCCAATTTCTACCCAAATCCTTAATTTCTACCATGAAAAATCATAAATTAAAGGATAAAATCAATGGAAATGTAACAAAACAAGTTAAAATGTACTAACCAATGAAGTTGGGATGAAAAACCTCTTCAAAATCGCCTCTAGGCCGAGCTCTAACTTGAAAATGGTGAAAAATGGTTCAAATCTGACTTTGGAAAGTTTTACTACCTGAGCATCAGGTGTTCTTCGCGTTCGTGAAGCACCTGACGCATTTGCGAAGAACGGTGGCCATTAGGCCTTCGCGTTCGCGAGCCAAAGAACATGTTTGCGAAGAGTAACGGACAGACTTCCTCCCAGAACTCCATAACTTTACGCGTTCGCAGGAGATGGTCACATTCGCAAGAGGACGGTCATGTTTGCGAAGGGTAAGCCCCTGCACTTCGCGTTCGCGACCGTATCAGCCAAAATTTCTCCTTCGCAATCGCGATAGTAGCTTCGCGATCGCGAAGCACATTACACCAAACACCAGAAACTGCTGAAAACCGGCAATCTCCTATGTTCAAAATGGTCCGTACCCTATCCGAAACTCACTCGAGCCCCTCGGGCTCCAAACCAAACATGCATACAAGTGTAATAATATCATACGAACTCACTCACGTGGTCAAAACACCAAAATACATCGCTAACTACGAATCAGAAATCAAAATGCATGAAGTTTCAAAGAAAACTCAAGAACATCTGAAATCACAACCAAGCGTTCGAGTCTTATCAAACCAACTCCATTTGCACCAAATTTTGCAGACATGTTTCAAATTGCAAAACGGACCTATACCAAGTCCCAGAACCAAAATCCGAACCCGATAACCATAAAGTCAACCTACGGTCAAACCTAGAAAATTCCAAACCCTCAAATTACTAGCTTTCGGCAAAACAAGTCAAATCAACCTAGGGACCTCCGAATTCAATTCGAGGCGTATGCCCAAGTTCAAAATTACGATACCGACCCACCAGGATCATCGAAATACCGATTTGGTATCGTTTATATAAAATGTTGACCATAGCCAACTCAAGTTGTTTTTAAAACCAAACATCATATTTTTTTCTAATTTTCACATAAAAACTTTCCGAAAAAAGACACAGGTTGCACACGCAAATTGAGAAACATTAAATAGAGCTAATAAAAGTCTCAGAATATGGAAATAAGGGCTAGTACTCAAAATGGCCTATCGGGTCGTCACACTTTTATCCAATTAAAAATTAGGTGTGTTTTCCTTTTGTACTTAACACAAAAGATTGACTTAAAGAATTTATATTTTATTGATTTATCCTCGTGAGATAATCATATTTCACAATAAAACTAGAGAGGAATTGCTACAAAGACCTCTCTAAAATTTGATTAAAGAAAATGACCTCTATTTTTCTTTGTTACTTATTTTTTGTCACGACCCAAAGCCCCCACTGTTCATAATGGATCCTAACCCACTTTGTAGGCACACCAGTCATACACAATAACTGAAGAATAATAACAATCGCAGAATTATTAAGTCTAAAAGTTGAATAAGCATCGATAAATACCAAACCAATACAACCAATCTCCAAATATTGGTAACACCGAGTCATAAGCTCTAATTCATGAAGACAAGTCTGCTAATAAAATATAATGTTTGAAGCAATAATAGTAATAAAATAGAAAGAGACGTCGGGGACTGCCATCAGGATCCAGCTCTACCTCGTGCCTCAACAGTAACAACAACCGTGCTCAACACTCAGCTGGGTCCCACACCTAGATGAATAGAATACCGCAAACTGTAAGCCTCCTCAAGAATCAACCCCCTCAAGGCATCCACATTAGGAACATAAATCTGACCCTAAAGTCGCAATACACCATCATCACCAATAGTCACCTCCTTAGCCACCTTACTGCATCATGTCCTTAGGGACAAGCAAGTGGGGATCATCATACTGGCAAGCCTTAATGTGCTAAAACAAGGAAGACTGTGAAACAACACAAGCAAGGACTATGCTAGGCTCAAAAATGTTCAATCTCACCAATATATTACCCAACACTTGAATATCCATTGCTAAATGTCTTTACAGTTGGAAAAAATGTCAACTCCCTATACTCTCTGCCTTTCTACTCAAGGCATGTTCTACCATATTAGCCTTCTGCAGATGATACAAGATAATAATTTCATAATCCTTTAACAACTCCAACTACTTTCACTACCTAAAATTCAAATCCTTTTGCTTGAACAAATGCTGAAGATTCGGACAATCTGTGTAAACCTCACAAGACATACCATGTAAATAATGCCTCCAAATCTTGGGTGTGCATAATAGTTATTAGCTCCAAATCACGGACTAGATAGTTCTTCTCATAGGGTTTCAACTCAACTGGCACAACGCATAAGCAATCACCCTACCATTCTACTTAACACAACCAAGGCCAACACACGAAACATCGAAATAGAGAGTATATATTCCCGATCCTGAGGCAAATACCAAATCTGGAGCTGTAATCAAAGTAGTCACTTTCTAAAATCTCTCTTTACACTTGTCAGACTATCCGAACATAGTGTCCTTTTGAGTCAATTTGGTTGATGGAGCTGCAATAGACGAGAACCCCTCCACAAAGTGACGATAGTACCCAGTCAAACCTAAGAAACTCCTAATCTCATTAGCGGTAAAAGATCTGAGCCAATTCTAAATTGCCTCAATCATTTTCGGGTCAACTTGATCTCATCATTAGACACCACGTGGTCCAAAACTGCCACTAAATTCAACCAAAACTCACACTTGGAGAACTTAGCATATAACTTTTTATATCTTAGAATTTGAAGTACCATCCTCAAATGAAAGAAAGAGAAGCTTTCCTAACAGTCTCGAAGCCTCTCGAAGATAAGTGCAAATATCTTCGTAGTGATCTACAAGACCCTACTAGTCTTGGTCATGACTCGTGAGAGATAAGCAACCTAGGGCCCTGATACCAAGCGGTCACGACCCAAGATCCCCGCCGATCGTGATGGAACCTAACCCACTTGCTATCCAAGCCAATCATGCACAATAACATAATAATAATACAATTGCAAAATAGTTAGGTCTAAAAGTTGAATAAGCATAGTTAAATACCAAACCAATACAATCAATCCCTAGAAACTGGTGATAATGAGTCATAATATCTAATATATGAATACAAGTATTCTAATACGATATACTATCTAAAGCAATAACAGTAACAAAAGATAGAAAGAGACACTAGGGACTGCGATCAGTATGCAACTCTACCTCGTGTCTCAACAGCAACAACACCGTGCTCACTTAGTTGGGTCCCTTACCTGTATCTGTATAATTAAGTGCAGAGTGTAGTGTAAGTACAAATGACCTTATGTACTCAGTAAGCATCACGACTAACTTCTGTGAGGTAGTAGAGAGTGTGGTCAATGTTACTCACTAACCAAACCGGTACAACCATGCATATATACATGTACACCACAATAGTACCAGAATCTAAGCTTCACAATCAAGCTAACAGTTTAGCATATAGAGAAGATATGCAAGAATAGAAAATAAAGTTACATAGAGTTGACATATAGAGAATATATGCAAGGTGAATCATAACACTAATTAAATTCCCATATAGAGAAAATATGCATAAATGCAAGTATATATTCCGAGAGAAGATATGCAGTAATAGAATGTATACATCCAAGGAACATGAATATAGAGAAGATACACAAAGTCCGAACATTAATCAGTTTCCATAATCCACGTGTACGTCATCAAGGAGAAACATGAGAGGACGACCTTAGGGGGATGGATCCTCATTCACTCGCTACACAGACAACTCACATGCCATAATCATAACATCCGCACGGACAACTCTCGTACTTCCAAAGTAGTCCATATCATTGAAAACTATATATAAGAATACATGTATGTGAACAACAAATATCAAATCACATACTCAAGGATTGAGGAAAATAGCATGCTAAGGTGTATGCATGTGCGGAATGTATAACTACAACTCAGATTTGGCGGATATAACATACAATAACAAGTATCATGCCACGATAGAATATGAAAGCCAATACAAGGTCTTTAACATGATTGAAGGAGTTCATGTAACCACATAAATGATCAAAACATGAAACATAGGGAGTACACCGTCCAAAAAAGGCATACTAGAAGCCTAAAGTCCATTCCAGTAAAAATCATACATAGCACCTACATATACGGTCACCTCTATATACATCACTTTCACAGATTCCAATTAGCCAAAAATGTCACATCATAAAGGGGTAGTGTCTCACATAAAATTAGGCAAGATACTTACCTCAAACGAGCAAAATCAATACAACAAGAATGCCTTTTCCCTTAGAAATAACCTCTAACCCGCTCAAATCTAGCCAAAAACAACTCAATAACATTATACAAAGTGATAGGAATTAATTCCAAATAATAAAGCGTCAATATTTAATTAATTCCTTAAAGGTCAATAAATATTAACCCGAGCCCACATAGTTAAAACTCGTATCAAGGAGTAGATCCCAACTACCCATAACACCATAAGTCCAAATATATGATTAGATTCCAAAATCAAGACCAAATTGACCCTCAAATCCCAAAAATTCACCCTCTTAAGTTGTAGACAGAACCCCCAATTATTTCTCCAAAATCCCACGATTGAAGTGTATAAATCCATGAATTAATGATATATGGCCAAATCAAAGTGAAAATTACTTACCACAAAGTAGTGATGAAATTATCCTCAAAAGTCTCCTCTTACCGAGCTCCAAATCTCAAAAGAATGAAAAATGAGCTAAACTTTCGAAAATGTAACATCTGCCAGCAATACCAGATCTGCAAACAAAAGGGTCCCATCTGCAAAATCACTTCAGGTCCTAGGCTCGGATCTGCTAGCGCCACTAATGTTGTCAACCTTCGGCCTATGCGGCCCATGCGTCGCATCTACAACACCGCAGGTACGGCCAATCCTTCGCAGGTGCACATGATTCCCAAGCTTGCCAATCTTCGCAGACGCGCTCCCAATCTTCGTAGATAAGCCTTCGCACTTATGCCTCTTTCTCCGCAGAAGTGAAAACTCCACAAACACCTCAACTCCGCAGATGTGACGGACCAGTCGCACCTGCACTCAAATCTTCTACAAGTGCGATGCACCAGAACCAGACCTGCCAAACCGCTGGTCCAAAACACACTCGAACCACCCGGGACCCTCTCTAATTATACCATAAAGTCTTAATACCATACCCGAACTTATCCAAAATCTCAAAACACGACGATTAACATCAAAACAAAGATTTAGAGATAAAAATCCATCTCTTATCTTCTAATCATTCTAACTTCAACAAACGCGTAGAAATGATGCCTAAATATTTCAGATTCCGACCACACATTGTACAGAAGTTCAAATCAATAAAATAAACCTATCCAAAGTCCCAGAATACCAATCAGAACCTGATAGCACCAAAGTTAACTTTGGATCAAGCCTATGACTCTCCAAACCTTCTAATTACAAACCTTTGGCAAATAAGCCAAAAACATCTAGGAACCTCCAAATTCATATCTGAACATACTCTTAAATTCAAAATAACCATACGAATCTATTGGAACCATCAAATTACCAATCCAAATCTTTCTACTCAAAAGACAAATATTGGTCAACTCTTAAGAACTTAAGCTTCAAATATGAGATAAAGTATCTCCAATCACTCTCAAGCCTTCACGAAGCTAAACTAACCAATCCCGCAAGTCAAAAAATAACAACCACACATACGTGAACAATCAAATAGGAACACATGGCTCAAATATACAAAATGATCGGCGACTTGTTGCATTTTTAGGCTCGAAAATTCCTAACACACGGTTTAATGTCTTAAGGGGTGGTTGGGGGGCCAATTTAACAGTTTAAAAAGGTTGGGGTTGGCTATTTAAGTGTACAAAAGTTTTATTTCTCCACTTTCCTCTCTATCTCCCCCCCCTACTTGCCATAGACCCATTCCACCATATCGGTTTTTTGTAGTGACTTGCCCATAATGGCCGAGGATAGACTTTCTCTCGTCTATATAAAGACCCCTCGCCAAAATTGTCATCGGTATGACGACCTAATTTATACAAATAAAATTATGGTCGATTATTATCCGATTTGAGTTGTTTGGTGGAAATGTTTTTTTTTTAATTTGTAAAATCCAAGTATATGTTTCAAGTTATTATTGTGACATTGCTTATTTGAATGTAATAAGCATGGGGAAAAATAAAGCGCTTCTAATCCGGCTTATGATCCGAAATAGATCGCACCAAAGAGAGAAAATGCAGAGCCTAGGAAAATTACAGTTGCATCGCCTTCAAAGCCTGCCACAAGGAAATGAAAAAAATCTCTAAAGATTGGTAGTAGGCAACGAAATACAGATAGTTCTCAACTCTCCTCTTGTAAAGTAAATTCTGGGCCTTCAAAGCATGACAAGAAGAAAGAAAAAATGGGGGCATCAAAGCTGTCAACAGAAAAAGAAAAGATCAAGTTCAAGAACAGTTGACAAGACCGCCCCTAGCAAGTTGTTTGATGTTAGAGGGAGATGATTCGTAGGAGGAAGGTGATGTGGAAATGAATGCAACACAAAACCAAAGAGAACCTGGTGCGAAAAACTCAACTGACGAAGAAAAAGGTGACAATGTAGATGAAGGTTTTGGTGAGGAGGATGATGAAAATGGTGAAGATGAAGAGGAGGGTGACGAAAATGGAGAAGTTGGTGAAGATAATGGAGATGTTGAAGAAGACGAAGATGATAAAGATGATGAAAACGATGAATATGGTTTAAGAGATGTTGGAAAGTGAAATTCGTGGAGGAGGTGAAGATTATCATGGTTTTCCATCAATTCTGAATTTCTTAAGGGCGATTGATGCATCTAAATACAATTTCAGGTTATTTCTGAGCAGGTATACAAGTTTTTCGGCAAAGATCAGTGTGAGGTCAAGGATAAACCAATTTTATGAGTTTAATGAATCGTTAAGAAACATCAAAATTTTGGACAAGTTTGAGAGTAGTTGTTTGGGGCATTTTTCTAAACTTTTAGAACACTGGATCCAGTTCAACGGACAACTTGTCTATTCCTTGGTTATTACTCGAATTAATTATGCAAAGAAGCATGAGATATGGTGTTTAGTTGGAGACAAGCCTAATTGTTTTGGCTTGAAGGAATTTTCCTTATGATGGGCCCACGCTATGGGGCCATGCCTACTCAAGAAGAAAAGGAAACCGTGTTGGAGGATGACAAAGTCTTCTCTCATAAATTGAGCATAAATTGCAAGAAGGGCGTGAAAGTAGAAAGACTTTTGATGATGTTGAAGAGGAAGAGATTTAGCATTGAGGAGAGATTAAAACTTTCTTTGATGTGATTTCTTCGTTCAATATTTCTTGCAAGGATCAGATAGTGCGCACCATAAGAAGTGGATATGTATGGCTGAGAATTTGGATTTTTTCATGAAATATCCATGGGGCAAATAGTGTTTTGAGCTTTCCATTGATTACTTGAAGAAGGATATGTCTCCTGTCTGCATGTACGTGACAAAGAAAAAGGAAAGCAAACTCTCTGGTAAGAAGTCTAATTGGCGAGTTATGCCCTTTACGATATTCCATGGACATTCATGGTAAGTGGTAAAAACATATTTCATTGAGTAGTGGTGATATTTTTGTAAAAACAAAAATAATTCATTATTTGTTCATATAAAATATAGTCTTGGGCTTAAGAAGCAATTCCTATATTTGGTCGTAATGCTGAAAAATCACAAGTCGTGCCGATGCTGATGCCAAGGATGTTAAGATGGCACAATAGGAAAGTGACCTCTGACCCTGATTAGGATCCATTTAAGCAATGAGTGTATGATCTTGGGGTGGTGAGATAAGGAGTTTAGTAATAATCCACCAGTTGCTTAGACTCTGCCATTGTAGGAGTTAATATAGACCTCTTGTCAATTGTGTAGTGCTGTTTGCTAATTTTCTGCTAACTATGATATATTTTAGGAGGTGCATCCTAACCTTATCCCTCCCCTACGCGAGTTGGAGATGGACTACATGAAGAATCTTGTGCCACACATTTATGCGGTAGAGGATTCTGCAATCGACCAGTTGGCAGTTAATTTGGAATGAGTGACTGCCATTAAACTAGCACCTGGTGAAATGAGCTTATAACATAATGAGGAAGGTGGGTTTGTGATGATGAGCCTTTGATGGGGAGTCTTCTTGGTTCATAATATATCGGTGTTAATTTTGATAAAGATGTTGGTAGAGGAGAATAATGCAGACTATGTTAAGCCAAGTGATTACGGTGAAGAACTAAAAGAAGTGAAGACTAAACTTGATCAGGTGCTTCAGGTCATTGGGGATAAGCAATTTCAAAATCCCAGCTCTTCTTATGTTCCTGGATCTCCTTGGTACTGGTAACTTGGCTGCAAGCCAAATTGAGGATGACTGCAGTTTATGCCGGTAATAAGAAGAAGGTGAAAAAGAATCAAAGGAATAAACCTTAGGTTAATGTATTTAAACCAGCTGGGGAGGAAGACAAGAAACACCTCAATTAATGGTTCGAGAAGAAGGAGAGATATCTTAAGAACTGCTTTGTCACGCTCCGACCTTTGGGAGCACGACCGGCATTCAACCGAGATACCCCAGTCAAGCAAGCCTGTTTGATGCCTTCTACCCAAACTTACCCATGAATAAAGAGAAGATATATTTATTAATTAGAGAATGAGGGGTCATGTGAACAACACTAGTTCATTACCGTTAGTTACGTCATTAACAAGTTTCAAAATACATACACTTTCATAGTTTGAAGTGAAACATAAGATACAAATACAACATCTTTAGTTTATCTTTCCCTAAACAAGATAGAACCCACACCATGTCTACGGAGTCTCTAGTAGATACAAAAAAGTAGTATGATGGTGCTGGCAACAAGGCTCCGGCTATACCTCAAAACGCTATACATAGGAGACAAGAGATACAAGACCCCAAAATAAAGTGGGGCTCACCAAGTCAGCTAAGGATAGGGTGTACTACTATCATTGATCAAGGCTGCATGCTGTGGAATAAAGATGCAGCGCCCCCGACAAAGGGGACGTTAGTAGATATGGAATAGTACTAGTATATAAAACTAAACACCCTCTCAATAGAATAAGCAACAGTAAGATGAGAAGGAAACATGGAATTAATGAGAAACTCAAACAAGATTAAAGCACTAAGGTAGGAGAAAGATAGATTTCAAGTAAATTTCAATGTTTTTAAGTTGGGAGATCTTTAGCACCGATACACCATTGTGCATTTAGCACGGAGTCCGATCTCATCTCGATCGGCTAAGCCGTATCACCCCGAGACATCCACTTACAACACCACTATGTGTGCGGCATGGCGTCCGTCTCAGCCCGATCGGCTAAGCCGTCTCACCACAATACCGTGTGGGTCGACGTCATATCACCTTCCGCTAGCAATCATCTCATCCCACTTAAGGGAAGCTATCTCAACACATCAATCTCATCCCATATTCAGGGAAAAGTCTCATCACCTCACATGGTAATTTTACCCCTAACTCACTCTTACACCGGCACGTGTAGTTTCAGGGTTAGGTTATTTCAACCTAAGCGGCTAAACGATACTCTCAAAATATTTATTATTTAAAGGACTTACAACTCATTTTATAATTTTTCACACATCTTTTTATTTCATTGGCACTAGTGACCACAATTGTAATATCATTCTCGGCACGTCGGCCGTATTTTGTGTTTTATACTCACCCTTATAACTTACAAGCATCTTCATGGTTCATCAACAATAAGGGAATTTCAAATCAATACTTCAAGTGTAAATATATGAGCAACAAGAGTCTTGATTACATTGAGTTTCTCTCCACAATTAAGCAAACTAACTCGCAATCGAAGTATGATTTTTAAATCACAATACTTTTAATACATTGGTCATACTAGATCACATTCTCGGAGGGAATCATGACATGATGGGAATATTTGAAACATATATTGAGTGAATACGTCTTTCAACACAACAATTATACTAGAACAATCAAATTTAGTAGGAAAGACTCGGAACACAGGAAATACGAAATTTAGCCAATCATAATCGCAACTTACGCGGACATCATGGAATAAGGCCATCATGGAATTCGATTCTACAAGAGGAGTTTATCCAACATATTTCGCTTGAGCTTTCTTTGATTTACTACGACATTCCGAAACTCCTAGCGACTTAAATCTTATTAAAGACATGACAAAATTGAGCTATAATTAGGAAGATACTCGGGGGTCGGGCACATTTGAGTATTTTATCAAACACTAGGTGCACATTATGATTTCAAGGTTCTTCTATTGTAGATTCTTTTACCCTACAATCAATCCCCACTTCAATAGGCCACCTACAAATACTCCACAATCTCCCTACCACCTTTATAAGTACCTTCATGCATAAAAAATAACCCTTATTCTCAAAACCTTCTCCCCCATTGCTTATTCCCAATCCAAATTTCGAAATTGAAGGCTAAGGATAGAACCTTACCTCTTGGATGAAGACCTTATGAGTTATCCTTCTGAATTCTTCAAAACTTGAGCAAAGATTGGAGAACCAAGCACTTGGGGCTCCCCCCTCTCTTTCTAAAACACTCCCATATATCTAAATGGCAGAATTTCTCTTCAAAAAAGGGTCCCTAAGCCTATTTATTAAAACAGGGTCGGGTTATAAAAATAGAAAAATGGACCCTCCGAACTCAACTTTGCGGTCGCACAGTAGACCGCAGAATGGATCAATAGAATCACCCTCCAAAACTAGGCTGCTCGGGTCAGGTCTGCGGCAGATCTGCGGTCCGCAGATCAGTTCTGTGGTCGCATAATGGACCGCAGAACCTCCTCCTGAAGTTCTCTCAGGTTCTGCGACGGATGTGTAGCCCGCGAAACGATTATGCAGTCGCATAGCTAACCGCAAAATGACCTCCAAAATTGGCCCCCTTTTTTTGCTTCACTCCGCGGTGGATTTGCGGTCCATGAAGTAGTTCTGTGGTCGCATAATGGACCGCAAAAACATCCTGTTCTACAATAATTTATCTTCAACTCTGAATTTTAAGTAAAATTTTACGGGGCCTTACCTGTTTTACTGGAAGCTATGGTCGGAAGTGGTTTGACGGGTTGTGCAACACTAACCCATGCGTAACAGGATATATAACTCCCTCAAACCATTGCGTTGTTTTTTCTGTAAGTAGTTTAGTAGATAATATATAATTTTTTTTAATCATTAACATGTGGAGGAATTATTGGCGTTGATGCAGTTACAAAATAAAAAACATCTTGATCTTTATGATCCTAATGATCTTGTTCTGAATGTTGTATTCTGCTACTACCTTTGCGCAGCATAGGATAAGTTGAAGGGGAAGGCAATAAATCAGGGGGCGATGTGGAATTTTTGTGATATTATATTTGGTTGTCAGGACTTGTGTCTTATAATTAATGCTAATACTTTATTCTCGAGAAAGTGTGCCACAACCCGATGTTGTAGAGTGGTACAATGCTAAAATATTGTATTGTATTTGGCACGCTGAAAACACTCACTTTGCGACAATTGTCTTCCATTTGTCAGAGGGGATGATTCGAACGTGTGATAGAAACGTCAGTTATGTCATGGGCTGCTTTCCAGCCTCGTCCCATGATCCTTTGGACGTGTTTCGTGGTATCCTGGTAAGTCTCCCAAAGCCTAGCGCCACGGTCGACTCCGTGGTTTCGGCAGCGCCAAGTGACAAGCGCGCATGTGCCTTTGTCGTCCCACCAAAACTCCTTGCCGGCGCCCAGCGGCTTGCGAATGCCAATAGTGCCGCACGCACAGACAATGTCGCGCGCGCCCATCATGATCCAAGCGCCAGCGCCCAGCCGCAGGCAGACACAAATAGTGTCGCGCGCGCCGACAGCAACGCGCGCGCAGACCCTGATGCTCAAGACAAAGTTGCTGCCATTGGACTTATTTCTACCTTGTAAATATCTAAGTCCCTTCATTGTAAATATAGAATAGGTTTTACTTCATTTAACATTCAGTATGCATCTACAGCTTTCATAGGTCAATTCTTGTAACTTAAGTTTATTTTGTTTAAGCATTATTAGGGGGGATCAAGCATTCAAACATTCAAGCAAGCAATCATTTCTCTGTACTGGTGTCTCTCCCCCTCGACACCGCATTAGTTTTTTAATAGCTTTCATCATCATCAATACAATCAGCATTCATCATCAATTACTGCTCTCAATTCTCTCGTTGCTCACGATATTGGTTTTTTCGTACGAAACTGACAATCTAGTCTAGCGTACGGAGGGGACCTCAGTTGGCGGACAACAATTGTACTGACATCGATTTCTTAGCTTTACGTTGCCCTTCCAAAGAACTCAGGAAGGCGCCGTCTAACAGTTTATATGACGACGATGCTAAATTTATTGTACTTGTTCAGCCGCCTCTGGCACACTTGATGCCCAGGACCTTTATGAAGAGTGGCCAGTTTAAATACCTAGATTAGGATATTGTTTCAAAGAAATGGCTGGGGGAGCATATTTTGGATGTGCCATCGACTGATAAAAAGGAATGTTAAACATCAACCATTAGCTTTATTACTTATAATAGTTTATTGTGTGACTTATGACATGCTTGATTATTGTAGTGAACCAAGTGGTGCATATGTAGTGAACTTCATATCTTCCTCTTAACTGGTACGCTGATGGTGAAACATAACGACAAACAAATTGATATTTATAGTGAAACATTTGTAGTTGATTTCTACATAAGAAGGATGGATCCCTTTTAATTATGTTTGATGGTTAATATTTTGAATATTTTGTTACGTAATTGTTGTTGGATATATTTGGTTCTTGTTACCAAGGATTTTTGGTTAACTTTTTGAGACAAATGTGCAGTTGTTGGTACTATAACATTTTTTTTGTAACGGATGCATTTGACAAAAAAAATTTACATGGTTTATTACAAATAATGAGTGGAGTTATAAACTAGCTACTTGGTTCATTATAAACTAATAGTCTTGTCTACTAGTTACATGCCAAACTTTGTAGAATAAGCGACAAATAACACTACATGGGCCAAATGCAACTACAAAAGGGGAACAAAGACAGGATAAACAATCCATGTAAAAGAAGGAAAATTCCTTTCTCATTTGATCACCCAAGCTGCCTCGAATCCAACCAACGATGCACCAGAATATTGTCATGCCTTAATTTTTCACCGTAGAACGTCATGATGACACTTAATCTATACGACTAGGTAAGCCTAATATACATATAGAGAAATAGTGAAAATACTACTAAAACTTCAAATAATAATAAATAAACAACAGGAGAGATAACATGTAACAATGAAAGAGACAACAACTTCAACTAGGCCTATAAGAGCAACAACAAGTAAGAGGTAAAAAAATATTAACAAAGTCATTTAAGGCATATAAAGATATACCAACACAAGTAAGAGTAGATTGACTATGAAAATTTAGAGCATGATATGACAATTCAATTAAAGCATGGAAAGGGTCTAAGCAGCCTAAACCAGTCAAATACTATATATAACCCGTGTACCACTCGCTACCTTGCGTACACGGCTTTCACATAGCATAAATGACACAATCAATCCCAAATCCTAAGGGATAGTTCCCCTACACAAATTTAGGCAAGATACTTACCTCAACTAGGCCAACTCAACCCTCGAAAATAGCTTTATTCCTAAAATTCGTATCCATACTGCTCAAATCCAACCAAAATTAACTTAATATAATCAAATAATGCAAGGGAAATAATTACAATAGATAAAGCTATGATCTTTACACTTTCCTAAAAAGTAATAAAAGTCAGCTCGGGGCCCGTCCGGTCAAAACTTGGGTCCAAGGACAGATTCCAAATATTCATATCCCCGTGAGTTCATATATAGGATTAGTTTCAAAATCTGAGTCCAAATTGACTCTCAAAACTCAAATTCTTATTTTCAAAAACATGCCGAAGTTTCACAAATTCACTTTGATTCACATGATTTTGATGTTGTACTCTAAGATATATTGATGAAATCTAGTTGAAATAGATTATAATCACTTACCCAATGTTTGTATATGAAAATCCCCTCTCCAAATCGCCTCCTACTGAGTCTAGGGTTCTAAAATGAAAGAATATGTTGAAAAATCCCGTCTCCCAGCCCTATTTTCTAGCCGCAGGTGTCGCATTTGCAACACAGGGTTTGCATTTGCGAACCCTTGCAATTGCAGACCACGGATCGCATTTGCGAACCCAAACATCCTCAATAATTATTGCAATTGCGATAAAGGCTTTGCAATTGCAAAGATGGACTACTTCGCAAAAGCGAATAATTGTTCACAAAAGTGACCCAAGCCTCATACCTGCTGACTTCGCAATTGTGAAGGGTTCAGTCGCAATTGCGACATGAGAGCCCCCACTGTTACCTTCGCAATTGCGAGGCTGGTGCTCGCAATTGCGATAATAGACCCAAGGCTCCAAACCAAATATCCACATAAGTATAAAAACATCATACGAACTCGCTCACGTTATCAAAACATAAAAATAATATCTAGACAAGGAATTGAACACTAAAAAGCATGAATATCAAAGGAAAATTCATGAACTACTCGAATGCTACTAAGCGTCTGAATCCTATCAATTCAACTCCAATGATACCAAATTTTACAGATAAGTTCTAAATAGCATAAGACCTATTCCAAGTCCCCAAATCAAATTCCGAGCTCGATAGCTAAAAGTCAACCTACGATCAAATTTTTCATCTTCAAATTGCCAAATTTCATCAAAACAAGACAAATCAACCTACAGACTTCTGAATTTAGTTTCGAGCATATGCCCAAGTCAGAAATGACGATATGAAGCTATCGGGGCCATCAAAACACCGTTCCGAACTCGTTTTCACAAAAGTCAAAGTTTAGTTAGTATTTCTAACTTAAGCTTCTAAGTCGAGAATCAAAGAGTCTAAATCAACCGGAAATCTTCCCGGGACGAAACTAATCAACTCGTGAGTCATAAAATTATAAAACCACATGTGTAAAGCATCAATAGGGGAAACGTAGCACAATACACAAAACGACAGGTTGGGTTGTTACATTCTCCCCCTCTTAAAACAAAAGTTCGTCCTCGAACGTGCATAAGGACATACCTAAAATGATGAATAGATGAGGATAACAACTCCACATGTCGTGCTCGATCTCCCAGGTCACCTCCTCTACCGGATGACCCCTGCGTTGAACTTCACTGAAGCAATGTTCTTTGATCTCAACTTCCGAACCCGTCTATCCAAGATAGCCATCGGCTTCTCAGTATAAGTCAAATCCTTATCCAATTGGACTGTGCTGAAGTCTAACACATGAGACGGATCACCATAATTCTTCTGGAGCATAGAAGTATGGAACACAAGATGGACCGTAGATAAGCTAGGTGGAAATGCAAGCTTGTATGCTACCTCACCAATCCTCTCAAGGATCTCAAAAGGTCCGATATACATAGGCCTCAACTTGCCCTTTTTGCCGAACCTCATCACACCATTCATGGGTGAAACCCGAAGCAAAACTCGCTCCCCAACCATAAATGCTACATCATGAACCTTTCGATCATCATAACATTTCTGTCTAGACTTGGCTCTACGAAGCCGATCCGGAATAAACTTATCTTTCTCCAAGGCATCCTGAGCCAAATCCATGCCCAACAACTTAGCCTCTCCCAACTCACACCAACCAACTAGAGAACGACACTGTCTCCCATATAAGGCCTCATAAGGAGCCATCTGAATACTCGATTGGTAACTGTTGTTGTAGGCAAACTCCGCAAGCGGCAAGAACTCATCCCAAGTCCATAGCACAGGCACGAAGCCTATCCTCTAATATCCAAATGGTGCTCTCGGACTCTTTGTCCGTCTAGGGGTGAAATGATGTGCTCAACTACACCGGTGTGCCTAAATCTTACTACACGGCTCTATGGAAATGTTATGTGAACTACGTACCTCGATCGGAGATAAAGGATACCATCACACCATGAAGTCGAACAATCTCTTGGATATAGATCTAAGCAAGCTATTCTGAAGAATAGGTGGTCACCACTGAAATGAAATGAGCTGACTTGGTCAACCTATCCACAATCACCCAACGTCGTAAAATTTTTTTTGAGTCCGTGGGAGTCTAACAACGAAATCCATGGTAACACGCTTCCATTTCAACTCGGGAATCTCAAGTCTCTAGAGCAAATCACTTGGCCTCTGATGCTCATACTTCACTTGCTGACAATTTAGGCACCAAGCTATATACTCCACTATGTCTTTCTTCATCTTCCTCCACCAATAGTGTTGTCTCAAATTCTAATACATCTTAGCGGCACCCGGATGAATGGAGTACCACAAACTGTGAGCCTCCTCAAGAATCAACTCATATAACCCATCTACATTGGCCACACATAATCAACCCTGCATCTGCAACACCCCGTCATCTCTAATAGAAATCTCCTTGGCATCGCCATGCTGTACCGTGTCCTTAAGGACAGACAAATGGGGGTTGTCATACTGATGCTCTCTGATGAGATTATATAAAGAAGACCGATACACCATCCAAGGAAGAATCTAACTAGGCTCCAAAACATCCAATCTAACAAACTGGTTGGCCAAGCCTGAAAGTCCATGGCTAGCAGCCTCTCTACTGCCGGTAAATATGCTAAATTGCCCAAGCTCTCCGCTTTTTGAATCAAGGCATCGGCCACCACATTGGCCTTTCTAGGATGATATAGAATAGTGATATCATAGTCGATAAGCAACTCTAACAATCTCCGCTGCCGAAAATTAAGATCTTTCTGTTTGAACAAATGTTGCAGACTCCAGTGGTCGGTATAGACCTCACAAGGGACACCATACAAATAGTGACACAAAATATTCAATGCATGAACAACAGCTGCCAATTCCAAGTCGTGGACAAGATAATTTTTCTCATGGGTCTTTAACTGTCAAGACACGGAGGCAATCATCCTACCGTCTTGCATCAACACCGTGCCAAGGGCACCACGTGACGCATCATAGTACACATTGTAAGACCCCAAACTAGTAGGCAACACTAAAACTGGGGTTGTAGCAGTCTTGAGATTTTGAAAGCTCGCCTCACACTCCTCAGACCATCTGCAAGGAGCACCCTTCTTGGTCAATCTGGTCATAGGTGCGGAAATGAACGAGAAACCCTCTACAAAACACCGATAATATCTGGCCAAACCAAGACAACTCTGAATCTCAATAGTTGAAGATGGTCTGAGCCAATTCTGAACTGCTTCAATCTTCTTCGGATCTACCTTGATCCCCTCACTTGACACCACATGACCAAAAAGTGCCACAGAATCAAGCCAGAATTCACATTTTGAAAATTTTGCATACAACGTCTTCTCTCTTAAGGTTTGAAGCACGATCTGCAGGTGATGCTTATGATCTTCCCAGCTATAGAAGTACACCAAGATGTCGTCAATAAACACAACGACGAATGAATCAGGATATGGCTGGAATACACTGTTCATCAGATGCATAAATATTGTTGGGGCATTTGTCAGCCCAAATAACATCACAAAGAACTCATAGTGACCATACTGAGTCTTAAAGCAAGTATTCAGGTTATCCGGATCCCAAATCTTCAGCTGATGATACCGCGACTGCAAATTAATCTTTGAGAACACTCTGACTCCCTGTAGCTGATCAAATAAGTCATCAATGTACGGCAATGGATACCTGTTCTTCACTGTAACCTTGTTCAATTGTCGATAATCAGTACACATGTGCATAGAACCATCCTTCTTAGCAAACAAAATCGGAGCACCCCATGGAGACACACTAGGCTGAATGAAAACCTTATCGAGCAGCTCTTACAATCGCTCTTTTAACTCATTCAACTCCCCTAGGGCCTTACAATATGGTGGAACAAAAATGGGCTAAGTGCCTGGCAACTAGTTTATACAAATTCCTATATCTCTATCAGGTGGCATGATCAGAAGATCTACTGGAAATACATTTGGGAAGCCTTTTACTACCGGAACTGACTCAACGGTAAAAATATTAGCACTGACATCTCTCAAAAGGCTAGATATGCATCACACCCCTTCTCAACCATCCACCGAGCCTTTAGAAATTATACAACCCTGCTAGTAACATAAACCAATGTACCCATCCACTCTAACCATGGTAAACCTGGCATAGCCAATGTCACAATCTAGGCGTGACAATCTAGAATAGTATGATAGGGTGACAACCAGTCCATGCCCAAGATCACATCAAATTCTACAATACTGAGCAACAATAGACCAATTCTGGTTCAAAACCACCAATAACAGCTAAACACAATCGATACACATGGTCTACAACAATAGAATCTCCAATAGGCGTGGACACATATATAGGAGAACTCAAAGAATCACGAGATATATTCAAATACGGAGCAAAGTAAGATGACACATATGAATAAGTGGATCTCGTGTTAAATAAGACCGATGCATCTCTATGACAAACCGGAACCATACCTATAATAACTGTGCCTAGAGTAACTGCCTCTGTCTTTCCTAGAAAAGCATATAATCTGGCCTGGCCTCTCTGTTACAACCCGTAACTGCGTACGTTAGATTACTCCATAAGATAGTCTAAATATAGGGCCTAAGAACCAGAAAAGAGTTCAAAAGTTAAGAGAAAGAGCAAAAGGCTTCGCAAAGTTGGGTATGCTACCGCAAAACTCACATGCGGGCCGCATATCTAACACTGAAATCGCAAACCAAGACAGACTTCTGGATAAAGACCAGTGCCAGAAATGCGATCATAACTGCGATCGCATTTCTGGAATGCGAACCGCAAATCAGACGTCCTCCATCACAGAATGAGATAGATTTCTGGGCTGAGTTTCGCATCCAAAATGCGAACCGCATGTTGGTTCTGCGACGAAAATGCTATCGTAGACCTGTAGGCGTTAGACACGTGCGTCACTTAATTATTGACCTATAAAAGGAGCATAGACCAATTATTTCACCATTTTTTGAAACCCAAACCGAGTAGAATCCCCTGCAACCTTTCTCAAAGAATCCCCCACAAGCCCTAATCGATGTCCCCCTCTTCCAAGTTCTAAATTGGGGAAGGAAATCTGGAGATGGAAGAATTAGGGGAAAAGCCCTAACTGATTTTCCCCTCTTTCAAGCCCTAATTTAGAGTGAAAGCTAGAAGTTGAAGAACCAAGGAAGAGGGCTGAGTTACCCCACATGCTAGGTAAGTTACTACTATCTTTCATACATTCTTTCTCCTGTGAATTCATGGTATTTCGTTTTATACATGTAAGAACCCACGGGATGGTGATCGGAGGCCATGGGTTCAAAGTAATTGCTGATAATGGACTGGGTTGTGGTTGTTTTGGGCTGTTGTTGAGTTGCATGTCTTGCAACTATTGTTGTGGAGTTTTAGAGGGAGAAGGGTGTGGAGAAACACCATGTAAATTTAGGGCTGTGGTTGGTTGTAACTATAACGTTTAGAGGATAACGATATAATCGTTTCTTTCATTGTAGACTAAGGAATTGTGACTGTGCGAAGCTTGAAATTGGCACAGAGAATACCAGGTATGTGAGACCGTCCCTTTCCTTCTTTTGCACGACTCTAATTGAATACAATGCAATGAACGAGCTCCAAAGATACTCTATTCTTAGAAGCTAGGAGTGCTTATATTGTTTCCCCTCTGATGGGAGGATTGATGTGTTGTTATTTCTTCGACCTTACGTCACCAAGAAAGTATGATTCATATGAGTCCAGCATGCATTATCTATTTTACTCTACCGAGCCGTGCTATAGTCGGCCGGGTATGGCACCTATTGTGCAACTATATATATGTATATGTTTTATTCTACCGCCGCGTTATAATCGGCCAGGTATGGCACCTATGGTGTGACCACTGATCAGTTGGGTATGATGATGATGAGGCCCACAGAGGCATATGTATATGATGATGATGAGGCCCACAGAGGGGTATGTATATGATGATGTTGAGGCCCACAGAGATGTATGTATATGATGATGATAAGGCCCACAGAGGCGTATGTATATGATGATGATAAGGCCCACAGAGGTGTATGTATATGATGAGTTTAAAAAGGATATATATGTATATGCATGTGCACATCAGGCATGTCATGCTTCATCGCCCTCAGAGGCATCCAGAAGGTACAGGTTGTGTGTTTCTTATCCTGATGCATATTACTGTTCTTATACTATGTTTTCCTGTCTTACATACTCAGTATATTATTCGTACTGACGTCCTTTATCTGTGGACGCTGCATGTCGTGCTGCAGGTCCAGGCAGACATACAGACAAGGCTCCCCCACCACAGTAGGCTGTCCAGTTCAGCGGATATTGGCGAGATCCCTCCTTTGGACTTGCCATAGTCTTGGTATGCATTTTGGTTATAGGCATTATGGGAATGTCGGGGCCTTGTTCCGACACAGGTTGCATTATGTATGGTTAAGTAGAGGCTCATAGAAAATAGACAGTGGGTTGACTTATGTACAGTTGGAATTGCCTTGTCGGCAAATATATCTTTTTGTTGTATAGTTTTTGTATGACGGCCGTGTCGGCCATAGAATATTGCATATATGAATGTTCATGTCATTGTATGGTATTTCTGCTGATATGTATGAATATATCGTTATCTGGAAGTTTGAATGGATTATGATTATTGTTTGCCATTTATGCTAGCCCCGTCGGCCTTATAAGATAATAAGGAAAGTAAGATGAAAGGTACGCCAGCACTCGACGAGTAGGGTCCGGGTGCCAGTCGCGGCCCTCCGACTTGGGTCGTGACACTCTCTCTCTAGGATGACCTCTACCCGCCCATCCCCACCCTTAGTTGGCTGTGCGGGTGGAGCGGTAACTGGGGCAGCAACTATGGCCTGAGAAATCTGTGGACCTGACTAAATCCGTGGAACCTGAGTAGTATTTGGAGGTGCACCCTTCCTGAGTCTGGGCAGTCCCTAACCATATGACGGGTATCACCACACTCAAAGCAAGCTCTCGGTGGGCGTGGCTGCTTGGATTGGCTTGGGCCTGGTCGGCTGGACTGACCGCTGAAGGCACCCTATGTAGGAGGTGCACTAGAAAGTGGCTGAGCAATGTGTGCAACTTGAGACCTCGAAATAACCGGAGCACCACTAGAAGCTGGAAGTGCTTAGTGAACTGGATGGCTCACATAGCCTCCACCATGACGGGTTGTACCTGCAGCATGGCCACCACTAAATCCTCCAATACCTCGAGGTCTTTTGGCCTCCCTGTTCTCTCTCACACGGCCCCACATACCCTCCAACCTCCATCGATCTCTACCACCTACTGATATAGGGTTTCTGTCTCCAACTCTCAAGCCGTGTTGAATCTAATACCATAGTTGAGCCCCTTGATGAATCGGTGGACTCGTTCCCTAACTGTAGAAACCAAAGTAGGTGCATTTTTGGACAAATCACATAATCTAACAGCATACTTGGATACTGACATAGTACGCTGGCGCAGCTGCTCAAACTCTACGCGCCATGCATCCTGAAGGGTCTAGGGAACAAACACTCTTAAGAACATCTCGGAAAACCGAGTCCATGTAATTGAAGCTACATCGGCTGGGCTACCTTCCTCGTAAACCTGCCACCACCGATATGCTACTCTTGACAGCTGGAAAGTAGTGAAAGCAACTCTACTCGTCTCTACAATACCCATGGTGCAAAGAATACGGTGGCACTTCTATAGAAAATCCTATGCATCCTCTAAAGCTAAGCCACTGAAGGTAGGAGATGATTCTTCTTGAACCTCTCAAGTCTAAGCTGCTCCTCCTCAGATGCCACTGCCTTAACCTCAAGCTAAACCGGAACAACAGGCTGTGCTGCCAGAACCTCTGGGACTTGATCAACATGGACCCGCTGCTCTGGAGTATGGGCCGCGAGAGTCTAAACTCCCCCTCTAGCCTGAGATGTGGCTGGTGCAATTGGAATCAACCCTGTATGAGCTAGAGTACCAAAATGCTCAAGAACGGTGCGAGGTTCTCCTAAAGTGCAGGGGTGGCAATAGGAGCCTCGGTTGCCTGCCCCCCAACTAGAGATACTGGTAGCTCCTCAGTCCCATCTCGAGCAGGTGCTTTAGCTGCGCCATGTGCCCGACAGCCTCAATAAATATCGTGATTGCGATAAAGGCTTGACAATATCGAAGCTGGACTACTTTGCAAAAGCAAACAACTGTTCGCAAAAGCGACCCAAGCCTCATGCTTGCTGACTTCGCAATTGCGAAGGGGTCTATCGCAATTGCGACATCAGAACCCCTATTGTCACCCCAATTGCGAGGCCAGTGCTCGCAATTTCGATAATATATCACCCGCAATACCAACAATTCATTTTCAACTCAATTCATTCTGAAATACATTCGAAATACAAATCGAACACTAGAACTACGAGTCGTACACAAAACGCATGAATTTCAGAGTAAGGTTCAAAAACTACAAGAATTAACACTAAGCTTCCAAATCCTATCAATTCAACTCCAATGATCCCAAATTTTGCAGACAAGTTCTAATAAATAACGGACCTATTCCAAGTCCCCAAAATCAAATTCTGATCTCGATAGCTAAAAGTTAACCTACAGTCAAACTTTTCAACTTCAAATTGCCAAATTTCGGCAAAACAACATAAACCAATCTTCAGATATCCTAATTCAATTCTGAGCAAGCCCAAGACCAAAATCATGATACAAAGCTATCGGAGTCATCAAAATACCGTCCTGGGGTCGTTTTCACAAAAGTCAAAGTTTGATAAATATTTCTAACTTAAACTTCTAAGTCAGGAATCAAAGGGTCCAAATCAACCCGAAATCTTCCTGGAACGAAACTAATCAATCTCGTAAGTCATAAAACCATAAACACACATGTGTGAAGCATCAAAAGGGGAAACAAGGTGCAATTACTAAAAATGACCAGCCGGGCCATTACAAATATAATGAAATTATTCAGCCTCTTCTGATTCACCATAACCATCCTACCAACATCATCTTCCACAGAAATATCCCCTGCATCCAAAATACTCCTTCTACCAACACTTTTTGCTAAAATATTTTGAAGTTTGACCACTTTCATCTGCAGAACACTCTTTTCATACCTAAGAGCTTCCTTATCCTGCTTCAAATTGCAGATCAGGTCAGCAACCCTAGGGTCAAGCTCATCATTGTCCCATTCCAAAAAGCGGTAACGTTTACCCTGGAAAACAAGATTGAATCTTAATCAGAACAATGTACAAATTGGAAGAAAATTGAAATGGGATAAAATTTAATATTTATCTTACCTTAGGATTAGAGCACTTTGAGAATTAACGACCAATATTAATCGGAGAGTTCACTGTGAATAGGCTCGCAACAATTGTAAGGCCCCGTAAAATCTTGTCAAAAATTGGAGGTTTATGGTGCTAAGATAGGCCAATGTGTTTGAAAGGTTGCAGATAATTTTCTACAGACTTTTTGGATTGTGCAATGCATTGTGCAGTTGGTGGAAATTCTTGCAGAACAGGGTATTTCTACTGTCCGTTATGTGACCGTAGAACTATCGTGGATTGAACCGGAAGAAGCGTGATTTTGAAGGTCATTTCACAGTCCAAAATGCGATCGCATAACCATTTCATGGGCCGCACATCCGTCACATAATCAACATGCAAAATTTTGGAAGGAGATTCTTTAGTCCAATATGTGACTGCGAAACTGATTTGCGGACCACAGAATCAGCTATTGATTTGATCAAGCCAGCCTAGTTTTGGAGGGCTATTTTGCAGTCCACTTCGCGGACTGCATACCTGTTTCATGGTTCAGTTTGCGATCACAGACCCGGCTCAAAGGTTGAAATTTTTGGAAATTTTCACCTGACCTAATTCTGATAAAAAGACATATGGGGGTCGTTTTGAAGCAAAAATCTGATATTTTAGAGAGAGGGGAAGGGATTAGTTCTAACACTTCTACATTTTAACTGTTAATCAAGTCTTGGGAATTCAAGGGGAGGAGCTCTCAATTCTTCTACTAAAGAGGTAAGGTCTTTCTCCCAGCTCTCAGTTTCAAATTTGGGGTTGAATATGAGGAATGGGAGCATGATTCTTGGGTTAGGAGTAGTCATTTGTGCATGCATGTACCAAATGGTGGTATGGATATTTTTTAACTAATGTGGGTGAATTATTAACCTGGGGTTGGTTGTGGGATGAAGGATTTCCATCATAGAACTTTGTAATTGATTTCGTATATTGATGGTTGAAGAAATGCCTAAATGAGAAACCTATGAGCACCTTCCTAATTATGGTTCAAGTTGATCATACTTCTACATATTGAAGTTTCTAAGGGTAGTGGAAGGTTGCAGTAATTCTACGAAAAAGGTCAAACAAGGTATGTTGGCTAAACTCCTTCTATAGAATCGGAATCCATGAGTTCCTTGTAAATTCCAAATGTGATTTGTTCAAGCCCCTATTCTTGTTGTTCCTAATTGCCTATACCAATTGATTTATCTTGAATGCTTATGCACTCAAGTCGTGTTCCAATTTCCCTATCATGTTACTCTCTGTGGGAAAAATATTTCAAATATGGTTACTGTACCTAATGCTTATGACTTAAATCCATGTTTGCATTGCAATTCATTGTGCTCTCTTTTGGGAAAAAAATCAATGTGTTTAAGTCTCTTGTTACCATGTATTTAATGTTATTCTTTCAAAATGTACTTTATGTTAATGACTTATGATGATCCTCAAAAGTGAAAGAATGAGAGTATGAAAGTATGTTGTGCCAAGTAAGATGACTTACATGTGAAGCCAAGAGTGCCAATAAAATGAAAAAAAGTATGAAAGGCTATGAAACATATGCAATTCTTTTATGTGAAAAATATTTTGGGAGTATCGTTAGGTCACTGAGGAAGGCTGGGTCATAAATGCCCAAGCCCCCGAAACTGCACGTATCGGTGTAGGAGTTGATTGAGGGGTGAGTTCCCATTATTGTATAATGTGATTATTCCCCTTTATTGGGATGAGATGATAACTAGAAAAGATCATGTTGATCCACATGACATTATGGTGAGACGACTTAGTCGATCAGGCGGAGATTGGATGCCATGCCGTGCACATGGTGGTATTGTGTTGTTATGTCAATCCTCAAGAATCGGGTGAGACAGCTTAGCCAATCGAGTGGGGATTGGACTTCATTCATAGGCATGGTGGTGTGTCAGTAACAAGGATCTCCCAACTTAAAGTATTATTGCTTATGTGAAAGTTTTACTTTGATTTTAACTTGGCATTTAAATATTATTGACTTACTTACTACTACTACATTTCTTTCCTTTATGTTGGTATTCCATTATATGAGAGGGTATTTAGCTTTACATATCAGTACTATTCCATATGTACTAACGTCCATTTTATCGGGGGCGATGCATCTTTAATGGATGCAGGTGGTTCCTCAGCAGGTAGCATTGATTGTCATCATACCCTCTTCTCAGCTGATTGGTGAGCCCTACTCAACATTGGGGCCTTGTGTCATTTTGTTTCCCTTGTATATTACATTTAAGGTATAGTCGTGGCCTTGTCACTTGCGCTTATATATTATATTCTTGTTCCCTTAGAGGCTCTATAGACATGTTGTGGGTTGTATTTTATTTGAGGTAACAAACCAAAAATGTTGTAGTTGTTTGACATGTTTCCACTTTTAAACCATAAACTTGTAATATTTTGAAAATCGTTAATGGTGTTTTATAAGTAATGGAATTGTTGTTGTACATATTATTCTCTGGTTTGACTAACTCTTGGCATTCATCCTCATATTATTCATGGGTATGGTTGGGTAGAAGGAATCAAGTAGTCTTGCTTGACTGGGATATCTCGGTTGAACGCTGGTAGCGCTCCCCGGGATTGGGAGGTGACAGCAATACCACTGTGACAGTTCTTTCTTGACCCACAAGAGATACTCGACCCCTGGCTCATATTTTTAGTGTGAAAGAATATTTGCCCAAAAATATAACAAGGAAAAAGAAAATGTGTATTTATAATTGAGGTTTATAATAACCAGGTCAAGTAGGTAATTTTCAAGTCAAGAATGGGCGTTGATTTAGTAACGGCCACGGTATGGCGTTTTATCATCTATCCAACACTCGTCGCAATAACATTATTACATAATTTATAAACCTGAACTCTAACCCTAAACTCTAAACAACCAACTTGATCAATAAACATTCTTAACAGTCGATTGTCAACTTTAAGTGGCATACTCAACTTATATAAAAGTGAGCATAAACTAATGGATGAAGATTGAATTAGTTATTAAACTACATTGGACCTTACTGTAATACCCCATATCCTTGGACTAGGAACTGAACCTTCCTAAGTGAGTAAATTTAGCCGAACTGGCAAGAATAAGGTTGTGTTCAAGTATACATATCAAGAGATTAGTGTATAAGAGGATAAAATCCCAAAATGATTCAAGGATTTAAAGTGTGAACAGCAATAATTGCAAATAATGTTGTACACATCCAAGGAGGCTATAGACTAGTACTATATCATATGATCATTGTAGTAAGTGTAGAAGGTGTTTTGAAAGAAAATTAAGGTATATAGAGAGCTCTAGCACAAAGTAAAATTAGAAGTAACACTACGGACCGTATTTCAAATAAGTTTGCACAAACTTCAACTTCAAACATGCGTATTTTCTTGTGTATGATGAGTTAGGTGGTGAATAACCTAACACATTAAAAGTATTTGAATCTAGTTTTTAACTCAATAAATCGTTTATCAAAGTACAAAGAGTTATGCATGTTTTACTACGGACCTGCAAAGTGCCCAAGTGCATACGGACACGTGACACATCCAAGGGTGCAGACATATCCTCACTTTATCTAATTTTCAATTCAAGAGCAGACCATCGGAGCTCCAAATGTTCTCTCTTGCTCTCCATCTTCAAGGTAAGTCAATTCCATAGTTTAAATGTGGATATCCCTCCATTGATTACATGATTCTAACACCGATCTTTCGTTGGAACATAGCAATTCAAAGGAGTTCGTCGAATGGATTCAAGTGAAAGTTCTTTGGTTGTAGTAGTAATGGTAAGAAGGCTTCTTCTAGTCATGCTTATGGATCCATGTAAGTATCTTAAAGAGTTTTTGATAAGGACCCACGGGACGGTGATCGAAAGCAGTGAGTTCAAGTGATCTGGTTCGTATAAGATAAGTATGTGTTTGTTTGTATTGTTGGTTGTCCTATGTAAGATGAAGTTGGGGAGTATTGTTTGATTTGATGGAGAGGTTGTGTGGTGTTTTTCTGAGTTTGAAGAAAGTTGGGTGTGGAGAACACGGATGAATTGTATGTCTCGGGAGCTCGTCACTCTCCGATAATTTGTTGAATTGTTTATTTGACTGAAACATGATGTCGGTCTGTAATTGTTGATACTATTCTTCATATTTAATCTTCCTTATTAATTGAAGCTCATAGCGGAAGGATTGATTCCTCGTATTAAGGTTGAGAATCGAGGTATGCAATGCTGAACATCTCAATTTTGAAATACCTATTCGGTTTCCAAGTGTACGGGGTTGAATACAGTGGCGGATCCAGGATTTTAAGGTCGTGGGTGCTCACTCTCTGGCTATATAAAAAAATTAGTTCAAGCAAGAATCGATCCCTTGACCACTTTATATTTGTGCACTCTATTCTCACCTCTTAACCAAAGCACCAAGAAGATTTTTTGTTTAATGGGTGCATCCTAGTTCTTTATAACAGTATTCCCTGTATTTTCTATATAGTTATACAGAGTTTGCGTCGGGGTTAACGGGTGCTTCAGCACCCGGTACTCAACACGTGGATCCGCCCCTGGTTGAATACGATCGCTTGCATAGGGAGTATCGGTTTTGAGTTTTGAAGACCAGCGTCGATTGAGGTCGCCATCCGGTAGGTCGAGACCGATACATCGAGAAGGGAAGTCCGAGGTCGGACGTCATCGGGACGAAGTTCGAAGTTAAGGCATTCGAGATGAGATTATCGGGACCGGTCCGGGTAAAATATCTTATGGTAAAAATATCAGATTTGCATAACGGAAGGACCGGAAATCTCGTGATACGTAAACATCTCGGCGGGAATCGCGGCCCAAATCAGCAAAGACGTTGAACTCATTAATTTTAGGAATTTTTTACCTTGTAAATAAATCTTTTACCTTGTATAGAATTCTTTTTCTTTCCTATATAAATAGGCAGCCCTACTGTAAAAAGAAAAACACACAGAAGACACGATCAATATACAAAGTTTAGCATATTTTAACTATTCTCTTTATCAATACTAATTTCATTCTCGCCCATCTTAGAAGATTCCACCACAGCTGAGTTATTCAATATTGGTGATTTGCTTACTCTCTTACTAGTTGAATTTAGTCTTTATTTATCGTTCATTCTTTAATTGTATCAGACCAAGCCACATATCCTTAAAACCACATATAAATTTAATTGTTACTCGTAATTAAAGGTAAACACCAAAGATAATGTATCTCATTTATATGACGTGATGTCCTAAAGGATGGAAATATATCCCATTTGTAAATTGTAGCTATTCCTTGTAGTAAACCAAGTACTCCAAAAGTCTCTAGATTGTGTGACTATGTTAGAACTCGTAAAGTAAGTTCGATAAGAACATTATGAGATTTCCAGTTACTACAGGGTTCAGTGTTGGTGTATTTCTGTCAGAAGTATAAATAAGTCTCTTGCATGTTTTTTGAGGTTATGTTGCATATATTGAAAGGTTGGTTTTGCGCTTAGGCTTAAATGAGTTTTCTTATGTCTGTCGAGAAGTGTTTCTTGTTTCGAACTATACTTCATGTCTTCAAGTTCATAGATAAGAATGATTCATAGTTACGTAAGTATCCTCCATGTCATGTGAGTGTCTTATGGCCTTTGAGGCCTATCTGTTCAGATAAGTTTCTATGATTCCACTCACGTTTACGTATGTTCTTAATTTTCCTTCGAGACCTACCGGTTTCCGAAAGCTTTCTATGACTTCACTTCTAAATATGTTTTCAAAGTTCCAAGTTCGATAAAGCTCTATAACTTCTTAGGATATTGTACATGTCTCGAAATTGATGGCATGGCCTCCCATCATATATCCCTTCTTACATGAGTCCATGAGGTCATAGAAAATGAAACAACACGAGTCTTCATGTTGTATACTTCATGCTCACATACTTCTTTCACTTAGTATCGTTCATGTCATGTCGAACTTTCATATTACGTTATGTGGTCTCTCGTCTTCCAATCTAGAGGTTTATGTTCCTTCGTTTGACATGCCTGCCATGTGTATTAAATGAATCATCTTCACAAGTATAACGATCATCATGTGTAGTGCCATCCATAAGCTAATAAAATGGTATTTCAAGAATGTAAATCATCTGCTCATGTGCTATGTGATACAACTGATCCGGTGCATAGCACGAGGCCCTTACAGCTTAATCAGGTCATGTGATCCCGTGCACGAGGCCCTTGCGGCTTAATCAGTTCATGTGATTCCATGTATTTACCCAAAAAATCAAATAACAATTGAATTACGTGATTTTAAGGATATGTAGCCTAATTTGATACAAATGTCGAATAATACAATTGAAGTTAAAATTAAGTAATAAATGAAAAGAATGCAAACCACCTAAGCTAGACACTGTTGATCGTTAGTTGATCCTTCTTGGGCAGGGGCTGATTATAATAGAAATTGGAACAACATAATGAAATAAATGAATCAAGAGAACAATCTATAGTTGTCTTTACCGATGATTGAAAATTGTCCTTACAAATAATTAAACCCCCCTTTATATAGTAAGGGGATCCTACATTTGGTACAACTCCATATAAGGTACAAAATCTCCTGATTTTCTAATTAAGCGGTTCCATTAATTTGTGTCGAGATTACCGCCGTGATGTTCGTCTCACTATGGATATTCTGGCTTTCCGTTATTTGGGTTTGGTGATCTCCTCCCAGGCATTTTCGGAGTCGGAATCGATTTCGGATCACGGGCTCGGTATTCTCGAGGTCTGACATTCTAGCCTCGTGTTCCGCTTTGATGAAAATCGAGGTCGATCTTCTACGCTACGCATTCCGAACCCGACCTGTCGTGCAATAGTCGATCCTGATTTTGACCATATAGAGTCGAGCCCGATTTCGACCATATACAGTTGGGCCCGACTTCGACGGTATATAGATAGTCCCCTCGTTTTTCGGAGAGTAACGACGAGAAACGATATAAGCCTCAGATTCTCACCATACGGGCTTCCGATTTTCACTCTGATAAAAGACTCATGACCTACACGATACGAAATTGAAAACATCCTATCAGAAAAGGCCCTTTCTAGCATTAAATGTGTGTCAGTTGATGTTCTGTCGCTTTGGGATGCGACCCGCCGTTTTGAAAGACTATAAATATCCTCATTCATTCTTTGTATTCAAATGTTCGTGCTCTTTTATAAAAACTTCATCATCTTATCTTTAAGACCTCCTGCCTTCTAGTTTTCTGAAAATATTTCACAAGCTATCTACGGATTATATGTCCTCGTATCAACATCTTTTTCTTTCTTCCTTTGTCCAAAAATAATGGCAAAGACTTTAAAATCCATTCCTCAAAGACAAACTCCCTCTTCTTCTCAACCTGCTGAGAATGTTTCGCTTGTCGTCACCGAGGAACCTATACCGGAACCCCCTCTAAAGGCGTATATACCCACGGGGTGCTCAACTGGAACCGATTTCAAAGTTGAAAAAACTTCCTCAATACCGTATAGGTGCGAACCGATCATGAGATACATCTATTCAATCACTGACAGCGTTCTCGAGAAAGTCAAGGAAGACTGTAACTTAGGTCGGCAAGTGTGTGGTGGTTCCTGCACCTGAAGAAGCGATTACTACCCATGTGGAGGGTTTTTTAAGTGTTTACACTTATCCCTTCACGTTCGGCCCTTTGGACCCGGTCATTAGTGCCTTTTGTAAAAGGTACGAGGTGACCTTGGGCTAAATTCATCCTTCTCCGTTTTTTATAAGCAAGATCGAGGGGTATCCTTTCACCGTCGATCATCTCATGCATGTGTACAGTCCCCAACTCTATAGAAGGGGGTTGATAAAAGTTGCTCGTTGGTCAAGCAAAGCCCTGTTCTCAAGTATTGATGAGGATTGAGATCGAGGTTGGTTGGGTCGATTTGTTCGGGTAAAAACATCGGATCTAATCCCGGCCGAGGATATGCCATTTCCTAAGAAATGGAATATGAAGCGTAAGTATAACCTTGCTTTTTAAAAATTTGTTTACTGTTTTCCCTTTTGCCCTTCCTCTTATCAATTATGTATGGTGCAGCTGTTTCTCGGATGCCAGATGCAAATCCTCATCTCAAAGAGTGGGTCGAGGGGATTGTATCCCAAAAATCATATTCCGAGCGCGCATGGCGCGAGCTTTCGAAAGACCGGTGGGAGGCCCGACTTCATGGCGAGATAAGTTACATTCGAGCTTAATTTTTTATTTTATCGATTTCTAACTTGTTTTGCTTCTCTTTCGTAGGTTTATCAAAATATGTTGAAATGAGACCTCCACCCGCGGGCGATGATGCTCCCAATGAGCCCCCTGTTTCGAAGCAGGATAAAGAGAAGAAATGAAAAAAGGCCCTAAGTTCCCCAGACCTCGAGAAGAATAGACCAAGGAAAAGATTGGCTCCTAACCGCAATTGGAGTGCTAGTGCTCGAGTATTATCTTCGGACTCCCTACATCGATTGAGGGATGAGTCTGAGGAGGAAGAAGAGGATTTTGACCTTGTGGCTAGTGTACCGCCACAGTCTGAAGGGGAAGGGGCCTCCGAACCAGGGGTTAGTGAAGCGGATCTTCATCGAGTTGGGGAACCCGAGGTGGAGACAAGAACTGAGGCTTCCCCAGATACGAGGAGAGCACCGCTGGGAGTATTGGGTCCCATTGAGATGGTTAATTCGCCGTCTTTCTCGGAATCAATGTTCAACAAGGCCCAAATAACAAAAGAACGTTCCCTGGACGGAGATCATAGATCAAAAGACCCTTTCCGTGGTTTTTTCGATGGTGTGGATTCGACGGCCACGGAAGATGTTCTTGGGCTCGGTAATTTAAAGGTACCGAGGAAGAGCTCATCCTCCGATACAAGCGGGACTTACTTTAGTCCAAAATTGGTTGATCGGTTTCCCGCACCGAGCGCTTACCCTGATCGAAAACGCTCCATAACTTTTACTATTCCCGAGGATGCCCGAGATCTTTCCGCCCCTGTCAGGGTGGCCAGTTATCTTCGGTGCTTAGTGACCAAGGAAGATCAGGCAAAAATGAACGAGGTGGATGCGCCGTTCCTGTTCAACAAAGCTCAACGGCCGCTGAATCAGGTAACTTTCAATAATCTTTATTCAATGTCCTTTCTTATGTACTTTAAAATTTTAAGTAATCATAACATCGTCCTTTATGCTTGCAGGCCTCGATACTTCACTATGAGGCTTTTCTCCGATTTCATAAAGAGTCAAAACTCCATGAGACCGATGCTCGGGAGCTCATTGAGAAAATAGACACCTTGAAACTTCTCAATGAGCGGCTTGAAGGGGAGGTAAAGAACATCCGTGCCGAACTGGAGCTTACCTAGAAGGATAATGCTGGTTTGGTTGAGCAAGTAGGGCAAAAACTTGTTCGGATTGATCAGCTTCGAACTGAAATGAATGTGGTTAAAGATGAGGCCGACGAGTGGAGGAGCAAGATGGATCAACAGGCCTCAGAAAAAGAGACATCTCGAGCACAGTTAGCTTTAGCAGAGGCTCAGCTTAGAGCGTCTAAGGAGAAAGCCGAGGCCCAAACCAAGAGTACCGATGAGCTTCAATCTTCGATCAGTACGGTTATCTCAAATTGAGATAATCTAGCTAAAGAGCTAAAAATGGCCAAGTCAGAAGGTGCCGTGATCAAAGCCGAAGCTGATGAACTGGTGGCTCAATTAAGGCTGATGTTGAAGCTGCTCAAGACCAATCAAGGAATATGGTTGACCATATGGGGCGACAATCTCGTAGGCTTCCTCTTGAGGAAATTCATGCTCGAGGCTTTGATTTATCGACGGAGATCGAAGATGCCAAGAGGGCTGAAGCTGAGGCCAGAAAACTAGCATTTCCAGAGGAGGATGATTCCGAGGATTTAGTCGGGTATGAAGAATGAGAAGACCTCGAAAATCCTGATGTCGG
>MCJB01012485.1:234729-302056 GCA_002018475.1 Nicotiana obtusifolia
ATCCAGTCGAGACCAAGTCGCTCCTGAGCGAGTTTTATCTCTTTTCGTGTTTAATATTGTGTATCAAGATTTCTTGATTTTTGTAAAAGGGATTTTTGATACATATATATATATATATATATATATATAGATATATATATATATATATATATATATAAATCTTTCTTTTCACAACTTTCGAATTTTCTCTTTGCTTTTTTTTATTTGGATTTGCAAAGATCGAAATGCCTTAGCCCTCGAGTACTATTAACTCGGAATGGCCTTAGCCTTTTGATTCGGGAATTTCCAAATAAGCGATGTGCCCTCGGATTTTGTTAACCCGGTATGGCCTTAGCCTTTTAATTTGGGTGTAGCCAAATAAGCTTTGTACCTTCGGGTTTCGTTAACTCGGTATGGCCTTGGCCTTTTAATTCAGGGGTTACCTGATAGGTCTTACGTCCCCTCGAGTTCTGTTAACATGAAACGGCCTTAGCCTTTAAATTTCGGGGGTTGCCTAATAGGTCTTATATCCCCTCGAATAAATTTATTTTTCAGACAGTAGTCCCCGAGTGAGATAGTGATTATTCGAACTCAAGTTAAAGTGGCCCTTAGGCTCGTTTTGATAGGAAGCAGGACGTTTGTATACAAGAGACTTCTCTTTATTCTTGTACATAATAGCAATATATGTGTACAACTTGCGTTAGGATTCAATTAATCAATTTGAGCACGGTTCATTTGACCGTTTGGCCCTTACATTGAATCTTATTAGTCTTCCACCCTTCAATCCTAAAATATCTTTCCAAGCTAAAGTAGCCCCCCAGTATTCGGGGTCGATTGAAGATAGGCCTCGAATATTGTTGTCACCAATTTGCTATCGACCTTCAAATCTAAGTTAGTAGGATTTACTTGTTACCTCATTAAAAACCTTGCCGTAAAATCCATTTTGGAGAAAACCGGTTCAAGAAAAAAAGAGTGCGACGCGTGCTTTTAGACCTAATATCTCGTATGGCCCCTTATTTGATACCTGCAATTGTTAGTTCGTAATGCAAATAAAAATAAAAAACAGGGTCGTACCTTAGCGATAATACCGCTTCAAGTGACTTATATTCTAGTTGTTTGGTAGTTGTTTACCATCTACTGTTCCGAGCTTGTAGGATCCCTTTCCGGTGATTTTAATGATACAATAAGGTCATTCCTAGTTTAGTCCTCGCTTTCCCACATTTTGGACTCCGTGTGTTCGGCGTGACCTTTCTTAGTACTACGTCCCCGACGTTGAAATATCGAAGGTTGGTCCTTCTGTTATAATACCTCTCAATCTCTTTGCTTTTGAGCAGCTAATCGAACAAGGGTGGCTTCACGTCTCTCATCCAACAATTCCAAGTTCATATTCATGGCTTCGTGGTTCGATTCCTCTGTTTCACACCGAAACCTAATACTTGGTTCCCGACCTCGACCGGTATCAAAGCTTCGGTGCCATAAACCAGAGAGAACGGGGTGGCTCCAGTGCTGGATTTCACGGTCGTACTATATGCCGATAGGACTTCGGGTAATATTTCCTTCCATCTCCCTTTTGCATCGGTTAACCTCTTTTTGAGGTTCTGAAGTATGGTTTTGTTGGTAGATTCGGCTTGTCCATTTCCACTGGGGTGGTAGGGTGTCGATAGGATCCTTTTGATCTTGTGATCATCGAGGAATTTGGTCACTTTGCTACCGATGAATTGCTTCCCGTTGTCGCATATGATCTCGGCTGGCATTCCAAATCGGCATATGGTGTGATCCCAAATGAAATCGATGACTTCTTTTTCCCTAACCTTCTTGTACGCATAAGCTTCGACCCATTTAGAAAAATAGTCACTCATAATTAGTATAAATTGAGCTTTACCTGGTGCGTACGGAAGAGGACTAACAACGTCTATCCCCCACTTCATGAACGACCATAGTGATAGGACTGAGTGGAGCATCTCCCCGGGTTGATGGATCATCGGGGCGTGCCTTTGGAATTCGTCACACTTTTGAACAAACTCCTTTGCGTCTTTTTCCATATCGACCCAGTACTAACCGGCTCTGATTATTTTTTGGATTAATGACTCAGCGCCTGAATGCTTCCCGCAAGTACCTTCGTGGATTTTCCTTAAAATGTATTCAGTATCACCTGGTCCCAAACATATCGCGAGTGGGCCGTCAAATGTTCTTCTGAACAAGGTTCCGTCTTCGGACAAGTTGAATCGGTCCGCCTTCGTACGCAGGACCCTCGACTCTTTTGGATCCGAGGGCAGTTTACTGGAGCTGAGATATTCTATATATTTGTTCCTCCAATACCAAGTTAGGCCTGTCGAGTTGATCTCAACGTGGCCTTCTTCCACTACTGACCTCATGAGCTATACGACTTTTCCCGAGTTGAACTTGTCGTCTTCGATCAACGACCCAAAGCTGGCTAGGGCATCGGCCTCACTGTTTTGATCCCGAGGTATATGTTGTAAGGTCCATTCCTTGAACCGATGCAACGTCACTTGTAGTTTGTCTAAGTATCTCTGCATCAGTTCCTCTCTGACCTCGAACGTTCCATTGACTTGATTTACCACAAGAAGGGAGTCACACTTGGCTTCGATCACTTCCGGTCCCAAGCTCCTAGCTAGTTCTAGGCCTGCAATCATGGCTTCATATTCTGCCTCGTTGTTAGTCAGTTTCACAGTCTTAATAGATTATATAATTATATTACCTGTTGGTGGCTTCAATATGATGCCAGGTCCGGATCCCCTTGCGTTCGAGGCACCGTCTGTGGAAGAAGTTCCTGAGTCTACTAACAACTCTCTTTCGACCTCGGGTATTAGGGTTGGTGTGAAATCAACCACAAATTCTGCCAACACCTGGGATTTAATGGCGGTTGGAGGTTGATATTCAATGTCGTACCCACTTATTTCTATGGCCCATTTGGCCAACCGGCCCGAGAGCTCGAGCTTATGCATCACATTTCTTAATGGGTAAGTTGTTACGACGTATATGGGATGACATTGGAAATATGGTTTCAGTTTCCTAGAAGCGCTTAACAAAGCCAGTGTTAGTTTTTCTAAGTGAGGGTACCTAGTCTCGGCTTCTCCTAAGGTTCTGCTGACATAATAAATTGGAAATTCTGTACCTTGTTCTTCCCGGACTAGGACTCCACTTACCGCTATCTCTGAGACTGCCAGGTAAAGATACAGTTGTTCGTCCGCTATTGGTGTATGAAGCAACAGCGGGCACGATAAATACCTTTTGAGTTCTTCCAAGGCCTGCTGGCATTCCAGAGTCCATGAAAAGTTGTTCTTCTTTTTCAACAAAGCGAAGAACCAGTAGCTTTTATCAGACAACCTCGAAATAAATCGCCCTAGAGCGGCTATCCTTCCGGTAAACTTTTGCACGGCTTTCACATTATCTACGATCGTGATATCCTCGATAGCCTTGATCTTTTCAGGGTTGATCTCGGTTCCATGATTCGAGACCATGAATCCGAGGAATTTACCTGAACCCACTCCAAACGGGCACTTTTTCGAGTTTAGCTTCATGTTATACTGCTTCAATACACTTAATGTTTCTTACAAATGGCTTAAATGGTCCTCTGCTCGCAGGGACTTAACTAACATGTCATCAATATAAACCTTTATTGTCTTTCCTAGTTGTTTCCCGAACATTCAGTTTACTAGGCATTGGTATGTGGCGCCAGCATTTTTTTTAAACCCAAATAGCATTACATTGTAACAGTATGTGCCATATTTAGTGATGAAGGAAGTTTTTTCCTGATCACCTGGTTCCATTTGTATTTGGTTGTAGCCGGAGTATGCATCGAGAAAACTAAGGGTCTCGTGGCCGGTAGTAGCATTGATCATGTGACTATGTTGGGTAAGGGAAAAGAGTCTTTTGGATATTTTTTATTCAGGTCTTTATAATCTACACACATTCGTAATTTATTCCCTTTCTTAGAACTACCACTACGCTAGCCAACCAATCCGGGTACTTAACCTCCCGTATAGACCCTATCTTTAGAAGTTTTGTTACCTCATCCTTGATTAAATGCATATTTGACTTCGGACTGAGGCCTCCTTTTTTGTTTGAACGGATGGAACTTCGAATCCAGGCTCAGCTTGTGAGTGGTTATCTCCGATGGTATACCTTTTATATCAAGGTGGGACCAAGCAAAGCAGTCTTCGTTAGTCGTAAGGAATCGAATAAGTTTTGTCCTAAGCTTGGAGCTCAACCCCGAGCCCAGGTAGACCTTTCGTTTAGGCAAGTCTTCTCGCAGTGTAACTTCTTCCAGTTCCTCGACAGTTGATTTAGTGGCGTCAGAATTATCGGGGGTGATAAAAGATCTGGGAATCCCCTAATCGTCATCGTCGATATATACTTGTTAGTCCACATTTGCCGAAGATGGTATTTGTGATTGCTATTTTGCCCTGCTTTCAATCTCTTGGTTTGGAACCGTTGGTGTTGGCGTCACTTCTTCCACCTCAAACATTTCTTTTGCTGCTGGTTGCTCCCCGTAAACTGTTTTAACTCCATGGGGCGTCGTAAATTTCAACGCCTGATGCAGTGTTGAAGGCACCGCCCTCATGTCCTGGACCCATGGCCTCCCGAACAGAGCATTGTGTCTCATTTCCCCTCCGATCACACAGACCTTTGTTTCTCAAATGGTTCCAGTAGTATTTATTGGCAACGTTATCTCACCCTTGGTGGTCTCACATGCCATATTGAACCCGTAAGTACTTGGACTCTAGGAACGATCCGGTCTAACAAGCTGAGTTGCTCCACGACCCACGATCGGATTATATTGGCCGAGCTACCTGGATCGATTAACACACGTTTTACTCTAACTTTATGTATGAGTAAAGATATTACCAGTGGGTCATTGTGGGGTTGTACAATTCCTTTTGCATCGTCGTTGTTAAAAGATAAAGTTCCCTCTGGCGTGTAATCTCGAGTGTGCTTTTCCCTGGTAATGGATATTTTGGTACGTTTCAACATCGCCCCTTGAGGGGTATTGACTCCACCGATAATCATGTTGATCACATGTTGAGGTTCTTCCTGGCCTGTCTGTTTGTTCCTGTTTCTGAAGTGATTTTCGGTCGCTCAAGAATTCTCAGAGATGTCCGTTACTGACTAGCCGGGCTACTTCTTCTCTCAGTTGCCGACAATCTTCTATTTTATGATCGTGAGTGCCGTGATATTTGCATATTTGATTAGGTTCTCTTTGGGCCGGATCAGATTGTAATTGTTGAGGCCATTTAGTATCTTTGATGCGACCGATAGCCGATATAATGGTGGAAGCATCAACATTAAAGTTATACTCCGATAACTGTGGTGCTTCTTTATGCCCGATGAGCCTTTCGAAGCTGCTTTTGGTCATGAGCCTCCGGTTGCTCTGACCTCGGTCATTTCTCCTTTCATGTCTTAGAGAGTTTTCCCCGGATACGCTGATTTTTCTGTCCCTATGATATGGCTGATGTCAATCTTTATTCGATCTTGGTTCACGATAAATATCCCTTCTGATTTTGTCATAAGCTCTAACGGGGTAAATGGATCCCTAAGGGGCTCCGAGCTGATCGTCTTTGACTCTGATTTTTGACTGGTACCGGTTACGTATATCATCCCATGTGACGGTCGGATACTATATTAAGTTCTGGTTTAGCTGCTGGGAAGCCGCTGAGCTTCAAACATTGAGTCCTTAAGTGAAAGCTTGAACAGCCCAATCGTTAGTGACTGGTGGCAAATCTATCCGTTCCATTTGGAACCGGGACACAAACTCTCTGAGCTTCTCATTATCCTTCTGCCTGACTTTGAAAAGGTCCGTTTTTCGCGTTTTGGCCTTGATGGCGCCTGCATGTGCCTTCACAAAAGAATCTGCAAGCATAGCAAATGAGTCAATATAATTAGGGGGTAAGTTGTGATACCATGTCATGGTTCCCTTTGACAGGGTCTCCCCAAATATTTTCAACAGAACGGATTCGATATCAGCATCCTCCAGGTCATTCCCTTTGATAGCACATGTATATGCGGTTACATGCTTGTTTGGGTCGGTCGTTCCGTTATATTTGGGGATTTCGGGCATACAAAAATTTTTGGGGATCGGTTTCGGAGTCGCGCTCGGTGAAAAAGGTTTTTGCATGAACTTCTTGGAATCTAGGCCTTTTAACACCGGGGGTGCCCCTGGGATTTAATCTACCCTGGAGTTGTAGGTTTCCACCTTCTTGTCTTTTGCCTCGATCTTCTTCTCCCCAGATTCTATTCGTTTAATTAGTTCTTCGAGCATCTTCATAATTCCGGGGTTTGCCCCCGATTCATATTCGTTCGACCTTCCTACGACCGATCCATCCTTGCGGGTAATTTCCCGGGAGGGGCCGGGCTCAACCCTGTTCGAGATTTGGCTTTGATTTTGTAACTGAGCTATCTCCGCCTGTTGGGCTTGTAACATTTCGAAGATCATCCGGAGGCTGATCCCATCCCTTTCAATGTTTTGGGGATTTTGCGTTACTTATCGGACTCCCCTATGAACGCTATTTAAGGGGTCAGTAGGCTGATTTGCATTGACCGCCACATGTGAATTAGCATCGATCGGACTTTCATCATTGGGCGCTACATTATTATTTTCGCTTTGATGATCGAATTCGTTATCAACGTGCAGAGGTGCCGATTGAGAGTTTGACATTTATGTATTATAGCCTGGAATCAAAGACACTTCAAAGAGCAAGTGTGAAGCAATGTGTGTTATTGAAATTTGTATCAAGTATCCACTATTATCCTTAGCCCCACGGTGGGCGCCAAATTGTTTACCCTAAAAATCGGATAACAATTTAATTTATATGTGCTTTTAAGGATACATGACCTAATTTGATGCAAATGGCAAATAATACAATTGAAGTTAAAATTAAGTGATAAATGAAAAGAATGCAAACCACCCAAGCTAGACACTTTTGATTGTTGGTTGATCCTTCTTGGGCAGGGGTTGATTATAATAGAAATTGTAACAAGATAATGAAATAAATAATTTAAGAGAACAATCTATAGTTGTCTTTATCGATTATTTGAAAGTGTCCTTACAAATAATTAAACCCCCTCCCTCCTTTATATTGTAAGGGATCTTACATTTGGTACAATTTCATATAAAGTGAAAAATCTCCTGATTTGCTAATTAAGCGGTTCCACTGATTTGTGCCGAGATTCCCGCTGCGATGTTCGTCTCATTACAGATATTCTAGCTTTCCGTTATTTAGGTTCGGTGATATCCTCTCGGGCATTTTTGGAGTCGGGATCGATTTCGGATCACGGGCTCAGTGTTCTCGAGGTCGGCATTCTGGCCTCGTGTTCCGATTCGATGAAACTCGGAGTCTATCTTCAACCCTACGCAATTCGAACCCGACATGTCGTGCAATAGTCGATCCTGATTTTGACCATATAGAGTCGAGCCCGATTTCAATCATATATAGTTAGGCCCGACTTCGACCGTATACACCTTGCACGAGGTCCTAACGTCTTAATCACTTGCTCATGTGCCCCTTGTGACTAACTTGCTCCAAAGAATAAAAGAACATATCTGGTGTATAATGATCCAAATGTGACAAATTATAACGATCCAAAGTGCTACAATGAACGATCTAAAAGATGATTCTATAGGATGTTTCTTAGTGTTCATGTGTGTTCAGCTAATTATACTGGGTGTTTCTTTCATATGATGTCAGGTTACAGGATCTCTTCCTTGAGCTTACTTTCTGTCAGCATTATCCTTTAGTTGCATGATTTATGTCTTACATATGAGTACTATTTTACAGTACTTATGTTCCTTTGTCGGGTGCGTCAAATTGAGAATCGAGGTATGTAACGCTGAACATCTCAATTTTGGAATATCTATTCGATTTCCTAGATAAAGTATCTCATACATATGATATGATCTCCTGAAGGATGAAAATATGTTAATAGTAGCTATTCATAGCTTATCTTAACCAAGTACTCCAAAAGTCTATAGATTTGTCTGACAATGTTAGAACTTATAAACTAAGTTTGATAAGGACGTTATGAAATTTCCCGTTCTACGGGGTTTAGTGACGGTGTATTTCTATATTAAGTTTGAATAAGTCTCTTACATGTTTTTCGAGGTTATGTTTCATATATTGAAAGGTTGGTTTCGCCGCTTAAATGAGTATTCTTATGTCTCTCGAGAAGTGTTTCTTATATTGAACGATACTTCATGCTTTATGTTTATAGATCAAAAAGATTCATAAGTACATAAGTATCCTCCAATTCAAATGAGTTTCTTGCAACCTTTGAGGCCTATGAATTCAGATAAGTTTCTATTATTCCACTTACGTTTACGTATGTTCTTACGTTGCCTTCTAGGACTACATATTTTAGCAAATCTTTCTATGACTTCACTTACTTCTATATATGTTTCTTAAGTTCCAAGTTCGATAAAGCTCTACAAGTTCTTATGATATTCTACATGTCTAGACATTGATGGCATGACCTGTCCCCTCTTATATGGGTCCATGAGGTCCTAGAAAATGAAATGACACGAGTCTTCATGTTCTATACTTTATGTTCACATACTTCTTTCACTTGATATCGCTCATGTCTTGTCGAGCTTTTATATTACCTTATGTGGTCTCTCATGTTCCAATTGAGAGGTTTATGTTCCTTTGTTTAAGCTGTCTATGCCATATGTGTTAAATGACGATCATGTGCAATGCCTTCCAAAAGATAATAAAATGATATTCCACAAATTTTTATCATATGCTCATTTGCCTATCTAATACAACTGATCCCATGCATAGCACGAGGGCCTTGCTCAGTTTATGTGATCCCGTGCATGAGACCTCTGTGGCTTAATTAGTTCATGTGATCCCGTGCACGAGGCCCTAGCAGCTTAATCACTTGATCATGTGTTATATACCCTTGTGGCTCACTTTCCCCAAATAATAAAGGAACATATCTAATTGACAATGATCCAAATGTGACAAAGTATAGCGATCCCAAGTGCTACATTGATCCGAAAGATATGCATAACTATAATGACCGGCCGGTCATTTTGTATATTTGAGCATCGTTCCCCTATTTGATGCATCCCAATACGAGTTTGTTGTTATGTGACTTGCAGGAATAGTTGATTTGGTTTATGAAGGTTTTGGAATGAATTGGAACACTTAGTTTATTTTTGTAAGCTTAAGTTGTAAAAGTTGGCCAAGGTTTGACTTTCGAGTAAATGACCTTCGATCAGTATTTCATGGTTCTAATATGTTCGTATGGTGATTTTAGACTTAGGTGCATATCTGGATTTGGATTTGGAGGTTCCTAGGATGTTTTGGCTCTAATTGTCGAAAATTGGAAAGTTGAAAGTTTTGAAGGTTCATAGGTTTGATCGGGAGTTGACTTTGATGATATCGGGTTCCGATTATTGTTATAGAACTTGGCAAAGTGTTTTTATGTCATTTGGTACTTGTGTGCAAAGTTTGGTTGCATTTCGATTTGGTTTGATAGGAATCAGATGCTTGTTGGAAGTTTAGAAGCTTATAAACTTAAAAGAAGTTCAATTAGTGGTTTGATCGCCGATTCATAGATGTGATGATATTGAATGTGTTTGGAGGCTTTAGTTGTGTCCGAATAGTGTATATGGACTGGTTGATATTATGGGATGGGGTCTTGGGTGGCTCGGATGAGTTTCGGACCACTCAGAGCTTGGTTGAGATTGTAGATTTTATGCTAGAGTATGGTGTGCTTCGTGATCACGGAGCAGGTCTCACGATTGCGGAGGTTTATTTAGGCAGCTATGATATTTTTTTCTTAGTGTTCGCGCATAGGGTGTTGCATTCGCAAATAGTTCGGGTCGCTCGTCTTCGTGTTCGCAGGCGAAAGGATCGTGTTCGCATAGAGGAGAGATGGCTGGGAAACAACTAGTGTTAGCCTTCGAGTTCGCGAAGTCTATGACACGTTCGTCTAGGCTTGGGATGCCTGTGCATTCGATCGCGTGGTATCTACCACGTTCACGTAGGCTATGTTTTAGGCAGTGTCAGACTGTGCTTTGCGAACACGGAGCTTGGTCCGCATTCGCGAAGGGTTATGCCGGGGAGACTCATTTAAGTTCTTGTTTCGGAATTTTAGCACATTCTCTTATATGAACCTTAGACTTGGAGAGGGGCGGTTTTTGAAGGAGATTTTCATACAAGACTTTAGGGTAAGTGATTTCTACTTATTTTTGGTATTATTTCAAGAATCTACATATTTTATTAACACCTAAGATAAGGAATTTTTGAAAAATTTGGGGGTTTTCCCTACAACTTAAGGGAGTAAAAATTAAGAATTTTACGGTAGATTTAGACTTGATTTTAGAATCTAAATACATATTTTGACTCGTAGGATTATGGGTAGTCGCGATCTATCCCTTGACTCGGGTTTGGAACATGTGGGCCTTGGTTCACTTTTCTTGATTTTTTAAAAATTGAACAAAGATCGAAACTTTATTGTTTGGAATTAATTCCTATGGCTTTGTTAGATGTTATTGAGTTTTTTTTTTTTTGGGCTAGATTTGACTTGTTTGGAGACCGATATGAGTGGCAAGGGACTTTTGGTGTATTTATTCTCGCGCTTTGAGGTAAGTATCTTCCCTCATCTTGGTTTTAGGGTAGTTTCCCATTGCCTATGGTATTTTATATATGTTAGGAGTGACGCACATGCGAGGTGACGAGCGTATATGCATACGCCGTGGTTATTCATGATCCGAAAAGACTTTAGGCTATTTTGTTTCTTGTTTTACTACCATGCCTCCTTGTTACAGTTTTTCCTCTACTTGTATGACTAATTGAGCTGTATTCATGCTAGAAATCATGTCCAGGCTATGTGCTTATTCGTTTGAGACATGATAGAGCTATTGTGCTTTGTTGAGCTGTTGGCCCCTATCATAGTCATATTTTTTTTTCATGATATTATATCCGCATGTTATATCATTATCTAGGTACACTTCTTATATGTTATTTCACATATTGTTAGTGTCCTTGTTGTGTGACACGGGTTTGAGCAAATTTGAGGCACATTACTATAGTCTGAGCGGTATATTGATTTTTATACTGTGATATGTTAGCATATTGAGATTTGAGCGGATTAATGACTAAAATTGGACTATAGAGTTGTGCTGATATTGATAGTGAGGCAACGCGTACGCCAGGCCCCATATTGCACAGAACAGTGTTGATACTGAGGTGACGCGTGTGCCAGGCCATTTGGGTTGAGTTATGATGATCATTGACTTTTGATCCGGTTAGCGCTTGGGCTAGGATCCGCCCGTCTGGGATCAGGTGATAACCCATATTACTTTATACCCTATGAGTGCTGGCACTTGATGCGTGCTTAGAGGGGGGCATATGCCAGGCACCCATAAAATGTTGCGTGTAGTTATGTGATGATCGAGGGGTATTCATGCCAGGTAACCATGTATGTGTCAAGACTATGTTTACTTGAAGATTTAAACTGTGATATCTTTTGTTTTTACACGAAAACTTTTCGTGCAGGGATAGAGTATCCTCATGTTAGTTGATATTTGACGTCTTTAAAGTTGATGCCTTGGCTGAATTATTTGGAAAGCATGCTTGTTTCCTCTTAATGTGATAGAGTTGAATTTGATGTTATTGACCTGCCCTTTCTTTGTTATTATTATGTTGTTATTGTTGTTGTTGGCTGTAGAAAGTGAGTATTGGACCTTGCCAAGCTTGTCACTGCTTTATGACCGAGGTTAGGCTTGTTATTTATTGAGTATATGAGGTCGATTGTACTGAAGTGCAGATCCAGGTGCTTCTGATAAAGGTGATTGCTAGAGGGTGGCATATGTTCCTATTGGAGACTCCGAGATAGCACTGATGTTTCGTTTGCAGATCTTGAAGCCCCTTTTTTCTATTCCATGTTATTTCTATTAGTCGTTCAGACAATATTATACTTTGATCAGCTCTTATACTTATTACTCAATAGAGCTCATATACTCTATGACACCAGATTTTGGAATGATTTCTAGTTGTATCACTATTTTAGCATTAATTATTTATATTATTCCGCATTAGAGACTATGTAATACTGTTATTATATTTATTTATGCACATGGTTGTTGTCTTATCTAACAAGCGGTGTTAAGCACCATCATGACTCCTGTGAAATTTTGGGTCGTGAAAAGCTGATATTAAAGCACTAGGTTTCTTAAGTATTACGAGTCATGAGCAAGTCTAGTAGAATCTTGCGGATCTGTACAGAGACGTATGTACTTATCTTCAAGAAGCTACATGGCTGTTAGAAAAACATCACTTTCTTTCATTCTCCATTGTGCAAATTTGTTTAGCCCTAAGTCAAAATTGTTGCTTTTCTGTTCTCTCACAAATTGTGAGGATGCATTCTTCTATTTCAGCTGACTAGGCACTAGTACCCCAGGCCAGGGCCGTGAGAGGTGGGGGTCAAGGTAGAAGTAGGGGTGAAGCACGCGCCGCAGCTAGATCCCTTGCTCGTGCATCTGCTCCGGAGCCATCAGTAGCTCTTATTGAGGAGAAGGTTCATGATTACGTTGAGCCGAAGGTACTAGCTTTGGTTCCCCAATGTTCTTTTCTTTGCCAACTGTTTAGAATGCTTTGTCCGTGTGGTTGGGTTGTTCTAGAGTTAGGCTCAGACCGAGGCATTTCCTACTCTACCAACTACTTCCCCGGTAGGGGGAACAAGACTCTAGCTACTTGTACCCTAGAACAGGTGGCCCAAGGTTATTAGACACCCAGAGTGGTACCATTTTGGGGAGTTCAGCCTATTATTGTTGCGCAGCTCAATGATAGGCAGTTGATGAGCTGAATAGAGTGGATAAGTTCACGAAGTTCCATCCTCCTCACTTCAGTGGTACTCCTACAGAGGATGCTTAGGGGCATTTGGATCATTGTCATGAGATTTTGTGCAATTTGGGACTAGTCGAGTCTAATATAATTGGTTTCATTGCCTTCTGGATGCAGGGTCCACCCAAGACATAGTGGCAGGTATATGAATTGGGCAGACCAGCAGGATCACCTCCTCTTACTTAGGTTGAGTTGTCTAGGGTCGTTTTGGAGCATTTTGTGCCCCTCACCAAGAGAATGGAGTTGAGAAGGCAGTTTGAGTACCTTCAATATAGTCCTATGCTAGTTTGCGAGTATGAGATGAGGTTTATAGAGTTATTCCGTCATGCTATAGCATTGATTCCCACTAAGGAGGAGAGAGTGAGGAGATTCATTAATGACCTTCACCATGGTGTTCGCATTGCTATGGCTAGAGAGGTAGCGACTTCATTTCACCAGATTGTGGAAATAGTGCGTCATGTAGAGAGCATCTGCATCGAGACTGCGGAGATGATGCAGGGTAGGGATACGAGCTCCTGACATTCTGGTGGCTTCAATGGTGCCTCATATAGAGGCCGAGGTCGATTTGGGAGAGGCTATTCTAGCAGGCCAGTTTATCATTCACCGCCGCCCAGGCGAGGAGCTCTATTCAATCATTATTAAGTTCACTTCCTGAGCAGAGTTCTCATCATGCTCCATCCGTTTAGGGTTCATCGGTAATAGGTTCTTGTCACGCCCCAAACCCGGGGAGGCGTGGCTGGCACTCGGTGTCGTACTGGTCCGAGCAAACCATCTGCAAGTTATGGTCATTCGATGAAAACTAGAACATAAATAGGCCAACTTGGCTGAACTGATCTTTCTGTAACTATCACGGGACAACATAGCCCCAACTCTTACTATTTAACTGTAAGTGGGCAAATGTTGTATCAGCGAGCCTACTCAAAACATGAATATACACAGACCGTCAAGACCTCTGACATGCTATACATACTAAACCTGTGTCTACAAAGCCTCTAAGGGTATCAGACATAAAAATATGGTCAAGAAAGACACTGAGCTACCCATAAGTGTACATATACATAGGATGGTCTGCTAACCTCTAGACTCGGCTGTACTCCAGATGAATTGGAACTTTGCCAATCCTTGGTTGGATATCAACTCCGTCTATGATAAGAGCCCATCAAATTGGATACCTGAACCTACAGGCATGAATGTAGTGCCCTGATGATGGGACATTAGTACAAAGAAATGTACTAAGTATGTAACGTAGATAACATATGAATAACTTAATTGAAATTGAACTGATATGTATATATAATATACTGAATGAAATTTGGAGGGTCAATGAGATCTGAGAATCGTACTTACCTTATTCTGAGTTGTAAGATATCTAAGTAGTGAATTATCCGACTTAACTTACAAAGGATGCAGACTGAAAAAGGAAGGCTCCATTGGCCGAGAACATCTAATGTCGTATATACATCTAATTCGTGTTGATATACCTGAAGTTGTTCCCATATGCTATCTGTACTGGAAACCATCATATTATGGAACTTTATCTATAACATTTTTCTAACCATCATACCTTATATCAGAATACTTACCTCAGATAGATCAAACATCTCTAGGGCTACATTAAAAACATAAAAATGGCACTTAAGCGTTTCATAAGAGACCGTCTGTAAGGCTCACTCATAAACATGAATAACTAGTGGCTCGCGTAGGTCGTCTGTACTGCTCATAATACTGAGGTCTGCTTATGCGTGCAATTGAGACCGTCCATAACCAACCTTCATTATGCACCTATGTGTTCATAGACCGTCCATAGGGTTGTAGTGTACACCTACACGTTCATAGACCGTACATAGGGATCATGTCTTATACATATTCATTTTATATCACTCATGCAAACATCATTCAATCATCAATAGATAAACTTGTATTAACTTATATTCTGCAGTTTACGACTCCTTAGGTAACATATATCATCTCTTAACATCATCATCATATATAATAAACCTTACTTAACTTAAGAGCAGCGTAACTACCTTCGTGGGTCTTTATCAGTTTTGTGAACACAAACGTGTAAGTATTTTGGAAGTCATGTAATTCTTTAGGTCGAATCATTCTTATCTTTCTGCAAACTATACATTGTGCTACCTTGTTGAACTATTCGTGTATAACTATCCCTCAATATACGGACACCATATTGCTTCTGATTCATTAGACCATTCGTGCGCAATCTTTAATTGACATATAGATGTATTGTTACATATAAAAGTCAAGGACCTTTTAGAAGGCTCTATTTACTCGTTAAGAATATATGAAACTATGACCAACACAATCTATTTCAACATTCACATGACTACACTCGTGAATGAACCTTAATCACCAGAATATTACGTATACAGAGACTCGCCCCTTTGAATTCCTTATAAAGGCTACATCACTTACGGAATCATGCAAAAGAAAATAAAGGAAGACCTTACATACCTCATAATATCCTGTCCAATCCTCAAGCTAACTTAACCTGTAGCTTCTTTGTCTACACGTAATGAACCGTACTGTCGTCACAATACGATTGCCACAATTTATCGCATTTGAGTGACACACTTTATTCTATAATAAAAGGGAGAGCACTTCCCCTATTTGTATGGCTTCGCACAAGTTACATCAGCCAACAATAGCCCAATCAACATCAACAAATACTCATAGTAAGCCTTTCAAAAAAGTTTAACAATCTCGACGAGCGGCAAGCTCGGTTTGTGACTAAACAACTATAGTTTTAAACCCCTTCCTCCTTCCAGAATTTATTAACAACATTAACCTCCACTAATTAAATTATCCCTACTAATTTCATCCATAATAAAACTTTAAAACGACCTTATAACAGTCCGACAACTTCAAACTGATTCTTCGGATTACTAATACATGTTTCCTACTTGTTTCTTTTCTTTCAAATCGAGAAACACAACCAACAGTACATAATTAAGCCTCTTCTAGTATAAGACATCCATAAATTCAACTATAAAATTTCACAACCAGCCAACAGTGACTCCACAACAAACAGCATACTACTCATTTGAAACTCACACAAGTTCTAGTCTTCACGATCGAGCTACAACTCGTAGAAGCTCAAAAATGGAAAAGAGAAGCATAAACTTACCTTGGACTGAGTAGAACCCACAAGACCTAGTCCCTCTTCATCCAAAACCAGCTCCCCAACGCATCTACAAGAAGGAGAAAGGGAAATTAGCAAGTTGTCCGGGTTTTACGGCACTAGAATCACTTCGTATCACCTGAAATCACCTAGGGTTTGTGTGGGATTTTTGGGGGAGGAGTTGTAGGGTTTCAATCTAAAATTCTTAGTCTGAAAAATATGAGTGAAAGAAATTATCTAATTCATCCCCTAAAAGGCCCCTTGGCCTCCCCCTTTTTGGATTTATTTTGGTCCCTTCATTTAAACAAGTAGGTGACACACCTACTTGTCACCTCCCAGTCTGTGTTGTCTTGCAAAAACGCGAATATCTCTCTACTCTGACATCGTATTGACAAACAATTTAATACGTTAGAAACTATACTCGTAGATATTCAATTTTGTAGGTGGATCATCAGGTAATTCCATGTATATTTGGAGAAACATTTCAGCTACATTGGACCTAATTTTCAGCCCATTTCTGAATGTAACTTGTGATGACCTTTGCCAACTTTTGTTCCACAACTTGCTTGACATCAAAATATAACAGAAGACTATCATACGACTAAAATAAATCATAACATAACTTCCTTATCATGTTAACCTTAGTTTCACCCCAAAAGTACATGTTATGATATTCCCAACTTGTCGATTTTCGGCGAAACTTATTTTCTTCAATCTGTTTAGCTTCTAAGCCTTCCAACCATCTTGGTACGTGTTATTCATGATTTTAAATATTTTTAACCTCCACGATAACATTATTAACTTACTTTATATACTTTTAAAGAGGATCTTATTTTCGAGCCTATATCAATTGACTTACGACGTACTTTTACGTACGAAAATATGTTGTGTAACAGTTCGTCTAGTGGGTATTCTAGTTCACAAGATCAGACTAGGCCCTGCAGACATTTCCGATCAAAGGTTTCTATAAGTGTGGAGATCTAGGCACATTGAAAAATATTTTCCTAGTCTTCGTAGAGGTTAAGGGCAGCAGGGAGGAAAGACTAAGATTCATGCGCCCACATGCTCGGCTAAATCGCGATGGAGGTCATCTATGATGTAGTTGTCCTAGAGTGGGAGCTTAGTCTAGTGGACGTTAGGCAAGATGCTATGCATTCTTAGGGAGAAAATAGGTCGTTGCTTCTGATGCAGTGGTTATGGGTATTATTTCTCCGAGCCACAAGGATGCTTCAGTATTTCTTGATCCTCATTCAAGTTATTCATATGTGTCATCATACTTTTCTTCTTGTCTGGATATGCCTCGGAGTTCTCGTGATGCTCCTGTGCATGTGTCTACACCTGTTGGTGATTCTATTATGGTGAATCACATTTATCGGTACTATGTGGTCACTATTTGTGGTTTTGAGACGAGGGTGGACTTTCTATTGCTTAGATATGGTGGATTTTGATGTGATCTTGGGTGTGGACTTGTTATCTCCGTACCATGTTATTCTGGATTGTCATGCTAAGATCATAACGTTGGCTATGCCAGGGTTGCCGAGGTTGGAGTGAAAGGGATCTCTAGGTTGCATTCCTAGTAGAGTGATCTCATTCTTGAAGGCTCAACAGATGGTTGAGAAGGGATGTTTGGCGTGTGTAGCCTTTTTCAGAGATGTTAGTGCTAACACTTATACTATTGAGTCAGTTCTAATAGTGAGGGACTTTCTGGATGTGATGCTACTCGATAGGGATATTAATTTCGGTATTGATTTGGCACCGGACACTCAACCTATTTCTATTCAAAAATATTGCATGGCTCCAGTAGAGTTGAATGAATTAAAGGAACATTTGCAAGAATTTCTAGATAAAGGTTTCATCAGGCTGAAGGTTTCACCTTAGGGTGCAACAGTACAATTTGTGAAAAAGAAAGACGGCTCCATGTGAATGTGCATTGACTATAGGCAATTGCACAAGGTTATCATCAAGAATAAGTATTCACTGACGCGCATTAGTGATTTATTTGATCATCTTTTGGGAGCCAGGGTATTCTCGAAGATTGACCTGAGCTCGGGGTATCACCAGTTGAAGATCAAGGCTTCAAACATCCTTAAGAAGGCTTTCAGGACTCGTTATGGTCTGAGTTTTTGGTATAGTTTGGATTGACTAATTCCCAGCAACTTTCATGCATTTGATGAACAGTTTGTTCCAACCCTATTTGGATTCTTTTGTCATTGTGTTCATTGATGATATATTGGTGTATTCCCGTAGTAGGGAGGACCACGAGCAACATTTGAGGATTGTTCTTCAGACTTTGAAGGAGAAAAAGCTATATGTTATGTTTTCCAAGTGTGAGTTTTTGTTGGACTTGGTGGCATTCTTTGGTCATCTGGTATCTAGTGATGGGATCAAGGTGGATACAAAAAATATTGAGTCAGTTTAGAGATGGTCAGACCTTCTACCACTACAAAGATGAAGAGCATTCTGGGTTTGGTTGGGCAGAACCGTCACTTCGTAGATGAATTTTAATCTATTGCAGCCCCATTGACTGACTTGACTAATAAGAGCGCTCCATTCAGGTGGTTGGATGAGTTTGAGGAGAGATTTGAAAAGCTCAAGATAGCTTTGACTACGACTCTAGCTTTGGTGTTGCCTTTAGGATCGGGATCGCATACGGTCTATGAGATGCGTCTCGGGTTAGCATTAGGTATGTGTTGATACAAGACAGTAGGATGATTGCCTATGCATCATGCCAGTTGAAGCCCCAAGAGAAGAACTGTCCAGTGCATGATTTAGAGTTAGAAGGTATTGTACATGCACTAAAGATTGGGAGGAATTACTTATATGGCGTGTCTTGTGAGGTGAATACAGATCATCAAAGTCTCCAACATCTGTTTAAACAGAAAGACTTGAATTTGAGGCAGTGGAGATGGTTGAAGGTATTGAAGGATTATGATATCACTATTCTTTATTATCCGAGGAAGGCCAAAGTGATAGCAGACGCCTTAGAAAGGCAGAGAGTATGGGGATTTTAGCATTTATTCCAGCTGGGGAGAGGCCTTTGGCTATGGATGCTCAGGCCTTAGCCAACAGATCCATGGGATTGGATATTTCGGAGTCAAGTCGAGTCCTTGCTTGTGTTGTATCTTAGTCATCCTTGTTTGCGCGCATTAAGTCTCGTCAGTATGACAATCCCCATTTTCTTGTCCTTAAGGATATGGTGCAGTGAGGTGGTGCTGAGGAGGTGAATACTGGTAATAATAGGGTATTGAGCTTCAGAGTCGGATCTATGTTCCTAATATAGATGGTTTGAGGGAGTTTATTCTTGAAGAGGCTCATAGTTCGCAGTATTCCATCCATCCAGGTGCTAAAAAAATTTATCTAGATTTGAAGCAGCATTATTGGCGGCGGAGGATGAAGAAGGATATTGTTTGATATGTTTCTCAATGCTTGAATTGTTTGTAAGTCAAGCATGAGTATCAGAGACTAGGTGATTTACTTTAGAAGATTTTTTGATACCGGAGTGGAAGTGAGAGAGCACGGCAATAAATTTTGTGGTAGGTTTTCCATGGACATTGAGAAGATTAGAAGTTGTTTGGGTCATTGGGGTCAAACTGACCAAGTCTGCATATTTCATGCAGTTGGATGAGAATCAGGCTTATGAGGAGGAGCTGGTAGCCATTTTGGATAGGTAGGTTCGAAAGATGAAGTCTAAGGATATAGCATTAATGAAGGCCCAGTGGAGAGGTCAAGTGGTCAAGCAGGCGACTTAGGAGATCGAGCATGATATTTGGAGTAGATATCCTCATCTTTTTTATTACTCAGTTATGATTCTAAACTCATTCAAGGATGAACGTTTGTTTAAGATGGGGAGAATGTAACGACCCGACTGATCGTTTTGTGTATTTGAACCGTGTTCCCAATTTGATGTTATCGCTATGCTTTTTTGTTTGTATGTGACTTGGGGGGATGGTTGGTCTGGTTTAGGGAAGGTTTTGGAATGAATAAGAAGACTTAATTCCATTGATGGAAGCGTAAGTTGTAAGAGTTGACCAAGATTTGACTTTCTAGTAGATGGCCTCAAATCGGTACTTTGATGGTTCCAATAGGTTGATATGATGATTTTGGACTTAGGCGTATGTTCGAATTTAGATTTAGAGGTTCCTAGGATATTTTTTCTCCAATTGTAAAAATTTAAAAGTTGAAGGTTTGGAAGGTTCATTAGTTTGACCGGAAGTTGGCTTTGATAATATTGGGTTTGGATATTTTCCTGGGATATGGAATAGGTTTATTCTGCATTCGGGAATTATGTGAAAAGTTTGGTTGCATTCCGAGTTGGTTTGATCAGAATCAGACGCATGCTTGGAAGTTTAGAAGTTTATGAACTTAAGAGAAGTTGAATTGGTGTTTTGATCGTCGATTCGTAGATGTGATGATCTTTCAAGTGTTTTGAGGATTTGGATAGGTTCGGGTAGTATCTACGGACTAGTTGGTATTATTGGACGATGTCTCAGGTGGCTTAGACGAGTTTCGGACCTCCTGGAGCTTGGTTGAGATTGTAGATTTTCTGCTGGTGTCTGGTATACTTCGCGATCGTAGAGCAGGTCTCAAGATTGCAGAGGCTTATTTGGACAGCTGTGAGTTTTTTCTTCGCATTCGTGGACATGGTGTCACGTTCGTGAATGGTTGGGGCCATTAGTCTTTGCGTTTGCAGGGCAAGGGCTTGCGTTCGCATAGAGGAAAGGCTGGCATGGAGCCGACTGGTGTTAGCCTTCATGATCACAGGGTATGGAACGCGTTCGCAAAGGCTTGGGACGCCTCTGCATCGTGATCGCATATGTGTAGGCTATCTTACGCAATTTCAGGTTGTGCTTCGCGAACTGTGTTTGCGAAGGGTTGTGCTAAGCATGCTCATTTAAGTTCTTATTTCAACATTTTAGCCCATTCTATCAATATTTTGAAACCTAGACTTGGAGAGGGGAGATTTTTTAAAGAGTATTTCATACAAGACTTTGGGGTAAGTAATTTCTACTTATTTTTGTTATTATTTCAAGAATCTACATGGACTGTTAACATCTGAACATGGAATTTTGAGGATTATTTGGGGGGTTTTCTTACAAATTAAAAGAGTGAAAATTGAGAATTTGAAGGTGGATTTGGACTTGATTTTAGAATTTAATTACATATTTAGACTCATAGGTTTATGGGTAGTCGGGATCTATCTTTTTACTCAGGTTTTGACCATTTGGGCCAAGTTTGACTTTTGTTGACTTTTTAAAAATTGAAAAACGATCGAAGCGTTGTTGTTTGGAATTGATTCATATGGCTTTCTTTGATGTAATTGCGTTGTTTTTTTGCTAGATTTGACCCGTCCGGGAGCCGATTTAAGAGGCAAGTGATTTTTGGAGTTTTTGTTCTCGCACCTAGATGTAAGTATCTTGCCTAAGCTTAGTTTGAGGGTAGTTTCCCATGGGCCATGGTATTTAGCATATGATGGGAGTGACACGTGGGAGATGACGAGCGTGTATGCATACACTGTGGTATTCATAATCCGCATAGATTTTTGGCTATTATTTGCCTCGTTTACTATCATGTCTCCTCGTTACCGTGTTTTCTCTATTTTTATGAATACTTGAGCTATTATACATGCTAAAAATAATGTCTACACTATGTGCTTATCCATTAATGACATGATAGAGCTATTTTGCTATGTTGAGTTGTTTGCCTTGATCGTACTCATATTTTCAAGTCATGATATTTTATGTGCGTGTTATATGACCATCTCGGTACACTTCTTATTTGTTATTTCACATGTCGTTAGTGTCCTTTTTGTGTGACACGGGTTTGAGCGAAATTGTGGCACGTTGCTATAGTCCGAGGGGGTTATTAATTTTTATATGGTGAGATATTGACATATTGAGATTTGAGCGGATTAATGACTGAACTTGGGCTATATATCTGTGTTGTTTTTGATAGTGAGGTGACACATACGACATTCCCTATATTATGCCGAGCGGTATTGATAGTGAGGTGACGCGTGCGCTAAGCTATTTGGGCTAAGTTATGATTATCATTGAATTTTGATCTGACCAGTGCTAGGACTAGGATCCTGCAACATACCGCACCTTTTGAGAAATAATGAGCCTAGACCAAAAAAAAAACCGAAGTAAAAAAAAAAATCGAGGGCTCAATTGAGGTCAAAATCGAGGGTCCAAAACTGAGGGTGAAATCGAAGTCAAAACTGAGGGTCCAAACCGAGGGTGAAATCGAAGTCAAAACCGAGAGTAAAATCGAAGTCAAAACCGAGGGTCCTCTCGAAGCTGAAAATCGAGGATCCTCCCGAGGTCTCTAATCGAGGGTCCAATCGAGGTCGATTATGAGGTCTCAAACCGAGGACGAAATCGAGGTCAATTCCGAGACCTCAGACCGAGGATGAAATCGAGGTCGATTCCGAGACCAATATCGAGGTCGAAATCGAGGCCAATATCGAGGTCCAAATCGAGGTCCAAATCGAGGCCAATATCGAGGTCCAAAATCGAGGTCATTTTCGAGGTATTATCGACACCAACTTTAGACCGAGGACAGAACCGAGACCCTATAAGTTGATAACCTTTTACTAAAGATTGGACAAGTATTAACCTTTATGGAATAAGTGTTTCACCTTTATCAAGTGGATACAATAATCTGTTGAGAGGCTTCCTAAGTATTACGTGGCATGTGACGAGGTTTTACTCAAATTGAGGATTAGTGGAGTCTTGGCAAAGGGCAATCATTCTATATATATATATATATATATATATATATATATATATATATATGTCCAATTACTGTGAGTTCTTTTGCACTAAGAAAGGGACTCTGGCAAGATATTCCGCCGACCTTAGCTGCTATAAAACAAACTGTTTAGGACAGAGTAATAAAACACCGTATCATTGGGGAAAAGAGGAAATCATTAGGGATACATATGTTCACTTCAACAATTATAGGGGAAAGAACTCCATCTTGAACGTTCGTTGTTCCAGAGCACTGAAGGGCACAAAGCTCTCTTCTAAGTACAACTTCTCCTTAGTTTCATCCATCCAACTAAGGTAAGTTTAATTTTTTAAGGCATGAAATTGTTGGGGAACTCACAAAATGAATTCAAGTCATTGTATAAATAGGTTATGGGCTCTTTTCCTATGGTATTAAAATTGGTGGTGGTGCGAAATCTCGTGTAGAGCTTGATTATTGTTAAAAGGAGGTCGGGTGTCGAGTACACCATTGAGTAAAGCCTCGGGAGCTTGCCGCTCTCTGATTGCTTGATTGGTATGGCTGTAATTTTAATTGATGTTATGGTTGTTGGCTGTTATGACTTATGGGAAACCTTATAAATAGGGGAGGTGCTGTCCGTTTCATCGTAGACTGAGGAATCGTAACCTTTTTTATAAATTGAAGTTGGCCAGCATATATAAGGTATGTGACACTGTCCTTTTCCCTTTTTTGCACGACTCTAATTAAACATACGCATTGAACGAGCCCCAAAGATGCTCTACTCTTAGGGACTAATAGTACTTATATTATTTCCCTCTTATGGGAGGATTGATGTTGGTGTTATTTCTTTGACCTTACATCACTTCAAAAGGTTCAGAGTGTGATTCCAATGTGTTCAGCATGCAATATCTATTTTACCGCGCCGTGCTATAGTCGGCCGGGCAGGCACCTATTGTGCAACTATATATATGTATATGTTTTACTCTATTGAGCCGCGCTGTAGTCAGCAGTTAGTTTACTTTACCGCGCCGCGCTATAGTCGGCCGAGCAAGCACCTATTGTGCAACCACTGATCAGTTGGGTACTGATGTTACTGAACCCTATGGCGGCCGGGGCATGATATGATGATGATGAGGCCCACAGAGGCGTATGTATATGATGATGATGATGATGGTTTTTAAAAGGATATCTATACATGTATACACATCAGGCATTTCATGATTAGTCGCCCTTAGAGGCACTCAGATGTTACAGTACGTATATTCTCATCGCCCTTAGAGGCACTCAGATGTTACAGTGTGTATATTCTCTGCCCCTATACACATTATTGTTACATTATGCTTTCCTGTCTTACATACTCAGTACTTTATTCGTACTGACGTCTTCTTTTGTGGACGCTGCATATCGTGTTGCAGGTCCTGATAGACGAGTAGACGAAGCTCCCCCATGACAGTAGGCAACCAGTTCAGTAGTGGTTGGCGAGGTCCCTTCTCCGGACTTGCCGTGGTAATGGCAATGCATATTTTTGTTATAGGCATTATGAGTATGTCGGGGCCCTGTTCTGGCAAAGTTTTGCAACACTTATGTTCTTTAGAGGCTCATAGACAGGTGTCGACTCATGTATAGTTGGGATTGCCTTGTCGGTGAATTTACTTTTGTTGTATAGTCTTTCATGTCAGCCTTGTCGGCTATGGTATATATGTTTATGGCATTACCCATCATTTTTGGTTGATTAGAATTCTTGTCTACCATTTATGCTGATCTTGTTGGCCTTTACAGATAATAAGAAAGGTTAGATAAGATGTATGGCGGCACTTGGCAGGTAGGGCTGGGTTGCCAATCGCGGCCCTCCGGCTTGGGTCGTGACAGATCCGCCCCTCCAGAGTCAGGTGATAACCCATATTACTTTGGGCCCTTTGAGTGCAGGCACTTGATGCGTGCTTACAGAGGGGCTTATGCTAGGCACCCGTATAGTGCATGGTTTGCATGAATGATGATCAATGGGTATTCAGGCCAGGTTCCATATATGTGTTGAGACTGTGTTTACTCGAAGATTTAAATTGTGATATTTTTTCGTTTTTGCATGAACACTTGTCATGCAGGCGTAGAATTAAAAGTTGATGTCTTGACTGAATTATTTGGAAAGCATGCTTTTTTCCTCTTAATGTGATAGAGAATTGAATTTGATATTACTCTTTCTTTGTTATTATTATGCTATTATTGTTGTTGTTGGCTGTGGAAAGTGAATATTGGATCTTGCCAAGCTCGTCACTACTTTCAGCCCTAGGTTAGGCTTGTTACTTATTGAGTACATGGGGTTGGTTGTACTCACACTACATCTTCACTTCATATGCATATCCGAGTGTTTCTGATAGAGGTGATTGCTAGAGAGTGGCATCTTTTCCTATTGGAGACTTCGAGATAGCATTATCGTTCCGTTCGCTGGAACTGAAGGTCCTTTTTCCTATTCCCTATTATTACTGTTAGTCATTCAAAAATTATTGTACTTTGATCAGATCTTGTACTTGTTACTCTATAAAGCTCATGTACTCTATGACACCAGATCTTAGGATGATTTTCACTTGTATAACTATTTTGACTTCTATTTATAAGTTTATTTATGCACGTTGGTTGTTCGCTTTCTTATTAAGCAGTGTTAGGTGCCATCATGTACTAAGATTGGTAAGACATGGCATGTGGTTCTCAAAGATATCTCTTAGTGTTTATATATGCTCAGTTGATTATATTGAGTGTTTCTTTCATATGATATCGGGTTACATGATATCTTCCTTGAGCTTACTTCTAGTCAGGAGTATTCCATTGTTGCGTTATTTGTGTCTTACATACAAGTACTATTTCACATTACATACTTATGTGCCTTTTTCCTGGGGCGCTACTTTTCACGATACAGGTACAAATGTTCGGAGCAACTAATCTATTAGCTAGGCATCAGTTTGTATTTCAGCAGTAGTGGGTGAGACTCACTTGTACCTGAGGCTAAGTCTAGTACTCCTACTTTTCTTATAGATGTTTTGGTAGGTCAGGATCCTGTCCCGGTGTAGTTTTTGATGATCTTAGTGGGTTCATAGACTAGTGTTACTTATGTCATGTATACAATAATGTTTGGGCACAACATTATTTAGCATTCTTACATTTGAAGTAAAAAGATTTCGGTGTATACACGAGAAACAGTTTTATGGGAAGATTCATGTTATATGCTTTTCTTTTAAATTCAAGCTTGTGAGATTTATAGAGCAGGATTCGCTGATCAAATTAAGGCACCAAGTGAGAGTCTAGCTCACCGAGATTTTGGGGCGTGACACTTACACTTTAAAATTAGACATATTATTAATCATAATGAAACATCTAAACTAATGAAAATTGACAGTGTAGTTCATAGCATTAAGAATTAGTCATTTTAGAACAAATGAAAACATTACAAGTAGTACCACTAAGTAGAGGATGATACTCTAATGAAGGCAGTAGATTTTCATTTGATGATAAGCAGTATTGGAATGAATTGAACTATTTTATTTGTCTACTATTGATGATAATTGGTTTGTTGAATGATTTTAATTGGAAGGACTTAACATTAGGATATCATTATAATGACTTAACATTAGGATATCATTGTAATGACTGTAACATTTATGTTATTGTATTGGGTCAAATACGACCGGCTGCTCGAGGTGAGTCGAGCCCAGATACAGTGCAAGGCTGGGTTGCCTCGATCCGAAGTCGGCAAGTCGAGCACGGAATTGGAGCAACCGAAACGGAGTGGCTGACATTGGCCGATGAAAGCATATCTCGTGATAAAGATCAGTTTCGAGCGGATGTTTCGTGCATTCCTGATATTTCGGCGGGAGTAGATATCTCAACCGTCATAGACGTTAGGCCACTATTTTAGGGATATCCCATCCCGTAATTAGAGGAATTTTTATCTTGTAATTAGAGTTTTACCAATTAAGGAGTCTTTCTTTTACCTATAAGAAGGGTGTCTACCTTCATTGTAAAGAACAACTCATATCAATAGAAAATACTAAATACGGCTACTGTCCATCAAGCTTTTGTCTTCTTTGTTATACTTCGTCATTGAATACTCAATCACAGTGGTTTGGTTATTCCTTTTATCTATTATATTCCAGTTATTTGCATTATATTTTACTTTGTATCAAATTTATTCACATATCCTTAGCACTACGAACAAATTCAATTGTTACTCTGATTTAAGGGTAAACAGTTTGGCGCCCACCGTGGGGCTGAGGATATTAGTAAATTTTTTGGGTACAATTCTCTTTCACGCACTATTTTACGCTTGCTCTTCGCAGAAATTTTTGTTTTTCAGATTACAGCCTAATCATGTCACACTCTCTCCCCAACAATAACGAGTTCAACCGCCAAGGCGAAAACAACGCTACGCCCGAAAATGAGGTCCCAATCGATGCCAACTCCCAAATGGCAGTCGACGCTGATCAGACCCCCGACCCATCACACAGCGTTCGGGGGGAAAACCACTCAGGGATTCAACATAGTGGAGAAAACAAAATTAGTCTCAAAGTAATATTCGATATGTTGCTAGCCCAGCAAGCAGCGATAGCCCAATTACAAAGCCGCAGTCAGAACCCGGGCGGAGCCGAAACTGCTCCTCCTCAGGTGGTGACCGAACAAAATGAGCGGATCGCAGCGCAAACGGATGAGAACACTTCAGGAACCAACTCCGGGATTATCAAAATGCTCGAGGAGTTGACTAAGTGGGTCGAAACAGGTGAAAAAAGAATCGAAGCTAACGACAAGAAGGTCAAACGTACAATTCGAGGGCAGATCAGATACTGGGAGCACCTCCGGTGCTGAAAGGTTTGGACGCTAAAAAATTTGTACAAAAGCCTTTCCCGTCCAGCGCCGCTCCAAAACCGATTCCGAAAAAGTTTCGCATGCCCGAAATCCCTAAATATAACGGGACTTCGGATCCAAATGAGCACGTGACAGCTTACACCTGTGCTATAAAGGGGAACGACCTCTAAGACGATGAAATCGAGTCCGTCCTCCTTAAAAAATTTGGAGAAACCTTATCCAAGGGAGCAATGACGTGGTATCACAACTTGCCACTGAATTACATCGACTCCTTCGCCATGCTCGCCGATACCTTCGTCAAAGCCCACGCAGGTGCCATCAAGGTCGAAACGAGGAAATCAGATTTGTTCAAAGTTAAACAACGAGACAATGAAACATTAAGAGAGTTCGTGTCTCGCTTCCAAATGGAGCGAATGGGCCTACCACCGGTCACAGATGACTGGGCCGTGCAAGCCTTTACTCAAGCGCTCAATACCAGAAGTTCTGCGGCATCTCGGCAACTCAAACAAAGCTTGATTGAGTACCCGGCCGTCACTTGGGCGGACATCCACAACCGGTACCAGTTGAAAATCAGGATAGAAGATGACCAGGTCGGGGTCCCATCGGGCTCTTCTTACCCAATTAGAGCTTTCGACCGACCTCTAAGAGATAATTATCGAGAGCCAAGGTCGAGTCGAGATAGACACCGGCCGTACCCAGAAGATCGAGGGATTTTCCCAAGGGGACACAAATCCCCAAGGCAAGAAAGTCGGTTCGATCCCAATCAAAGGAACAGGAGGCCGTTGCCAAAAAACAATTTCGAGAAAACCAGTAACCGCCAAGAAGCGCCTCGATTGTCTTAATATAATTTTAATGTCGATTTGGCAACTCTAGTTTCGGCAATCGGTCGCATCAAGGACACCAGATGGCCAAGGCCGCTACAATTAGACCACACCAAGAGGGACCCCAACCTTATATGCAAGTATCATGGCACTCACGAGCATAGAACGGAGGATTGCCGACAGTTGAGAGAAGAAGTAGCCCGGTTGCTCGAAAACGGGCATCTTCGGGAATTTCTGAGCGATCGAGCAAAAAATCACTATGAAAATAGGGGCAGGTCAGCAAATCAAGAAGAGCCAAAACATACAATCAACATGATAATCGGGGAAACAGATACGCCTCAAGTACCGGTGCTGAAACGTACCAAAATATCCATTACCCGAGAAAAACGTATTCGGGATTACGCAACAGAAGGAACTTTGTATTTTAGTGACAAGGATATCAAAGGTCTTACACAACCTCACAACGATGCACTGGTGATATCGATGTTAATACATGATACTCGAGTGAAGCGTGTACTTATTGATCCCGGGAGTTCAGCCAACATAGTTCGATCTTGGGTCGTTGAGCAACTCGGTCTCTCAAACCAGATCATCTCCGAGGTCCGAGTCCTCAACGGTTTCAACATGGCCTAAAAAACAACCAAAAGAGAGATAACACTGATGGTGAATATCGCTGGAACTATCAGGGCAACAAAATTTTGCGTAATCGAAAGCGATTTAAGATATAACGCCTTGCTTGGTAGACCTTGGATACATGATATCAAAGCCGTACCGTCGACCTTGCATCAAATGTTGAAGTTTCCATCGGCCGAGGGAGTCATCACCGTCTACGCGGAACAACATGCGGCAAGGGAAATGTTTGCGGTAGAGGAAGCGGCACCGAAATCTACCGTTCCCCAACAGAAGACTAAATAGCAATTAGAAAAACCACCTTCAACGGACGAGGGTGAGCAAGATCGGCCCGACGAAGATAGATATGGGATACCCCGATAGTTTGTTGCCCCGGATGAGTCCGACGCAACCAAGTCAACGATCGAGGAGCTCGAACATGTCTCGATCCGCAGTGACGCACCCGATAGAAAGGTATACCTGGGCTCGGGTTTAAACCTCGAGCTCAGGTCCAAATTACTTACTTTTCTTTCAGCTAATGAAAATTCCTTTGCTTGTTCCCATTTAGACATGACAGGCATACCACCGGAAATTGCGACACACAAGCTGAGTGTTGACCCAAAGTTCCGGCCGGTCAAGCAAAAAAGGAGACCTCAGTCCGAAGTCAAACAGGCCTTCATCAAGGACGAGGTAACTAAACTCTTAAACATAGGATCCATTCGAGAGGTTAATTACCCTGAATGGATAGCTAATGTAGTTATAGTCCCTAAGAAGGGAAACAAACTTAGAATGTGTATAGATTATAAGGACCTAAATAAAGCATGCCCCAAAGACTCCTTCCCCTTGCCCAACATCGATCGCATGATCGACGCTACTGCTGGCCACGAGACTCTTAGTTTTCTCGATGCCTATTCTGGGTACAACCAGATTCAAATGGATAGGGATGACCAAGAAAAAACATCCTTCATCACTAAGTATGGCACTTATTGCTATAATGTGATGCCATTCGGGCTTAAGAATGCAGGAGCAACATATCAACGCCTAGTAAATAAAATGTTTGAAAAACAGCTAGGTAAAACAATGGAAGTTTATATCGATGACATGCTGGTTAAGTCCCTGCGAGCAGAGGACCATTTAAGTCATTTGTAAGAAACGTTCGATGTTCTGAAGAAATACAACATGAAATTGAATCCAGAAAAATGTGCATTCGGAGTGGGCTCTGGGAAGTTCCTTGGGTTCATGGTCTCCAACCGGGGAATAGAAATCAACCCGGACAAAATTAAGGCCATCGAGGACATAACGGTCGTCGACAATGTCAAGGTCGTGCAGAAATTGACAGGCCGGATTGCAGCTTTGGGCCGATTTATATCGAGATCGTCGGACAGGAGCCATCGATTCTTCAATTTACTAAAAAAGAAGAACGAGTTTTCATGGGGACCGGAATGCCAGCACGCATTGGATGAACTAAAAAGGTACCTCTCTAGCCCGCCTTTACTGCATACACCGAAGACAGGTGAACAGTTATATCTTTATCTCGCTGTATCGGAGATAGCAGTGAGCGGGGTCCTTGTCCGGGAAGAACAAGGTACGCAATTCCCTATTTACTACGTTAGTAGGATATTAGGAGAAGCCGAGACCAGGTACCCACACTTAGAAAAACTAGCACTCGCCTTACTGAGTGCGTCTAGAAAACTAAAACCATACTTTCAATGTCACCCAATATGCGTGGTGACGACCTACCCGCTTAGAAATATTATGCATAAACCCGAGTTATCGGGCTGACTAGCCAAATGGGCCATCGAGATCAGCGGATACGATATCAAATATCGGCCTCGGACCTCGATAAAATCTCAGGTGCTGGCCGATTTTGTCGTTGATTTCACACCGTCGCTCATCCCCGAAGTCGAGAAAGAGCTCATGATTAAATCGGGGACTCCCTCGGGAATGTGGACTCTATTCACAGACGGTGCCTCAAATTCGAAGGGGTCAGGGCTTGGCATCGTACTCAAGCCTCCGACCGGAAACATGATTAGACAGTCCATTAAGACTATAAAACTGACTAACAATGAAGCCGAATATGAGGCTATGATTGCAGGTCTAGAGTTGGCCAAGAACCTTGGAGTAGCAGTAATCTAGGCCAAGTGCGACTCTCTCCTTGTAGTCAACCAAGTGAATGGAACGTTCGAAGTCAGAGAAAGATGTATGCAAAGGTATGTGGATAAACTTCAGGTCACCTTACACAGGTTCAAGGAATGGACCCTTCAGCACATACCTCGAGAGCAAAACAGCGAAGCCGATGCCCTCGCCAACCTAGGCTCGTCGGTCGAAGACGAAGAGATCGACTCTGAAAAGGTCGTGCAGTTGTTAAGATCGGTGGTGGAGGAAGGTCATGCTGAGATCAACTCTACAAGTTTGACCTGGGATTGGAGAAACAAATACATAGAGTATTTCAGATCAGGTAAATTGCCACCCGACCCCAAAGAATCAAGAGCATTGCGTACAAGGGCGGCTCGATTTTGCTTGGCCGATGATGGAACTCTATACAGAAGGACCTTCGGAGGACCTGTAGCTATATGTCTCGGACCGGGGGACACCGAGTACATCTTGAAAGAAATACACGAAGGGGCTTGTGTCAATCATTTAGGCTCCGATTTGCTAGTTCGAAAGGTGATTCAGACCGGCTACTACTGGAACGATATGGAGAAGGATGCGAAGGAATTTGTACGAAAATGCAGTAGGTGTCAAAGACACGCACCGATTATCCACCGACCGACTGAGACATTACATTCAGTCATATCGCCATGGCCATTTATGAAGTGGAGAATGGATATAGTAGGTCCCCTCCCTCGAGCACCAGGTAAAGTTCAATTTATCCTTTTTATGACTGACTATTTTTCTAAGTGGGTGGAAGCACAGGCTTACGAAAAGGTCAGAGAAAAAGAGGTGATTGACTTCATATGGGACCATATCATCTGCCGATTCGGGATGCCTTCTGAAATCGTATGCGATAATGGAAAACAATTCATTGGCAGCAAGGTAACCAAATTCTTCGAAGACAACAAAATCAAAAGGATATTTTCGACTCCGTATCACCCCAGCGGCAACGGTCAAGCGGAATCGACCAACAAAACCATAATTCAAAACCTGAAGAAAAGGTTAGTTGACGCAAAAGGAAGATGGAGGGAAATGCTACCCGAAGTCTTGTGGGCATATCGAACGACCGAAAAAACTAGTACCGGAGCCATTCCGTTTTCCTTAGTATATGGCACCGAAGCGTTGATACCGGTCGAGGTAGGCGAACCAAGCATCAGGTTTCAACACGCAACCGAAGAGTCTAACCAAGAAGCTATGAATACGAGCCTGGAACTCTTAGATGAAAGAAGAGAAGCTGCTTTAGTTCGAATGGCAGCTCAGAAACAAAAAATCAAGAGGAATTATAATCGGAGAACTCGTCTTCGATACTTCAGTACAGGGGACTTGGTTCTCAGAAGGATCACTCCTAATACCCGGGACCCCAATGAAGGGAAATTGTGACCGAACTGGGAAGGTCCCTATACTGTATTGAAGGTCACCGGAAAGGGCTCTTACAAGCTCAAGACCTTGGATGGTAAGCAGCTGCCAAGTAACTGGAATGTGAACCACTTGAAGAGATACTATTGCTAAGGTAATTTACTCCACCTTTTTACTTTCTTTTTACTTCATCTATCGGTACTAACACATGCAAGATAGATCGATATCAAGCGAGTCAGCACAAAATATTAGGATTGAAAGCACGCGTTGCACTCTTTTTCCCTTCGACCGGTTTTGTCCCAAATTGGGTTTTACGGCAGGGTTTTTAATGAGGCAACCATATGTCGTGCTAACATAGATCAATCATTTATCGGAATTCACAAGTTTTGTATTAAACTCTAGTGATGTTCGTTTATTTACTTCGATTTCGAGGGGGCCAAATAAAGATCGCTAGGAATTGATGTAAGGGTCAAACGGTCAGAAAAGCCGTACCCGAGTAGATCAATCTGATTTCCCTCCATCAAACGAAGATGTACAAGTACATGAATATTAACGAAATCGTTTTGGTACCTACATTATATTCTCAAGCCCAAGGGCTTTTACAATCATATTTGCCTTATCAATAACTGAGATTGTCAAAAATGCATCAATCCCAAAGGGGAATAAGACCTGACAAGGCAAACCCCGAAGCCGACTAATTGGGCCAAGGCCTAGGAAAAATTATATAACACAAAGGGAACTGAGATTGATCTGGGTAATCCCGGTTTATGAAATGCCAAGGTCGAATCAAATTAAACCGATCGAAGTTTGGAAAAGGTACAACTTCGACTATCCGAAATAAGGCTAATGCCGAATCAGATTGAAAGGGATCTAAATTTTGCCAAGGCATGATCCAGATTCGCATACCAAAAAGCATAGCTTAATGGTCGAAAATAGAGCGAGTATAGCTCACTTTAAATACTCAAAAGGCTAAGGCCGAACTAATTGTTAATCGATCCAATTGGACGCAACTTATAATTCTAGCCAAGGCTAAAAATAGCTAAATATGAGAGTCAAGAAGCCAAGTCGAGATGAAAAAAAAGATGTTTTGTATACATAACAGAACTTTTATACATGTTCGAATTACGAAACGTCAAGACAACATCAAAATAAGCATCAAAATGATGTCAGTCCGAGCCATCTTCAAATTCTTCAGGAAAGGTTCGTCTCCTCATTTCATCCTCTACCTTTGCTACCTCAGCAACGTCGGAAGACAGATCGAGACCACGAGCTTGAAGCTCCTCAAGAACGGAAAGGCGAGTTTGGCATTGAGTGTACTCAACCAGCGCCTTCGATTGCTCATGAGCGACCTCGGCATCGGCTCTATACTGGGCTATCAGGTCTTCAACTTTGGCCTTGCTGGTGGCAATCTCCGATTTCGCTTCCTGTAGCTGGTTGGTCAGAGCCGCCCGATCTTGGGTAAGCGATTCAACTTGGAGCCGTAGGGATTCATTGTCTTGGATCAGAGCTCCAGTCTTCTCCTGCGCTTCCAAGGCCTGTTCTCTTAGTCGAGCTTGGAGAGCCTCTTTCTCCGCAGTTAAAGTCTCAACCATGGCTCTCCACCCACTCATTTCAGCTTGGGCCTTGTTCAGTTCAAACCGGAGTCGGTCCAACCGATTAGTTGCTTGCTCCAGTTGGTCAATGCTAGTGGCATGCTCTTTCCTTACAAAATTTAGTTCAGCCCGGAGACTCGACATCTGATTTTTGAGCCGCTGACGCCGATCCCTTTCTTGTACCATTCCTTCTTTGATTTGAAGGAACATTTCGTGATAAAGCACCGAAGACTGTGGAAAATTCGAATTAAAAACTGTCAGTGCAGGCTTGGAATCAAAACATTGAGCATAGTTTAAAACAAACAAGAAAGCGTACCCTGTTCGATGCCTGTTGAGCTTCATTGAATAAGCAAGCCCAATCCACAGCGTTCATTGCAGCCCGGTCTTCTTCAGTCGCCAAGCTGTGGAGATAGCTAGCTACACCTACCGGCGGACCTAATGCTCGGGCGTCCTCGGGGACAGTGAAGGTTATCACCCTCCTCCGATCAGGGTTCGAGCTCGGAGCGGGGAATTTATCGATCAATTTGATATCAGCCGACACCCCACTCGTCTCGGCTGGGGGACTCCTTCTGGGAACTTCGAGGCCGAAGGTATCAGCCGATGGCACCCCGTCAAAAAATTCTTTGAAGGTCCCTGCTGTGACCGGCACCTTGCTCGGCATATGTATCCTTGCATCCTGGGCATCATTCATAGTTTCCGCTGAAAAAGAAGGAGAATGCACCATCTCTGGAATGTCCGAGGGTCTTTGCGCCATCGCCTCTATGTTGGCCCGGTCCCCGGTCCTTGCTCCCTTTCAATATTCTCTCCTTGGGAAGCACCGGTCTCTTCCACACTCGGCTCGGGGACTTCCCGAGGGGATTTGTCGTGTAAAGTTTCGGGGCTCTTTTCCCCCTCAGAGTCATCGCTCAGTTGAATGGAAGGGTCAGTGACTGTGACCTTACGAGCCATCATCTTCCTCCTACCCTTCTTCTTTTCGGGCTCGGTATGGTCGGGAGCCCTTTTTCTCTTTTTTCCTCCTTCTTTTCCCGATGTGGGAAGGGGGCAAGGAACAGCCCCACTGGTAGTAGCCGACCTCAGCTCGACATCCTTCGAGAGACCTGCAAAATAAATTTTCAAAAGACTAAGTGTTGGAATCGATTGTCTTGGAATATATGAACGTCACTGAAGCTCACCATGATTCTTGGCCTTTCGATATCTCTCTCCAGGCCCGTTCAGAATAGGACCTTTGGGCCACGACCTTCCTGACGCACTCCTCTAAATCCTGAATTTGCGGCCGGTGCCTGGGAAACGGCTGCACATCATAATACATCGGTTAAGCATTGAAAGGTAATAATAAGAGATCTTAAACGAAGAGGCACTTACGTTTCATGTTCCACTTTTCAGGGAACGACATATTATCGGCAGGGATCAGGTCGGAAGTCTTGATTCGGACATATCGACTCATCCAGCCCCGGTCCCTATCTTCATCAATGCTTGAGAACGGAGCCTTACTGGCCCGGCGAGCGAGTTTAATCAGCCCCCCTCAGAACATCTGGGGACCGTACAATCGAAGTAGACGGCCGATGGTAGAAGGGTGCCCCCTTCGACCTTATCCACGAAAAAATGGAAAACGTAAATTATGCGCCACATAGAAGGGTGGACTTGACCTAGAGTGACATTATATCTCCTACAAAACTCGATAATTATGGGGTCTATGGGTCCTAATGTGAACGGATAAGTATATACACTATGATATCCCTCCACATGTGTGGTAATAGCTTCATTCGGGGAAGGTATTATTATGTCCTTATCGGCCCAGTGGCATTCAGCCTTCACCCTTTCAAGATGTTTTTGGGTGATCGAGCTGATGTATTCCGAAATCGGTTCGCCTCGGCCAGGCACCAGGGAAGGCTTCTCGACTTTGAAGTCGGAGCCTATGAAGCACCATACTAGTATAAAGGCCTTTAATGGAGGTTCCTTGGAGGGTTCCTCAGTACGGATGGGCTCAGCCTCTTCAACAGGCTGGACAAGGGAAGGTTGTTGTTTCAGAGGAACTGATTTAGAAGTTTTGGCCATAACGATTGAAGTAGCGGAAGCGAGAAGCAAAAGAGAAGAGAGGTTTTCTGGTGAAGGAGACTAGAAAAGACAAACTGCTTAGCAACGTGAAAGTAAAGAAGCAAACTCAAAGAGGAGAGGAATTATTTATACTTTTCCAAAAAGCGGCAGTACAGAACACGAGGTGAATAAACATTAAATGCACGCAGAAGGTACAAGGCTCTGCAGACGAGACAGGTAATGATTTCTTGTGTCGGTGGTCATGTGCGTCACGGCACTGCCGTCACACAAAGGGTCCTTTTAGGGTTGAACGGTTTGATGACTCTGACTTCGTGGCACGCTCGATGGATGTATTGATTACTTAGCCGAAGAGTTCGAAGAATGACGTTTCATATCGTTTTTTGTCCTTACTCTCCAATAAACGAGGGGACTATCTGTATTGGGTCAAATACGACCGGCTGCTCGATGTGAGTCGAGCCCGGATACAGCGCAAGGCCGGGTTGCCTCGATCCGAAGTTGGCAAGTCAAGCACGGAATTGGAGCAACCGAAACGGAGTGGCCGACATTGGCCGATGAAAGCATATCTCGTGATAAAGATCAGTTTCGAGCGGATGTTTCGTGCATTCCTGATATTTCGGCAGGAGTAGATATCTCAACCGTCATAGACGTTAGGCCACTATTTTAGGGATACCCATCCCGTAATTAGAGGAATTTTTATCTTGTAATTAGAGTTTTACCAATTAAGGAGTCTTTCTTTTACCTATAAGAAGGGTGTCTACCTTCATTATAAAGAACAACTCATATCAATAGAAAATACTAAATACGGCTACTGTTCATCAAGCTTTTGTCTTCTTTGTTATACTTCGTCATTGAATACTCAATCACAATGGTTTGGTTATTCCTTTTATCTATTATATTCCAGTTATTTGCATTATATTTTACTTTGTATCAAATTGATTCACACATTCTTAGCACTTCGAACAAATTCAATTGTTACTCTGATTTAAGGGTAAACAGTTATCATAGTAAACATTTGTTATACAATGGAAGATCGGATATAAACAATTAATGTTGTAGTAATTAGCCATGGATTATTTCGAAATACCACTAGAATTAATACAATTTAACACATGCACTGACGTAGTAACATCATATCGTAGAATATATACTTATAACATGACATATTTGTACTAATATAGCTAAATTATATAGTTGGAAATATGAACAACTAATAATGAATTACCTGTACATATTCCAACACCATATGATGGATCTACATTTTTTAATTCAATAAATTGATTAAGTTAAGGGGTGAATTCAAGTTATTTTAATAATGTGATCACTGGTGGAGAATATACCTATATGAGATTTTATTGTATTGAGCCATCTGTAGTAGCATACATGCGGTACATTATAGACTATATGTTTATTTTTAGTTTCTTTTTTTTAAATTTGAAATTTCAGTGAAAAAATTTGAATTTCATTGGTGGGAGACATTCAAAATTTTCAATCTTTATAACCCTTGGGTTATGCTTACTCAACCAGTACCTTTAATCATAATATGAACATAATGTTACGAAACAAAATCAATTTAGTAAAACATGAACAACAAATAACGATAGAGAGAAGGAAGAGATTTTATTCTTCAATTGTGTGTATTTTTCTATTTATTACAAGGTCTTCATATAGGCACGAAAAGTGAAAAAAATATGTCATTGAATATGTCATTAAGCATTTGAGATGAAGATCATGGAGGAAGACCATGGAGGAAGGGTAGACATCCACCATAATTTGATTTTTCTTATAACACTCCCCCTTGAATGTCCATAGATAATGTGCCTCGTTAAAACCTTATTAGAAAAAAATTCTAGTGAAGGAAAAGGAGTACACATATTTAGAAATACTGCTTTTGGTTGCCTCGTTAAAAACCTTGCAAGGAAAATCCAGTGGGACAAAAAACCTTGTAAAGAAAAAAGAGTACAACGCGTATTAACTCCCCCTGATGAGAGCAGCAATTCAAATTCTTGAGCCTTCGCATCCCAATCTTGTACACTAGTTTCTTGATGGTTGACGTCAGTAGAGATTTGGTGAACAAATCAGCCATATTATCACTTGAACGGATCTGTTGCACATTGATATCACCATTCTTTTGAAGATCATGTGTGAAAAATAATTTTGGTGAAATGTGCTTTGTCCTATCTCTTTTTATGTATCCTCCCTTCAATTGGGCTATGCATGATGTACTATTTTCATACAAAATTGTAGGTAGTTTGTCACATTTTAAATTATATTTGTCTCGAATAAGATGTATTATTGACCTCAACCATACACATTCTCGGCTTGTTTCATGAATAGCAATTATCTCAGCATGATTAGATGAAGTAACCACGATTGATTGCTTAGTCGATCGCCAAGTTATGGCAGTGCCTCCACATGTAAGCACATAGCATGCTTGAGATCGAGCCTTTTGTGGGTCAGATAAACATCCAGCATTGGCATAACCAACATGATCGAGATTGCAATCATTGCCATAAAATAAGCTCATATCAATAGTCCTTTTTAGATATCGTAATATTTGTTTGATTCCATTCTAATGTCTCCTTGTAGGAGCAGAGCTACATTTTGCTATGACATTAATTGAAAAAGTTATGTTAGGCCTTGTAGTGTTAGCAAGATACATTAGTGCACCAATTGCACTAAGATATGGTACTTCAGGACCAAGAAGCTCTTCATTATTTTCATGAGGTCAGAATAGATCTTTATTTATATCGAGTGATCTCACAACTATGGGGGTACTCAATGGATGTGCTTTATCCATATAGAATCGCTTTAAAATCTTCTCAGTGTATGCTGATTGATGGACAAATATTCCATCTTTCATATACTCAATTTGTAGACCAGGACGAAATTTTGTCTTTCCAAGATCTTTCATTTCAAATTCTTTCTTAAACAGTCTACTGCTTTAGGAAGCTCCCCATGAGTTCCAATGATATTTAAATCATCAACATACACGGCGATTACAACAAATTCAGATCCAGATCTTTTTTATAAAGACACAAGGACAAATTGAATTATTCTTGTACCCTTCTTTCAACGGGTACTCACTCAGGTGATTATACCACATACATCGTGATTGTTTCAATCTGTAAGCTTTATTTAATAAATTTCTCGGAAACCTTAATATGCTTCAAAACAATTTAAGTCCTTCAATGATTTCCATTATACGCATATCAAATTTTTCATGTGTTGCCAGGTTAACACCTGAAATGACTACATCTACCATAGTAGAACATGTCTCTATATAATCAATGCCAGGATATTTAAAAACTTCTTGTGACACAAGTCGTATTTATTTCTATCGACTTGACTTTTTTCGAACAAGAACACATTTATTCCTCCACTGGCTTTATACTTTCATATGTTGGGATTATCCGTCCAACTTCATATTTTTCAGGTGAAGTCAATTTTCATTGCGTATTATTCATTTGGCTAATCATTTATTGATCCAAATTTCGTGACAGATTTGAGCTGAAGATCCTCATCAATAATATTGAGCGCCATATTATATTCACAATATCGTCGACAATCATTTTATGTCTGTTTCATTATTACCCGATAAAGACATAACTTAATGAGATCTCCTTATCTCATTATTTTAAGGTACCTGAGCCTCTCCCAGGAGGTCTTATATGAAGTGTTATGTCGTGGTGCTATTCTAAAAGCACTTGCCTCCTTATTATGACCATTTTGAACACTTGCTTCTCTCCTTATTCAAGGATCTTTAACTTTGGAACCGATTAGTCTATTACGCTTTATGCGTGCCATAAAATCTGTCCATCAGGGACGTTATTCTATTTGGAGCATTATCAGCTGAAATATGACATTTAGTTTGGGTTAGCAAATGCGTTTGGCAATAATTTTCAAATGAATTATCACTTGAACTTCAAGTTCATATTTTCTTGTACGAGGATCTATATGTATTCATAATAATTCATTCCACGTATCAGTTTTTCAACTGCCCATTTTCTCCCTTAATGTTGGGATCACCAACACATATCTCCAACCTTCTTTGGAGACCCATCTTTGCATTGTGGTGGAACAATTAAATCATATATCACATTCATATTTCTAAATAAAAATTATTTGGTTCCTGACCCTGAACCTATTGTGACAGGGAGAACATAACATAACTTGGCTAGATACGTACAAATGCTGTTGTATATTAGATAATACATCACATACCAAATTTCGTTTTGAGAGTTTTGTTCTCATAACCAATGGTTTTAGCTATAATTGGAGTCATACAATTTCTGATAAACCAACTCTGATTTAAACCAGCATTAATAAGATAAATTATTATAATTTATATTCTGGAACTGTGCTCTAATAATTTGAGAAAGCAACCTTGCAAAAGCCAACCTGCAAGTTGATAACAAAAGCACATGTGACCATAGAATAGATGCATCTATTAAAATCATATTGTAGTAAACGGTCCACATGGCTGGTGACTGGGCCCATATATTTATCATCTTTTATTCGTTCCAGAAATCAAGAGATTCAATCTCAACCTTAACTATGTTCTCCTTTTTATAATCATAGTGATGACTATTATTATTTTGATCTTTAGAACGCCCATGTTCATTGGTCAACCACTTGTCTTCATTTAGACTTATTATGCGCCACTACCACATTCACTTGAAGAATGGAGCAAATCAAGTGGGACAATGTTCATGCCTTTTTCATGAAAAATATATTATTTTTCTTTAATCATCATTACATCATCAATATGTCATCAACTCTTACCCATGTAGGGACATGTTTTGCCATAATGAATTGGAGCTCAAACCCAACTTTTATAATCACGGTGCACTAGGACTCACACCCGACGCCTTACCCTCATGGTGCATTGGGACTTGAGCCAATCGTCTTATCCTTATATAACATTTATCACAAATTGTCAGGTTCACTTCAGGCAATGTAACATAATTTTACATTGCCATAAATTCAAACTTTAGTAAATTCAACATATTAAGCACTATGATAAAAATAAGTGAATTAAATATTAAAAGGAATATTATCAACGATAATTTTGGTCTAGTAAATACTCATGTACTAATATACTATATGTAAAATTATCAAAATATATTATTTAGATATAGTACTATATATCATGTACTACCATTTCATTAACCATAATTTAATCCAAAGTGTAATGAGATATATTTTACTTCAGAAAACAAGAAAACTTAATCATTGTTACTAGCATATTCTGTATTTGCACAAAATATATCCCAATAGACTAGCTAGATTTAAACCTTGATGATATTATCTTATCTAAGTATTAGTTAATGCACACTACATCTAGTAGTAGATTAAATAAATAATTTTCAAATTATTGGTTCATACATATGAAAAACAGTAAAGACTATTGTTATCAACACATAACATTTCGTGCAAATAAAAAGCCATAGAAACCAAATGACACATGCATATGACTAGTAATTTTGAATAGAACTAAAAAGAACTAAAAATATCAAGCAAGCCAAGTCATCTCACTATTCTTACAAAAGAAAAACCGTTCATATCTGGATTCGAAAGAAATTAACTTACTCTTTTAAGAAGGAGATGATACCTTATAGAAATAGATATCTCAATTGGTAATAGCATCATGCTGATAGCGTGTTATGAAATAAAAGCAATTTAGTAAAACATGTACAAGAAATAGAGATAGAGAGAAGGAAGAGATTTTATTCTTCAATTGTGTGTATTTTCTATCTATTACAAGGCCTTTATATAGGCATGAAAAGTGAAGAAAAATATGTCATTGAATATGTCATTAAGCATTTGAGATGAAGATCATGGAGGAAGATCATGGAGGAAGAGTAGACACCCACCATAATTTGATTTTTCTTATAATACATAAAATATTTTACCACCCACCGCTGGTCGTAAATAGAGTTGCCGTACTTGAAAGCAACCAACCTGGCATCTGCTACGACGACACGTGTAGAAGCTACGATGCTTGTCGTGAGTAGGACTTCTGACGGCGCGTGTAGATTTGAAGCCTTCAATCCAACATCTATCGTTTTTTATTTATTTCCTCTTTATTTTATTTTTCTCAAGCTATAGTTTTGAAATATAGGTGAGATTAAACAAAGATTCGTGTTTTTCCGGCATATTTTTCTCACAAATTTTAGCACAACAAAAGAAATAACCAAAAAATAGACAATAAGTAAAATAACTAAACTTTTATTATCCTCCCTTAATAGCAGCCATTACATTCTCCATAGAATATAAGAAAATAGAGTTAAACTGTAGGGGGAAGGATCGTGGGGAGGAGAATTTGGAGGGCTAATTCAGTTGTTAATATTCTCGCCTGTCCTATGAAAGAGTACACACAACACACGTGCAATTCGGCGCATGTTCCTCTAATGGTCGTGATGGCACCTAACCTCTAAGATTATGTAAGTCATTCACAGAATGATACAAAATATTGAAATAAGATATAGTAACTCAGTATTTGAACATAAACTGCCGAATGAAGCATCAATAAAGCCAAAACATAAGTACAGAAGTCAAACTTCCCAAATTCAGGTAATACTGAGTCATGGGCTCTAACAGGATACACAACAAGTCTTAACAAGTACAATATTGTTTGAAAGTAATAGAAAAGTACGAAAATAAGAGAAGGAGACTCCAAGGGCCAACGAAGTCCATGCAAAACTACCTTGAATCCTCCTGAACAGTCCAAAACTCACTCCCGAAGACCTCTACCTCCAGCACCTGTATCTGCACAAAAACGCGTAAAAGTGTAGTATGAGTACGGGACAACATGTATCAGTAACTATCAAGAATAACCTCGGTAAAGTAGTGACGAGGTTCAAGTCATGTGATACTCACTACTCTGAGAACCTATGCAATATCTCACATAACCAGCATCAAGAGTATAACGAGATGTAGGACCATCAACACAACGAAATAAGAGTTATTAACTCACCACGGGTAAATTATGTTTGCAGATGAATTATGTGTCAATAACAGAGGCATAGAGTAGCATGTAAAAAAACAACGTGAAATCATGAAAAGCGCATAACAAACCATAAAGAATGTACTTGATCAATCAGGAATGTCACCATTATACTCCCCATATCAACAAAAAGGATGTCACCTTTATACTCTATATATTATCAACAAGAATGTGATCCTTATACTCCACATATCATAGATATGAATGCCATCCTTATGCTCCTCATATCATCAACAACAATGCCACCCTTATACTCCACATTTCATCAACAAGAATGCCACCCTTATACTCCAAATATCATAGATGAATGCACCCTTATACAAAATATTTCATCAACAAGAATGCCACCCTTATACTCAATATATCATCATAATTACATTATCCGCCCCAACGTGTCCACATGTGACATAAACATAACAATTCAAGATAAAATTTTATCATCAAGAGATATATTTTCATTATTCATCAATAAAGTGCACGAGGACATGAAGATAATAGAGTACGGATGTGAGATGAAGATATAAGGCATGGCTACGATTAAATCCATTTTGGCAATGAATTCACAAATGCCCATCTTTTCTAATTAGTAAACGATAACCCTAAAACAGATCCATAGCATGAAAAGATAAGCTTGCGTAGTCATACAAAGATTCACAAATGTATCATAGAGAGCACACAATCAAATCAAGGCATAGTAAAACCCTAAAGTTCATTCCGGTCATTTTTCATTTACAGCACCCGGATATACACTCATCACCTTGCATATACATTGTATTACATACATTACAATTAGAAAAATAAGGCCCAAGCGTAAGGGTTATTCTCACACCCAAGATTATGAAGGTACTTATCTTGAACTGGCCAAATCAACCCTCCAAAAATCGCCTTTTCATTAGGAACCACCTCCGACCAACTCCGAATCGTGTGAAAAACAACTCAATAACGTCAATCAAAGCCATAGGAAACAACCCCAAATAAGAAAGTTTCGATATTTAATAAAATCTCCAAAAGTCAACAAAAGTAAAGCCGAGCCCACATGGGTAAGACCCGAGTCAAAGGGTTGATCTCCACTACCCATAACCTACAAGTCCAAATATATAACTAGATTCCAAAACCGAGTCCAAATCCCCAATTTCCATTTTCTTAGTTGTAGACAAAACGCCTAACTTTTTCTCCATTATATCCATATTCCAAGTGCACAAAACAATGGGGAATCAAGATCTAACATCAAAATCAAGTAAAGATTACTTACCTTCCAATGTGTGATGAAAATCACTCCAAAAATTACCTATAGTCAAGCTTAAAATCTCCAAATAATGAAAAAAGAGCTACACCCTTGAATTATAACACTGCCTAATGAATTCCGCAACCGCAGGCAAATATGCCGCTTCTGCGGACCAAAGCTCGCATATGTTATCTCACTTAAGTCTCTGACCATACGCTTCTACAAAATCTATCCTGCTTTTGCGGAATCGCACTAGCGCAAAGACCTCATAGGTGTGTAATCGCTTCCACGCCAAATCACCTGCACATGCGGACCCCTAACACCCAGCCAAACTCCACTTTTGCGGACTCGCACCTGCACACCATACCTCGTAAGTACGAAACAACAGAACTAGAACTGCCAACCAACCTCAAAATAGTCTGAAACCCATTTGAAACACTCCCGACCCCCCGAGACCCCATCCAATCATACCAACCAGTCCTAATACTTTAGCCAAACCTATCCAAAGGCTCACAATACCGTGATTAATATCAAAATCAAGAATCGTCGATCAAGATCAATCTCTCAAGTTCATATACTTCCAACTTCAAACTAAGCATCCGATTCAAGACCAACAAATCCCGAATGAACCCAAACTTTGCTAACAAGTCCTAAATTACAAAACAAACCTCTACCAACCTCCAGAACTAAAATCTAAATCCGATATCAGTAAAGTCAACTCCCAGTCAAACTTAGGTACTCTTCAAACCTTCAAATTGCCAAATTTCGGAAATAGCGCCAAAACATCCTAGAACCTCCAGATCCAAATTCAGACATATGCGTAAGTCCAAAATTACCATACAACCCTGTTGGAATAATCAAATCACTAATCAGCTTTGTTTACAAAAAAGTCAAACCTTGGTCAACTCTTATAACTTAAGCTTCTAACAAAGGATCTAAGTGTTCCAATTCACTGAAAAATCTTTCCGGAACCAAACCAACCATCCCCGCTAGTCACAAAAGAACAACCAAATATACAAAAAGCATCAGATGGAGAAACGGGGCTCAAATACAAAAAATGACCAGCCAGGTCGTTACATTCTCCCCCTTTTAAACAAACGTTTGTCTTCCAACTAGTTTAGAAACATACTTGGATTTCCAAAATGATGAGGATGTATGTTCCACATATCATGCTCGGTCTCCCAAGTTTCCTCCTCGACTGGCTGACCTCTCCAAACTGACCTCTCCACTAGACCTTCACCGTTGCAATATCCTTTGACCTCAACTTCAGAACCCGACTATCGAAAATTGCCACCGGCTCCTCCTCATAAGTAAAATTCTCATCCAATCGCATTGTGCTGATCCAAGACATGTGACTTATCATCATGATGATTCCAAAGCATGGAGACATGGAACACCGAATGAACTCCCGAAAGACTAGGAGGCAAGACAAGTCTATAAGCAACCTCGCTAAATATCTCCAACACCTCAAATGGACTAATTAACCTCAGGCTCAACTTGCTCTTCTTCTTAAACCTCATCACGCCCTTCATAGGCGAAACTGGAAGAAGAACTTTCTCACCCTCCATGAATATCATATCACCGGCTCTTCTATCAGCATAACTCTTATGCCTAGAATGTGTTGTGTGAAGCCTCTCTTAAATAAACTTCACCTTCTCCAAGCCATCACAAACCAAGTCTGTGCCCAATAGTCTAGCCTCATGGAGCTCGAACCAACCAATTGGAGAATGATATCGCCTCCCATATAAAGCCATATACGGAGCCATTTGGATACTTGACTGGAAGTTGTTGTTGTAGGAAAACTCCCCTAACGGTAGAAACTCGTCTCACTGACCTCCAAAATCAATAGTGCATGCCCTCAACATATCCTCCAAGATCTAAATGGTCTGCTTGACTGCCCATTTGTTTGAGGGTGAAATACGGTACTCAACTCAGCTTACATGCACAGTTCTTAGATCGCCCTCTAAAAGAGCGAAGTAAAGTAAGTGCCACGGTCTGAGATGATATAAATTGGTACACCATGTAGGCGAATAATCTCCCTGATATAGATCCTATCCAACTGCTCCGAAGTGTAGGAAGTCATGACCGGAATAAAATGCACCGACATGGTAAATCAATCCACAATGACCCAAATGGCATCAAACTTCCTCAAGGTCTATAGCAACCCTACCACAAAGTCCATGGTAATGCGCTCCCCTTTCCACTCTGACCCTTTTGCAAATGTGACCTATTGATCGCAAATGCGAACCTACCCACCCCATGCCTAACTTCGCAATTGCGATTAACGCATCGCAAATGTAATATATGCGCCCCTCCTGTCCACTTCTCAATTGCGATGCTGCTGCTCGCAATTGCAATCTCTGAGGTACCATCACACCAGCAACCAAGAAATGACTCCAATCCAATCCAAAACATGCCTGAAACTCACCTGAGCCCTTAGGGCTCCAAACCGAACATCCACACAAGTCTAAAAACATCATACGAACTCGCTCGCGCAATAATGATACCAAAATAACATCTATAACCATGAATCGGACATCAACACGCATGAAATTCAAAAGGAAAACTCAAAAACCTCTAGTATTACAACCAAGCGTCTGAATCCTATCAAACCAACTTTGAATGACACCAAATTGTGCAGACAAGTTCCAAATAGAAAAATGGACCTATTCCAAGTCCCAAAATAAAATTTAGAACCAGATAGCCATAAAGTCAACCTACAGTCAAACTTATAAAAACTTCTAAACCTCAAATTGCCAAATTTCGGCAAAACAAGTGAAATCAACCTAGGGATCTCCAAATTCAATTTCAGGCATACGCACAACTCCAAAATTATGATAAGAACCCATCGGAGCCATAAAAACAACGTTATGGATTCTTTTTCACAAAAGTCAAACTTCGGTCAGCATTTCAAACTTAGGCTTCGAAACCAGGAACCAAGGGTCCAAATCATTTTAAAACTTCCTCGAAATGAAATTAACCATCCCTGCAAGTCATAAAACCACAAATACACATATGGAAAGTTTCAAAAGGGAAATAAGGCTTAAATACACAAAATGACTGGTCGGATCATTACATTCTCCCCCTCTTAAAACAAGCGTTCATCCTTGAGCGTGCATAGAGACATACCTATAGTGCCAAAAAAGGTGAGGACAATGACTCCACATGTTGTGCTTGGTCTCCCAGGTCACCTCCTTCACCAGTTGACCCCTCCATTGAACCTTCACTGAAGCAATGTTCTTTGACCTCAGCTTCCGGACCTGCCTGTGTAATATAGCCAGCGGCTCCTCAACATAAGTCAAATCCTTATCCAATTGGACTGAGCTAAAATCTAATACATGTGATGGATCACCATAACTTCCGGAGCGTGGAAACATGGAACACCGTGTGAACCCGATAAACTAGGTGGCAATACAAGTCTGTAGGCTAGCTCACCAACTCTCTCAAGGATCTCAAAAGGACCAATATACCTAGTGCTCAACTTGTACTTTATCCTGAACCTCATTATACCCTTCATAGGTGAAACTATGAGTAGAACCCTTTCTCCCACATGAATGCTACATCACAAGCCTTCTGATCAGCATAACTCTTCTGCCTAGACTATGTTGTACAAAGTCGATCCTGAATCAACTTGACTTTCTCCAAGGCATCCCCAACCAGATCAGTGCCCAACAACCTAGCCTCTCCCTACTCAAACCAAACAACTGGAGAACTCTACAAGTGGTAGAAACTAATCCCATGAACACGTGAAATCCATAATACAGGCACATAGCATGTCCTCTAAGATCTGAATGGTGCGCTTGGACTGCCCGTCTATCTGGGGATGAAATGTCGTGCTCAACTCAACATGTGTGCCTAATTCATGCTGCACGACTCTCCAAAAATGCGATGTGAACTGCGTGCCTCGATCGGAGATAATAGACACCGTCACACCATGAAGTTGTACAATCTCACTAATATAGATCTAAGTCAACAGCTTTGAAGAATAGGTAGTCACAATACAAATGAAATGTGCAGACTTGGTCAGTTTGTCCACAATAACCCGTACTGTGTCAAATTTCTTCAAGGTCCGTGGGAGTCCAACAACAAAATCCATGGTGATATTCTCCCACTTTTACTCCTGAAAATCAAGTCTCTGATGTGAACCGCCCAACCTCTGATGCTCGTACTTCACCTGTTGATAGTTCAAACACCGCGCCACATACTCCACTATATCTTTCTTCATTCTTCTCCACTAGTGATGCCTCAAATCCTGATACATCTTAGTGGCACCTAGATGAATGGAATAGCGTAAACTGTGCGCAACCCATCCACATTGGGCACACAAATCTGACCATGCATCTGCAACACCCCATCCTCTCCAATAGAAATCTCCTTAGCATCACTATGCTGCACCATGTCCTTAAGGACAACTAAGTAGGGATCATCATACTGACGAGCCTTGATGCGATCATACAAAAAAGACCTAGAAACCACACAAGAAAGAACCCTGCTAGGCTCCAAAACATCAAACCTCACAAAACGATGGGCCAAAGGATGAACATCCCATGCTCACGGTCTCTCTCCAACTGGAATATAAGCAAGACTCCCCATTCTCTCAGTCGTCATACTCAAGGCACTAGCCACCATATTGGCCTTCCTGGGATGATAAAGAATGGTGATATCATAGTCCTTTAATAGCTCTAATCACCTCCACTGCCTCAATTTTAGATCATTTTTCTTGAACAAGTGTTGTAGACTCCGATGATCTGTGAATATCTCACAAGGCACGCGATAGAGATAGTGCCTCCAAATCTTTAATACATAAACAATGGCTGCCAACTCTAAACCATGTACTAAGTAGTTATTCTCATGGGGCTTCAACTAACACGAAGCATAAGCTATCATCATACCCTCTTGTATCAAGACATATCTAATGCCAATTCGCGAAGCATCATAATAAATTGTATATGAACCTAATGATGAAGGCAAAACCAAAACTGGAGCTGTAGTTAAGGTAGTCTTCAGCTTCTGAATGCTCTCCTCACACTCGTCAGACTACTTGAATGAGGTACCCTTCTGCGTCAATCTTGTCAAAAGAGCTACGATGGATAAAAAAACCCTCCACAAAATGGCAATAATAACCAGCCAAGCATAGAAAACTCTAGATCTCAATAGAAGAAGATGGTATGTGCCAACTCTGAACTGCATCCACCTTCTTCGAATCTACCTTAATCCCCTCACTAGACACCACATTACCCAAAAATGTCATTGAATCAAGCCAAAACTCACACTTGGAGAATTTTGCATACAACCTCTTCTCCCTCAAGGTCTGAAGCATGATCTTCCAGTGCTGGTCATGATTCTTCCGGCTGCGAGAATATAAATATATCTCATTAATGAACACGATGACGAAATAATAAATATTTTACTGGAACACACTATTCATCAAGTCCATAAATGTTGTTGGTGGCATTGGTCAGCCCAAATGGCATCACCACAAACTCATATTGACGACAGTGAGTCCTGAAAGCAGTCTTCAGAATCTTTGAATCCCAAATCTTCAACCGATGATACCTTAACCTCAAATCAATCTTCAAGAATACCTGAGCACCTTAAAGTTGGTCGAACAGATCATCAATACGCAGTAGTGGGGTATTTGTTCTTGATTGTAACTTTGTTCGGCTGTTTGTAATCAATACACATCCTCATAGAGTCATCTTTCCTTTTCACAAATAGAACTGAAGCACCCCAAGCGAGCCACTCGTTTGGATGAAACCCTTATCAAGCAACTCCTAAAGTTGTTCGTTAATTCCTTCAACTACACTAGTTCCATACGATATGGTGAAATATAGATGGGTTGAGTGCCCGGCACCAAGTCAATACCAAAGTTGATATCCCTATCGGGTGGCAAGCTTGGTAGGTCTGTTGGAAACACATCTGGAAAATCTCTCACCACTGAAACTGACTCGGCAGTAGGTGTATTAGCACTAACATTTCTCACAAAGACTAGATATGCCTTGCACCCCTTCTCAACCATGCATTGCGCCTTTAGAAAGGTCACAACTCTACTAGGAATATAATCCAATGTACCCCTCCACTCCAACGCGGCTACCCCATAACTAATCTCATAGTGTCAGCGTGACAGTCCAAAATAGCGTGATAGGGCAACTACCAATCCATACTATCACGTCAAAGTCTACCATATTGAGTAGCAAAAGGTCAACTCTGGTCTCATAATCTAAGGCCCCATAAAATTTCGCTAAGGAATTTCAAGTTTCATGGTGCTGAGGTAGGCTAATGGGTTTGAGGATTGTAGAAAACAAGCCATGGTACGGACGTTTTGGGTTGAAGAATGCACTGAAGTGTTGATGGAAATTTTTGGTAGAAGAGGGCGATTTTTCGATCAATATTGCGACCGCAGAACTATTCCGCGGACCGCATAAGCATCGCAGAGTGGAACAGAAAATGGGCAAATTTTTTGAAAAATAATTCTGCTGGTCGCATAACCATTCTTTTGGCCACTTAATCATTATGTTGGACGCATAAAAATTCTGCTGCCCACATATCCATTCTACTGATCACATAATCTATCCCGCTGCCCACATATCTATTCTGATGCCCACATATTGACCCTGCTATCATATAGTTGACATCGGGGGTCATTTTCCAAAATTTTCTTATCCGACCCTATTTTGATATAAGGCCTTATAGGGCCATTTTACAAGGTAAAATCTGATATTTTTAGAGAGAAGTGAGGGTATCTTAGAGAGAGAGGGAGAAGACCTAGAAGTTTCATTGATCCAATCTTGCCCAAAATCTTCAAAAATCATGGAAGCCACTCCCTAAACCATCATCTATCCGCGTAAGTCACTCTCCTAAGTTTTATGCAAGAAGTTATGGGTTTAGGTATGTTGTGGGGCTAGAGATAGGCCATACATGTGACATTAGGAAGTAGTATGTGGGGTTGTTGAACTATTTTTGGTAGTTTCTTATTGAAATTGGTTGAGGGAGGCAGGGATTACCCTTGTAGAGCTTTGTAGTCAATTTTGTATAATAGGTGTTTGACAAAATTACCAAGAGACTTATGTCATGAGAATCCTTCTAATTATTATCCGATTTTGTTGTCTTCCTATAGATTGATATTGCTAGAAGTGTTGGGACGTTGTAGTGCCTTAAGGAAAGCTCAAATGAGGTATATTGGCTAAACTACTCTCTCAGAATTGAATTCCGTGATGTTCTCGTATGTTTCAAGTATGATTGACCCAAGTTCCTTATTCCCATGTTCCGAGTTGTTCCCAATAAATTTGATTGTCTCGAGTAAGCAAAGTGTCGAGAATTATGTATTCAAATGTGTTCCGAATGTTCCTATCACATTATGTTATCCTTTGGGAATGTGTTCAAGAATGATATGTGCATTAAAATGTTATTGCTTTGAGTCGTGTTTCAAATGAAACTCCATTATGCTTAACTTGGAAAGAATACTCCATGCGTCTAAAACTCTTATTGCTCGTATGTGTACCTAAAGTCTTGATTTGAAATTCCTTGTTGTTGATAATCTATAAGGATGCTTGAAAGTGAAAGAAGTGGGTTGGAGATGTAAAGCGTGGCCACCGTGCCAATAATGAAAGTTATACTTGTGGCTAATAGTGCCAAAGAAATGAAATGATGTGAGAAAGGTTATGAAATGAGCCTTGATTCAACTGTTCCAGATTGACTTCGAAAAGAGATTTGCCTAAAAGCTTATGTACTCAAGTCATGGCCAGATGAGCTCTTATATATTCATGAGTTGATATTGTGTATTGCGCTTTTGGGGAAAAGTATTTCAAGAATAAATGATGTGTTACTCGTTTATGATTTTAACTTGTGCTTCGATTGCCAATCATTTTACTCCATTTCTTGGAAAGAAATCCATTGTGTTTAAATTCTTCATTACTAATGAATCTAAAGTTGTAATTTTTGGAATATTATACATGTTGATATTTATGATGATGATCCATGAAAGGAAAGAAATGAAAGTGTGGAATATGAAATACGGCTATTATGCTATGAATGAAGAATCATATGTATGGCCAAAAGAGCCAATGAAATAATAATGTTATAAGTGGTTGAAAGAACCAATGAGGCTATAAATGGTGTGAAAGGTTATGAGGTAAATGCAATTGTATTTCTGTTTCCCTTGTATGAAAATCAAAAATGTTTTTGGGAGTATCGCTCGTCACTGAGGAAGGGTAGGTTGAAATAACCTAACCCGAAACTGCATGTGCTGGGATGAGATGATTGCTAGCGGAATGTGATGTTGACCCACACGGCATTGTGGTGAGACAGTTTAGTCGATCGGACTGAGATCGGACGCCATGCAGCGCACATGGTGGTGTTTTGACTGTGATTACACCTCCACCCGCACACATTGGGGTGAGGCGGCACGGCCATTTTTTGTAGAGATTGTTGTGATTCTGATTGGACGTCTCTGGTGAGACAGCTTAGCTGATCGGGCTGAGATTGGACTCCGTGCTAAAAGTACGGTGGTATTTTGATTTGATGTCTCTTGTGATATGGTTTAGCTGATTAGGTCTTGATCGGACTCCGTGCTAAATTCACTGATTAGTACTAAAGATCTCCCAACCAAATATATATTATCTTCGTATTTTGATTATCATCCTTACAATATTATCTTCGTATTTTGAAAACTGTTATGTTTTAACTTGGCATTTGGATATCATTGATCGTTTCTTGTTATTTCCATGGTTTTCCTTTCTTATATTGGCATTCTATTTTGAAAGAGGACATTTATCTTTACAACTCCAAGTACTATTCCATATGTACTAACGTCCCTTATGTCGGGGGCACTGCATCTTCAATGGATGCAGGTGGTTCATCAGAGAGCAACTTTGGATCTCGTAGCAGTTACTCCCTATTCAGCAGGTTTTGATGAGCCCTACTCTATTCCGGGCCTGATGCCACTTGATGTTGTACTTTGTGTTTTGAGGCATAGCCGGGGCCTTGTTGCCGGCACTTCCATACTACTCTTCCTGTTGTACTTAGAGGCTCTATAGACATAGTGTGGGTGGTACATTGGTGTTGGGAAAGTCAAAACTAGAAATGTTGTATTTGTAACACATGTTCCACTTCAAATTACGAATGGGTAATATATTTTGGAAATTATGAATAAAGCTGCTAATGGTGATGAAATTGGTGTTGTTTATGAAATCCTTTCAATTTTAATTAATGGAGTACATCTCCACTCTATTCATGGGCAAGGTCAGGTAGAAAGTATCTAGGAGGCTTGACCGAGTTATCTCGATTCAGCGTCGGTCGCGCTCCCCGAGGTCAGGGCATGACAAACTTGGGATCAGAGCCTAAGGTTTTAAAGTAGTATAGATCATGCCCTTGCCAAGATAACCTTTGAGGTACCTCAAGATCCTTTATACTACATGTGTCCTACAATGTCTCAGAGCCATGTCCAGTAGAGTCCTTCTTATCGGTATGTTGTCGACCACATCTATAATTAGGAAGATACTTGGACATTTAGGAATGTCACCCTTCTTTGGTACTCCAGATCGTGTGGTGAAGCTCAAGATAGGAAGCTAATTTCCTCTTCATGTCTCATTATCTAGATGAGTAACCCACGCATTCGAGGCCGCGGGGAGGGATTGAAAGAACCAGTTGCTAGGGGAAGTGTCCTTATTCCTATTAATGTCACCTCACCACCAGATCATACGGTGAGAGCACCTAAGAAACGAAAGAGGGTTGTTTGTACCAATAAGAAGGAATGTTTGATTTGTAAGAAGCTCCCCTTGAAGATGTGTTGGATACTCTTGAAATTTGTTATGGATATGGAAAGAGGGGGCACAAGAAGAACAAATGCCCTAGGTTGGGAGCACCCATCACGGTCTGCCCAATATGCGTGAAGGAACATTTGGTGTCGTGTTTTAAGTATGCTCAGGAGTGTTAGGGGTGGCAGGCTTGGGCAAATCCAAAGGCCCACACAGCAAACCGGTAAAAAGATTGTTACACCCGTTGTGAAGGCCTGGAGGAAGGATAAGTGGGATGCTTATGATTTATGCAAAAGGGGTAAATATCAGGTCAGTGGGTCGAGTCAGTTTATTGGACCTCATCCTCATTGCGATAAGTGTAGGAGATATCATTCGGGGGTATTTCACTATGGGACTAATGTATGTTACGGATGTGGAGTCGAGGGGCATCAATTAAGGTACTGCCATGTCAACCTAAAATCACTAAGTAAGTCACTCCTTGCTATATCATTATGAACACTGCAAAATTTTTCCTTGTTGTATATGTACACCCATATTAAAGATCCTACGTAAATATGGTCTTAACAAGATGTTGAATCACAAAACATTGCATGTACTTACTCATTAAACGAGACGCCTAATTCATGAAGCCTCTTTATCTTACTTACAATCTCTTGAGGAATTGAGTTCTATAATGATTTCCTTTTATTGACTTATAACCACATAATTGACTTCAGGGGCTCATTTTTGAAAATTTTTTATCCGACCCTGTTTTGATATAAGGCCTTATAGGGTCACTTTACAAGGTAAAATCTGATATTTTTAGAGAGAAGTGAGGGTATCTTAGAGAGAGAGAGAGAGAAGACCTAGCAATTTCATTCATCCAATCTTGCCCTAAACCTTCAAGAATCATGGAAGCCACTCCCTAAACTATCATCTATCCGGGTAAGTCACTCTCCTAAGTTTTATGCAAGAAGTTATGGGTTTATGTATGTTGTGGGGCTAGAGATAGGCTATACATGTGACATTAGGAAGTAGTATGTGGGGTTGTTGAACTATTTTCGGTAGTTTCTTGTTGAAATTGATTGAGGGAGGAGGCCCTTGTAGAGCTTTGTAGTCAATTTTGCATAATAGGTGTTTGACAAAATTCCCAAGAGACTTATGTCATGATAATCCTTCTAATTATTATCCGATTTTCGTTTTCTTCCTATAGATTGATATTGCTAGAAGTGTTGGGACGTTGTAGTGCCTTAAGGAAAGCTCAAACAAGATATGTTGGACGAACTACTCTCTTAGAATTAAATTCCATGATGTTCCTGTAAGTTTCAAGTATGGTTGGCTCAAATTCCTTATTCCCATGTTTCGAGTTGTTCCCAGTAAATTCGAATTGTCTCGAGTAAGCAAAGTGTCGAGAATTATGTATTCAAAATGTATTCTGAATGTTCCTATCACATTATGTTATCCTTCGGGAATGTGTTCAAGAATGATATGTGCATTAAATTGTTATTGCTTTGGGTCGTGTTTCAAATGAAAGTCCATTATGCTTAACTTGGAAAGAATACTCCATGCTTCTAAAACTCCTATTGCTCGTATGTTTACCTAAAGCCTTGATTTGAAATGCCTTGTAGTTGATAATTTGTAAGGATTCTTGAAATAGAAAGAAGTGGGTTGGAGATCTAAAGCGTGGCCACTGTGGCAATAATGAAAGTTATGCTTATGGCCAATGGTGCCAAGGAAATGAAATGATGTCAGAAAGGTTATGAAATGAGCCTTGATTCAACTGTTCCAAGTTGACTCGAAGATAGATTTGCCTAAAAGCTTATGTACTCAAGTCATGCCCAAATGTGGTTGTTCTAACTAATGCTATGCTTTGTAAGTATTTCCGATGTGTTTTGAGCTCTTACATATTCATGAGTTGAAATTGTGTGTTGCCCTTTTGGAAAAAGTATTTCAAGAATAAATAAAGTGTTACTCGTTTATGATTCTATCTTGTGCTTCGATTGCCAATCATTTTACTCCATTTCTTTGAAAGAATTCCATTGCGTTTAAAGTCTTCATTACAAATGAACCTAAAGTTGTAATTGCTGAAATATTCTATTCGTTGATATTTGTGATGATGATCCATGAAAGGAAAGAAATGAAAGTGTGGAATATGAAATACAGCCATTGTTCCATCAATGAAGAATCATATGTATGGCCAAGAGAGCCAGTGAAGTAATGATGTTGCAAGTGGTTGAAAGTAGCAATGAGGCTATAAATGGTGTGATAGGTTATGAGGTAAATGCAATTGTATTCTGTTTCCCTTGTATGAAACTCAAAAACATTTTTGGGAGTATTGCTAGTCACCAAGGAAGGGTAGGTTGAAATAACCTAACCCCGAAACTACACGTGCCGGTGTAGGAGTGCATTGTGTTTATTCCCCTATTTGGGATGAGATTGATGTGATGAGATTCTTCCCCTTATTTGGGATGAGATGATTTCTAGCGGAATGTGATGTCAACCCATATGGCATTATGGTGAGACGGCTTAGCCGATCGGACTGAGATCGGATGCCATGTCGTGCACATGGTGGTGTTATGATTACACCTCCACCCGCACATATTGGGGTGAGGCGGCAGGGCCACTTTGTGTAGAGATTGTTGCGATTGTGATTGGATGTCTCTGGTGAGACGGCTTAGCCGATCAGGTCGTGATCGGACTCTTTTAAAATTCACGGTGGTATATCAGAACAAAACATCTCCCACCCAAAAATAATACTATCTTTGTATTTTGATTATCATTCTCACAATATTATCTTCGTATTTTGAAAACTGTTACGTTTTAACTTGGCATTTGGATATCATTGATCGTTGCTTGTTGTTTCCAAGGTTTTCCTTTCTTATATTGGCATTTTATTTTGAAAGAGGACATTTAGCTTTATATACTAGTACTATTCCATATGTACTAACGTCCCTTTTGCCTGGGTCGTGATCCGCTCAAATTACACCTTAAGAATAGTGTAAGCGATCGATGTCAAATATAGTAACCCAACTAGGTTGGGGTCGAATCCCACAGGGAATAAGCGTGAAACGAATATCTGATTAACGTAGTATTTCGCTTAGTCTTAATTCGATCAAGTAACAGAATAAAATATATTGATGTTGAATACGTAACTATGATTAAACTACTAAGTGCAGATTGAAAGGATTAATTGAATAAATTTATGAAGTCGAGATACTAAGGTTGTGCTCCCCCTAATGTAGTAGAATGTATTGATATTGATATTAATTCCTGCTCTTGATATGCAATTGTGTCTTATTAGTGTGCTATCCAATATTTTCCAATATCTAGACAACGTATCCTTTCATGATTCTCCCGAATACATTAAAGTCGAAATTACAAGTACCCAATTATTTGCCAACTTAAAATCTTCTTATTCCTAAATGATTTTATTAGACAAGGGTTAAAACCTTGAATCGTCGTTACTTATTTCTACCAAACCCTATCTCCCTTTTCCAAGGTTCAATAGTGTAAATTGGCACCCGTTAATGTTTGCAACCACTAACGATTCAATTAAGAACGAGAAATAAATAAACATCAAGCTTCTTACGAAATTGGAATCAGAATCAATTGCTCAATAACATTCTACCCATCTAGGGTTCACAACCTTAGTATTGAAATTTAGCTACACATATTTAGAATTAAAGAACCAATAACAGAAATTGAATTCATCTTACAAAAATAAGGATTTCCAAGTTTTGATCACCCAAATATCTCTCCCAAGTCGAAATTCACCAAAAGCACTATGTTTTTCACTCTAAAACCTGACAAGCCTGTGCACATAACCCTAGAGAGGCTATTTATAGAGGCCCAAAAACCAAGGCGAACTAGAATAGCTGCAGGGCCGACTTAGTCTTCTGCGATCGCATAACAGGAATGCGGTCCGCAAAAATGGCATCTTGTATCGCATACTGCCCCAGTGCTTTTCCTTCTTATCGCATTCAAGCATGCGAACCGCAGATTGGTTCTGCGATCGCAGAATGCGATCGCTATTCCCTTCGATTCTTCACCTAAAACTCTGCCTGTATCTGCGGCGATAATGCGATGCGCATTTTCCTTCTGCGATCGCATTGTCGACAGCTTTCTTCTGTTAACTTTGGCTTGAGTTTCTGCCCGACTCTGCGATCATCATTCCAATTCTGCGACTCGCAGATCCACTTTGCAGTCGCAGAATTACTCTTGTTGTATTGTTCGCCTCTTTTCTTGCCTTTGCACAGCTTTTGGCCTTCTTTTCGCGCTTTTGGGTTTCTTTCATCCATGTACTGAAACTAAATGAAAACTAGGTAAATAACGTGATAATTATCAAGTGGAACAAGCAATTTCTAATCAAATAGTATAAATATGTGCCGAAATTTCCCGGCACATCACTTACCCCTATCAACCTAAAACCTTATCGCTCTATGATACTTTAGCTTGCAACCTATACATATCTATTCATACTACTCGCAACCTTCCTTTAACTTTCCAGCACCATAGATCTCCTTCTGTGCCTTCTCAGTTATCTTTAAATGTAAGTAACTATTTTTCTTGGTCGTTTTGCAACTTGCTGCATGGATACTTGGCTTATCATAGTGCCAACGCATGCTGGAATTCCCTGTAACTCGTATGATCTCAAATTTCACCTTTGACTTCCCGTTTATTAGTCTTGATAGGTGCCACTTACTTATGGAGTGCATACAATGTTGTAGTGAGACTGTTGTTACAAGATCATTTCTTCTTTATGTCACTATGCTTAGGTTGAAGCCTTCTTCCTTATTTCCTTAGCTAGTCTTTCTTTGTAGTACATAAGGGAGACCTTCTGACTCATGTAAAGTTGCATACTTATTACATCGTATATGAAGGAATTTTTTATATTCTTACTCGCCTATAATTATCCTTAGTTACTTACCTATATGCTCTAGTGCTCATATGGTTGCTTCTGAACTGAAATTGTGAATGTCTCCCTAGTGGAACTCTCTTTTATTTCCGTAACACCTATACGACACCTTTAACTACCCAAACTCCTATCTAATATTTCTCAAGGATTATGACATCATATCTACGAGGCTGAATTCAATATGTTGGGGTTTACTATGTTTATCTTGCACAATCTGCTAATTTTTCTGTATCCTCTTGTCTAGTCATAACTAGGCTCTTCCTGAATCAACTACTAACTATTAATTGGTCCATTCTCATATTTGTATTATGCGTAATCTCTCTTGGGATATTTCCCTTTTCTTAACTTACCTGTCGCACTGGCTCCTTATGTATCAAGTGTTCATTTGCTCTAATTTTTCAATAACATCTGGTGCGGGAACCCTTACTGCCTCTCCCCGGCGTTGTGCTTGCATATTGTTCTGGAGCGTAACATATCTTTTGGATCTATGTAAATGATATCTCATTCCTTTTGCCTTTATACCGCATTCTTTCTTTACCATTCTATATTTACCTAAACCGCTTTACTCTGACTTAGTACCAGATCAAACCATTTCCTCCCTTTAGGGGAGTATTAACATTTAATGCTATGAAGATTTACCTATAAATGTTTTACCTCTTCATATTTGGCATCTTTTTCACATCTTCACAGACTCTTACTTTCCTTGCGATAACCTTTCTGTACCAAGGATAACTGAATTTCTTATGCACGCGGGTGACACCTAGTGTAATTGGCACACTTAGTCCCTTAAGCTAAACTTTTCTCACAGTTCCTATTTTAAGGAAGCATCTTCCTGAATGACCTTTAAAGGTTATGCTTCTGTTGTCCATTCTATTATTTCCAGAACGCTATCTCTGAAAGTCTCACGATGCCGACTATTATCAAATCTTCTGATCCCTAATTCATGTTAAGTTTATCTTGTTCACTAGCCCCTACTGATTTCTATTACTCTAGGGGTCTGACTTAGCCATAAATAATGTTGGAGTCACCAACTCGTTTCTTGAAATAAAGGTATGACTTTATGACTTATACAGTTTTATTTTCTCAAGGCCTGTCACCTCTTGTCTTTTCCTTCAATTGACTATAGACTATGTCAGTCTATCATATTTTGATTTATCGTTATCACCCATTTATCACACCTTACTCATAATATTTCATTTACTCTATCCATATTCTCTATTTAGTATTTTTGTCTATCACTTTATTCTGAAAACATCAACAAAACGTTCTTTCACGTTTAGCTCCCCTTGCTACATCTCACTGGCTCTTCGAGACGCCTAACATTCTCTGTTTTCTTTTCTTTTTTTTTTACTAGGGGTAGGAGTCATACTAAGGTAAATATTTATCCCTTATAGGATTCCACTGCCTATCTTCTGAAATTTCTAAACACTCTAGTATTCGTAACTGACTGTACTATTCTAGATGCACCATCTGGGTGTCTCACAAGGAGATCTATTACCACATTTGTACTATCCTTCGGAAATGTTAGCCAATGATGACAGTCCATTCACCATTTTGGGTTACTCTAACCCCAACTGGATCCTGATACGTCCTTCTTTCAAACTATATTTGTTAGCTCTTATAGGGCATAACTAAGATGGGTGTGGCCAATTGTATATATCTGTTACTATTGAAAGTAACTCAGAATGCTTATATTTTTCTGCCTGAATTGTAAAAACTAATAATCTTCACTAACTGGGCACCCCGTACCCTTCTTCACCTTATGTCTTTTACTTGTTGAAACTTGTATCTAACTTTTGATTCTCTTATTGATTTTTACTATATGGGTGGATAGATACTCATGCCTTAGGGCTCCTTATCAAGAAGCTTGCACGTCTTAGTACACATATAATCTACTGAAGACCTTATATTTACTCATCATAAGCATGATGCAAAATGCAGTTCCTCTAACTCAACTATTCCACAAGCACATTCAATCTCTTACCAATTGTCTTTGTGGATGTAGGTATCGTTGTATTATGAAAAAAGTAGAATTTAGGAGTTTGAATTCTCACAACTGAGCTCTACCACACGATCTAGAGTAACAAGAAAGAGTAACAGTTCTAAATGCCATGTAGCCTCCCGCTTATAGGTGTGGTGCACAACACAACCATAAACAAGTCTACTAGACACAGATTGTAGACTCCTTAGGACATAAAACTGCTCTGATACCACTTCTGTCACGACCCAAATCGAAGGGCCGTGACGGGCACCCATTACCTTATCAACCGAGTACTAACTTAATGTATCTTTCTAATCACAGTATCATGGGTAAATGGGCCAGAAGGGCCTTCATGAGATAACCAGAATAAAACTTAAGAGAATGCTAGACAAAGGACAACATGATATAGAAAGTTATACATGTGACATACAGGCGTATAAGGCCGACATCATTTTTATACTCAAAACATAGGCCAACAAAGCCATACAAGTATCCATATACATGACATCTGTCTACAAGCCTTTAAGAGTACATAAACACCACAAAGGTTGGGACAGGGCCCTGCCATACCAATTAATACATGTCCAAATCATACTGACCAAATAGGCAAATCCGGAGCAAATAGAGTGCACCAACACCTTCCACTCAGCTGATAGCCTACTAGGACGACAGTTAACCTGTCTATCGGGACCTACGGGCATGAAATGCAGCATCCCCAGGCAAAAGAGATGTCAGTACAAATAAAGTACCGATTATGTAAGGCGTGAAAGCAATATCTAAAAGACATGAAAGAAACATAGAGTAAAGAACTTAAGCTGTAAGTCTGAATAGCTCTATGAATCATGAAACATTTATAATGTTATGCATATGCGTATAAATGTCATATCATGCATAGGTATATGCTTACATAACATCATCAAGCCTCTGAGGGCATCCCATCATATCATCTCGGCCTTTATGGGCGAAATCATCAACCTATACCAGCTTATCTGGTAGTGGTGCATATCTAACGACATAACCTTCCCCATAACCAATATACATATAATGTATGCGTATATAACGCCATCTGGTCATGGGTAAATGTAAATGTAAAAATGAATGCAATGCATAAGAAGTAAATCAATAAGATCACTCGGGATGTCATAAGATCAATATTTCTTTTGATAATATCATGAAATAAACATTATCAACTTACATATTTTTTGAGACCCATGAACACATGGGGAATCCAGAATATAGGCACCCCTAGTAATTCTAAGAATAGAGTCATTTGTGAAGGTTTCGCGTTTGCTCGTTTTGTTTGTATCATATGGATCATGCCAAAAGGAAAGAAGGGATAGCCTTAAAATATCTTAACTCCGTTGGTTCCTTAATACCTTCTAAGCAATCCTTCAAACAACTCAACTCAATATACTATAGCATAAGGAGATTCAAAATCAGTGCTGATTAAAGGCTAAGTCTGCAACTTAAATGCGTAATAGTCTTACCGACCGTAGCTCGGTGGTAAATGCATGACTGCCCGACTGGCCGTAGCTTGGTGGTAAATGAAGATGCATGAGTGCCCAACCGGCCGTAGCTCGGTGGTAAATGCGAGCCTGACTGGCCATAGCTCGGTAGTAAATGAAGACGCATGACTACCCAACCGGCCATAGCTCGGTTGGTAAATAAAGATGCAAGACTGTCCAACCGGCTGTAGCTTGGTGGTAAATGCATGACTGCCCGACCGGCCATAGCTCGGTGGTAAATAAAGATGCATGACTGCCCAACCGGCCGTAGCTCGGTGGTAAATGACAATGCATGTAACAATATAATATGAACATTGGAGTCTTTCTTGTATGCCTCAATGGAGACTTAGGAATGTACTTTGACATGCTTTGAATATCATTTCACAAGAATGAATAATGTAGACATCCTTAACTTCTAAGAGTAGAACCATCTATTGAATAACATTACGTTTACGTATCGTTACTTGGATCATGCCAAATTTAAGGAAGGATTACCCTTAACATACCTTGTCTTAACCCACTGGCTCAAGAGTTCAACTCGCATCCACTTCACGATCTATACGATAACAAGAATAATACTATTGTCAATCATACGAACAATTCTCTTACTCGAGTGAAGCCTGAATTAATACAAGCTCACACGAACGAAAACTGACTCAATCGGAGTCTGATAGCTCAACCACTTTGCCAAAACATCGCTTTTGTATGTTCATAACCCAAGAGCCCAACCCACACTAGTTGGGTCCCATATCTCCAGAAATACTCCTCCAAAACTCGCCAAATTCGAGTATGTTGTTCTCCTAATACAGGAGAATAAATCACCAAAAGGAATCGAGAAAGAAATTCCTCTAACTCATTTTTAATTTTAAAAATTTAGGACATAACCTTAGGTCTTGATTCAAAAAATTAAATTGGTTTTCAATTAAAATCATGGATTAAAACTTAAACCAAGGGAATTTATTAAAGGGAAATACTTAGCTTTAATTTAGAACGCCCCCCATAGAAGAAAATTGAAGAACATCCTTGAATTCTCCCAACCCTAAACTTTCAAGATGGGAAAAACACCAACAACATTAATAGCCAAAAACGGCCAGATGTCCTGTCTCATTTCTTGTGCCAAACGACCCAGAAAATTGCTTTTGATGCCTCAACTGGATTCCTTGTGAAATTCCACTCAAGTTAGGCTTTTGAATCACTAAATTTGACCTTATAATGAAGGAGTATATTGGTTTCAATATTTGGAAATAGTACAAATTTCCATATACAAATGGAGTGGCAATTTGTTAATTAGTCTGAAAATATGGCAACCCACTTCTTAGTATAATGACCATTAATTCCTCATATGATATTGAAACTTGATTATCTAAGTTTCTATGGTTCCAAAATTACGATACTGATATAATGGTTTAGTCGAAACACGAGTCACAGCCATTTGCTTAATATGGTAACTTTTATGCTCAAACTGCGTCTAGAGCGAGAAGCTCTGGCGATAGAGAGAGAGACGACATCAACGAGGAGCTCCCACGAGCAACCATGGCCACGCCGGCCGGCGCGTCTCCGGCTGGCGGGCCTTCCTCCTCCACCTCTCAACCACCCTCTACAACCCCAACCAACCCACAGCCCCTAAAGTACAGTCACCTTCTTAAACCAGCAACCCTAAACTCGACAACCATGAACCCTAAATCGACAGTCCCAATTGACCCAATCCCTCTAAAAAAAGCTTCATTCTTGCAGGGACAACCTTTTATTAAGTTTACAGAAGCAGAAGTAGACAGAATGAACCTAATCGAGAGCCTTCAATATGTTGTAATCGGTAAGTTATCCTATGGCTGGCCAGATATACAAGAGCTTCGACGAATAATCCTTGCGCAATGTGGAATTAAGGGCGATTGAAACATTGGATTGCTCAGAGATAGACATGCACTGATTCGACTGACGCTCTGGCAAGATTTTATTAACTTCACATCCAAAGCAGTCTACTACTTGAAAGCAAAAGACGGATTTGAATACCAGATGAGGACACTGATTTATGATGCCAAGTTCAAGGAGGAAGAAGAAACATAATGGGTTAAAATTCAGTAGGATTATATCCCTAGTATTGTAAACAATGCAAGCCACAAGGTCATGACATGCGTGAATGCTGGAAGTTGCACCCAGAACTACTAGCTACGCATTCAACTGAGCAAAAGAAAGCTAAAAGCAACATAGTGGAAACCAGTAAGCAGCAGGGGAGGGAAACAGCACCTCTAATGATACTGTCAAGTGGCAAAATTGTGGGCAATGCAGGCCCTCAATGGAAGGAGGTCAAGGACAATAGAGTACAAAAGCATGCTAAGCTCAAAACTGGGCTAGAAATGATTTCAGCCGACAAGCCTGCTCAGCAACCTCACACATCCAACAAATTTAATGTGTTGAACATGGAGATAAGCAATGACAACATGGACAACCAGTTGAAGGTGATGGAAGAAGCAGCTGTTCAGAAGAACATCCCCACTCTAATATGCTCAGCACCACCCTTACACTTAGCGGAAGAGCCCTCATGCTGTATAGCAGCTGCACCTCATTCATCAACAGTCACAATCTTGAAGAATAAAGCCAACAAGCAAACAATAGCAGGCAACATAAAAGAAGCAATAGCTGGAGGAACACATCTGCACACAGAGATAAGGAAAGAAACCACAAAGGAATCCACCTCCCTCTGGGTGCAGAAGAATTTCAACACCAATGTGGTTACCATCAACACCTCTCATCAAGAGATTCCATTCCAAGACTCTAGTAGAGAAAGCAATGACCAAAACAACAGGCAAGAAACCTGTAGAAGCTGAATTAGAGAAGCAGGTTGAAAAGACACATAGAAGCCCTAGCAGATTATGGTCAAACCAAATAGAAGAAGACTCAGAAGAAGGAGAAATACCGGAAGAAATACAAAGTGAGGAAGAGGCAGCTGCTGGTGAAATTGAGGAGGATGACCAAAGTGAAAAGGAAGCAGACAATAGTAATGCCACAATGAGAAAAAACACCAACAAACATGAAAATAACCTTTTGATAAGGCTAACAATCACATGCCAAGATCAAACCAATTTAGAAATTCAGCAAGCAAAAGGTTTAGCTCAAAAGGGTGATTTTGATCTTGGATCAGCATCAAGCAAGGGAAAAATAGTGGCACAGTCAAAAGCAATCATCAGACCAAAGAGCCTCAGCATTGCAGCAGCAGCTAGAAATGAAGAAGAACACAAGGAACACTCTGGCAAAGATCTAGATGATGAAACCACTTCCCAGAACTTCCTCAACATAGCCTAACAAGGAGATCTCTCCCCAACGCAAATAGCCAAAGTGAAATCAGAAATCAAAGGCAAGAAGAAGCAATACAAGGATAACAGCAATACCTCTGCAGCAGGGGTTCAAACAAGAAGAGGTCTAACAAACCCCCAACAACCTATAATGGATGCAATAATCTGGAACATTATATCAGTCAACACAATGCAAGCCTTTGAAAGACTAATCACACTACACAAGAAAAATCATTTTGAATTCATTGGCATCATGGAACCAAAGCGGCAAGCAAGAAAGATGGGCAGATATAGAAGAAGGATTGGCTTCTCTCAAGCAGTAGCTAATGTCTCCAACAAAATCTGGGCATTTATTGATAATGACTATGAAATCACAATCTTATATGACATGGTGCAGCAACTTACTCTGAAGCTTTTCCACACTAAAACACAAGTGGAATTCGTACTCACATTAGTTTATGCTAAGTGTGACTCAATAGAGAGGATAGAATTGTGGGACTCAATGTATGCTATGTCTCAAGACATGACAGTTCCATGGCTGGTAGGGGGAACTTCAATGTGATATGGGATCAAGAAGAAAAGTTTGGAGATTTGCCTGTACCTCTCAATGAAGTAGATGACTTCAGACACTGTATCAACACTTGCAATCTAACTGACTTGGGATTCAAAGGCAGCATATTTACATGGTGGAATGGCAGAGCAAATGAAGATTGCATTTTCAAAAGATTAGATAGATGCCTATCCAATGCAGAATTTCAACAAACTTTCCCAAGGCTAGAGGTTACTCATCTACCTAAGATTGGCTTAGATCACAGCCTTTTGCTTTTAAAATGTGACATTGAAGCAATGCCAATCAAGAAGCCATTTAAATTTCTCAACTTCTGGACCAAACATGACACCTTCAAAGCAGCTATAAGAGAGAATTGGCAAGCTGATTTCCATGGTGATCCCTTCATACTCTTCAACTACAAGCTCAAAAAGTTGAAAAAGGCACTATCACTTTGGAGCAAAGAAACATATGGGGACATATTTCAAAAATTGCAAGCATGGAAGAAGTGGTTTAGTCCCTGAAAAACAGTTCAAAGAAAGGCCAACTAAACAAAACAGGGAAAGACTACACAGAATACAGGCACAGATTATAAGGCACCTAGCAGTAGAAGAACAATTATGGAAACAAAAGGCAGGAATGGCATGGTTCAAGGATGGAGATAGAAACACCAAATTTTTTCATGCTCAAGTAAATGGCAGAAGAAGAAGACTTCAACTAAGGAGGATACAAAATAGCACTGGTATCTGGATTGAAGAAGAGGAACAGATTGCAGAAGAAGCCATCAATTTCTACAAAAATCAATTCACAGAAAATACAATTCCAACTGACTTCAGAATACTAACAACATCCATCCTTTGATAGACATGGAACAAAATGCAGAATTGATCAAGCCACCTATAAAAGAAGAACTCAAACATGATGTCTTTTGCTTGAATGATGAAAGTGCGGGGGGGGGGGGGGGGGGGGGGGG
>MCJB01012485.1:302076-324823 GCA_002018475.1 Nicotiana obtusifolia
GGCAGATGGATTCACAGGCTCTTTCTACCATACTTGTTGGGAAATCATCGGTGAAGACATACATAACATGGTTCAAGCATTCTTCTCAGGATGACACCTACCAAAATGTGTAACACATACAAATTTGGTACTACTCCCCAAGAAGAAAGAGGTGGTAACATTTTATTACATGAGGCCCATAAGTTTAATCAATTTCATCAATAAAATCTTCTCAAGAGTCATACATGAAAGGATGGTTGGAATATTGCCTACTCTCATCTCTCAAGATTAAGCAGGATTTGTAAAGGGAAGGACAATAGTTGAAAATGTCCTTCAAGCACAGGAATCATCACAGACATTCGCCTAAGAACAAGATCAGGGCCAAATGTTGTCATCAAACTGGACATGACAAAAGCTTTTGATCAACTATCTTGGCTATTTCTAACAAAAATACTAAGGAAAATGGGGTTCAGTGAAGCTTTCATTGGCTTGGTTTTTGATACCATTGGGAATAATTGGTACTCAGTGCTCATCAATGGTCAAGCACATGGCTTCTTCAAATCAACAAGAGGTGTTAAACAAGGTGATCCACTATCACCTACTCTATTCATTCTGGCTGCTGAAGCCCTCTCAAGGGGATTAAATGCCCTACAGCTAAACCTGTATTTCTGTGGCTTTGGGCTGCCCAAATGGATTCCAGAAATCAATCATCTATCATACGCAAATGACACAATCATATTCTCCTCTTCTGATGCCACTTCCTTACAACTGATAATGGAAATTCTGTATGCATATGAAGCAACATCTGGGCAGCTGATTAACAAAAGCAAGTCTGCTGTATATATGCATCACTCTGCTAGCAATGATGTGATACAAAGGTTGAAAGAATCACTAGCATAGGAAGGCAGGAATTTCCATTCACGTATCTTGGCTGCCCCATCTTCTACTCTAGAAGAAGGATAATCTACTACCAAGACATTACCAATAAGGTACATGATAGATTACGGTCTTGGAAAGGCAAACTACTTTTAATATGAGGCAGAGCAGTATTGATCAAACATGTACTCCAAAGCATGCCAATACATCTACTATCAGCTGTTAACCCTCCAAAACAGGTAATAATCAATCTTCACAACCTCTTTGCCCAATTTTTCTAGAGCAGCTCTGTGGGAGGAAGCAGCAAACATTGGTCTTCATAGAACACACTATGTATGCCATATGATGAAGGGGAGGCAGGCTTCAGATCAATACATGATATGTCCAAAGCTCTGTTCTGCAAGCTGTGGTGGAATTTGAGAATCAAGCCTAGCCTCTGGAGTGCTTACATGTGTCAAAAATACTGCAAAAAACTCAATGCAGTAATAGTCCCATGGAAAAGGGGATCACAAGCATAGAAGAAGATGCTGGAATGCAGAGAGACTATAGAGCATCAAATCATCTGGCACACAAGAAGGGGATCCTCACTCTTCTCGTATGACAATTGGACTAGACTACGATCACTCTACTTCATAGTGCCAACTGACTTTGCAATTGATGACTCAATACACAATATAAATTATTTACTGCAAGATGGTACCAGGAATGAAGATAAACTTTCAGAGACCTTGCCACATGAATTTGCAATGCACATAGTGGAATAAGTAAAACCTCCAAATAGAGGAGACATCATGGATACACCATACTGGATGCTACAAACTCAAGGGCACTTTAGTGTCAAATTTGCTTGGGAGTACCTCAGAAGAAGGGATGAACCCAGAAGAGCCTACAAGATGATCTGGGTAAAAGGACTCCCTTTCAAAATTGCTTTCTTCATGTGGAGAGTTATGAAGGCTAAACTGCCTTTAGATGATTTCATGATAAGATTTGGGTATCAAATGCCATCAAGATGCTGGTGTTGCACAGAACCAAAGGAGGAAACCTTGGTACACCTCTTCTTTACATCCAGCACTGGAAGGGTGGATTAAAGTCAACACTGATAGATCATCAAAAGGGAACCTAGGAAGGAGCTCAATAGGCTACTGTGTGAGAAATGAAACAGGGGAGGTCATATATGCACTTGGCACAGAAATTCCAGAAGGAACAAACACAACAGCAGAAGCAACAGCCATTGTGGAGGCTTTAAGATTTTGCAGATCACAAAGTTACTCCCACATATGGCTGCAAACAGATTCAATGCTATTGAATTACACTATCAATGGCATTTGGAAGCCACCTTGGTGCATAACAGAGCAAGTGGAGGAGATACTGCATCTAAAAGAAGGCCTTACACTCAATATGACACACACATGCAGAGAAGGAAATAAACTAGCTGACCATCTAGAAAACTATGCACTGGAATTTGGGAGAATTGAGTGCTATGATTTCTGGCAGCTAGACACACAGGGTAGAAGGATACTAAATGAAGACAAACTGCAATGCCCGTACATATGAGTGAAGGTAGCAAAATAGCAAGTAAGAAAAGGAGACAGTCGTCCTACACTAAGTCACAAACACACAATCTCCCAACTGCACAAAAGACTACCAACAAGAGCCTAAGATTAAATAATGCTTTACTAACATTTTTACTAATACTGCAGGCACACTGTTTGATCAAAGTAAGGCATGACTTCAGCAAGAAGCTCATGGAAGAACAGGGGGGGCTAAGACAATGGCCTTACACTAACATGCTGCTATCTTTTGCAGGATATACTAACTAGTTTTTGGCTATTTATAGGAAAGAAGAACTGAAGCACGCCAATGCTGCACAAAAACTATAGCAAAGTATGAGCACAGCAGCAGCAGAAGAAACTCCTACAAAGATACTGCAATCACACCAACAGCTTAGCCCTATATCCACCATGACTCAGTCCTAGAGCAAGCTCACTACTTAGGAAGCAATGTGCAACATCCAAAATGCAACACAATCACTTTGTGCAACTCAATGTGGAATCCAACAAGCTCAAACAAGACATTACTAAATCAAGAGAACACATATGCTCAATTCAACAAAGCAGCTGCCAACAACAGAAGAAACTCAACAACTCCACCCCTCAAGTGCAGCAGTCAAGACAAACCCCAAATTCACACAAACTCCAGCAGCAGCAACCCTTCATTGAACTCAACAACTCCTACAATACTGCAGATAGCTGGGTAAGGCCCAGATCATTGCTGCAAATGCAAGGTGTGGTATTAGTACTCTCAGTGCTCAATCTCTTGCATTTACAAAAATCATCATGGATCTTCCCGGCCACCAGGCATCACTGGAACCCATCCAACACACAGCCACATTGGGACAGTAGCATGAACAAACAATCATTAGGCCAGCAGCAACCGCAGGACATAGAAGCCCATCCAACAGACAGACAACAAAAGTAACACTCAGTAATAAATAAAGAAGATCCCAGAGTCATAAAACAACAACCCACAAGGCACAACCAATTGACACACCATCTACAGCAAGACAAACCTCAGATAAACCACAACTCAAACACCAACTCAGCTACTGAACTCAGCATCCTCTACAACACTGCAAACAGCTTGAAATGGCCAGATCATTGCTGCAATTGCAAGGTGTGGTATTAGCACCCAGGGTGCTCAATCTTTTGCAAATGCAGCAATCATCAAGGACTTCCACATTTACAATGCACTACTGGAAATCATACAACACACATCAAAATAGCAGCAGCACATCAAGACATCAACATCTACAAGACATAGAAGTATCGTCAACATGCTACCAAAGGAAGCAGCAGGAACCAAAAGAGAGAAGCAACCCTTCCAGAAGTAGAGAGCAAATCAGACAACCAAACAGAAGACACAAGACACAGACACACACTCAACAACAGCAGATTCAGCATACAAGCCACCACTCTAACTCCAGAACCTACAGCAGCACTCAGAGCACTACTCACTCAACATCAAACAACACTGTCACCAAATTACAGGGTGGACTTAGACTGCTATCTTCAGCTTGGCTTTCCCTACTCAGGGCAAAGCAAACTTGAAGACTGCTTGCACCTTTTTGTTGCACTTTTGAGAACTCTAGTAATCATAGATAGACTTCATATGCACATACAAAGGATCACCTCCCAAATCATATAACAGAAGCAACAACATATGTACTTTTTGTTTAGCTAACCTAAAACATTCTCATTTTGCTTTTGTACATGCGTTTGTCTATCACTATAAAATAGACAATCGCCACTTCGTCATAGGTCTAACAACTTACTACATTCTAGGTATATTTAGTTATCACACTAGGATGACTAAGTGTACATTCACTCTTTTATTGGAGGTAAGGTTTATGTCCCCCTCCACTTTTATATTTTGTTTCGATTAATAAAATTTATATATTTTGCCAAAAAAAAAAACAATCACCATACAACCCAACTTATTCAAAACTCATCAAAATATAAGCAAAATTTGTGGACATGTCCAAAATCATCAAAAAATCTTATTAGAATAATTAAAACCCAATTCTGATTCTGTTTACCCAAAAGTCACCTTCGTCAACTCTTCCAACTTAAAGTATTTAAAATGAGAATCATTCTTCCAAATCAACCCCGAACTACTCGAAAACCGAAACCAACCATACACGCAATCATAATACATAATATGAAGATACTCAAAGTCTCAACTCATCGAATCGAATGCTAAAGCTCAAAACGATCAGTGGGATCGTTACAAGAATTAATTTAAATAATGGCCAATTTGTATTTAATTGAAGAGATGCAATTACAGCCTTTTGTCCTATTAAACACTATAAAATTAATTTAAGTAAAATTAATTATTTTCAATAAAATATAGTAATATTTTAATTTCTAATATGCTACTAATTATTGCAATTAACTATTTGTAAAATACTTTGTTTTCAAATTTTAACACTAATTTTGAATTATTAACATTGTAATCTAATTAATTAGAAATTAAAGAGTAATTAATTAAATTAATTATAAGCCTATGTGATTTATATAGAAGTTATTTTAATAATCATAAAATAGTAATCATGATATATTTGTAATTATTATTAAATTAAATCATTAACTTCAAAACTACTAATACTTAATTTGGTTAAAAAATTGATATTATTGATTGAAAATATTTTTAAAAGATTCAGTACAAATTATTAAGTATAAAATTAATTTTAAAAGAGAGGGTCAAAATTGGTCGTCAACAAGTACAATCGACCCGATATAATCAATAAGTAACAACACTAACCTTAGGTAGAAAGCAGTAACGACCTCAAAACAACAATACAATACCAATACCAATAACTGATAGCAGTTCAGAATATAAAGGACAGACCGTAGAAACAGTAGCACAATATTATCAAGTCCTGCTTGTCCACATTTCGATAATTTTGGTATGCTTTCAAGTATAACAGTAAAATCACAATGGATAAATCAAGAGTATAACTGCCCATTACGCATATATATGAAACAATGTGCCTGCACCCACTGCTGGCATGTCAGACTCTGGAAGGGTGGATCCTGCCCAAGCGCTAATTATGATCATTTAGCCCAATAGTGAGGCCTGGTGCATGTGTCGCCCTAAAACAATAACACTTAGCCCAAGGTGGGCATGGTGTACGCGTGACCTCAAAATCAGTACCAACCCGGCTTTAAGGCCCAAACTCAGTCCTTTACCTTTCAATTCTCAGGTAAACATATTTGAAATACTCAGCTTAACATAATTACCCTAAAGCAGCATCAACAACATGTGAGGAATCAAATACGAAGTACTAAGATAGAGATATTATCCACGGATTTAGTATCATGACCTGAGAATATGTGTGTAAATAAGGTACATAACTCAGAGACAACAAAAATAGCCCTATCATGTTTGAAACAGTTAGCACAGAGCCAAGACATTATGTGTAACATGATTCACCCAGTTCAAATAATAATTCAGGTAAAGGAAACGGGGGGATGATATGATACCATAGCACAACAAGTTCGGTATTAGCCTAAAGGCCTCCCCAAGCCATGAACAAATCGGTGCACGCACACACGCCTATCACCAAGCGTGTACGTCACCCCAATATCCTTCACATGATGTAGTCCTTAAGGTTAAATACCCTACAATCCATGTTTAGATGTGTTACTTACCTCATAGTGCAAAACTCAATGCTCCAACAAACCCTTGCTCGTGAATCAGTCTCTGTACTACTCAAATATAGTCACAAACAACTTAATATAGTCAATACAAGCTATGGCCTAAACCTTCTCAAAAATCAGCACTAGCCGAGCTTCGAATGTCCAAACGAGAGGAATCACGAAACCCTTCGATTAAATCCTTGTGCCCTGGCATCTCGCATTTGCGGACTCAGCAACTGCACCTGCGCTTCTGCATTTGCGGAGAAATCTTTGCTTATGTGGGCTCCACTAAGTTCCCTACCTAGCCCACCTGCGGTTCCCTCCTCGTACATACGGAAGCACTTTTGCAATCATTTATGTGCTGTCATACATGCGGAGTCCTTCCGCTTCTTTCATTCCCAATCCTTTAGTCAAAATCCACTTTCGCAAAACCTCTTGTGTAGGAGTGTGTCCGCTTCTGCGGATTCTCCTCCGCACCTGCGCTCCAAGGCTGCCTTCCCATTTCCTGCATCTGTGCTATCATCACCGCTTCTTCATCTCCACACCTGCGGCCAAAACCACGCAGGTACAAATACACCAGAACAACTACCAACCGAAGATTCATAAGATCCAATTCTCACTCTGATCTCAATTCGAATCAAACCTGAGGCCCCTAGTGTCATGCCCCAAACCTGGGGAGGTGTGGCTGGCACCTAGTGCCGCACTGGCCCGAGTGAACCACTCTGTAACTCATGATCGTTCTACAAGAACTAGAACATACGTAGGTCAAGTTGGATGAACTCATTCATTCTCTAACTATCATGGGTCAACATGGCCACATCTCATAATGTATAACTATAAGCGGGCAAATGCAATATAAGCGATCCATCATACTTAATACATGAATACACACGGGGCGTCAAGGCCTCTGACATACTTTACACAACGAACATATGTCTAAAAAGCCTCTAAGAGTATTCGGCATCAAACAGGGCATGGCTCGGCCTAACCATAAGTCTGTAGCAAAACTGTGACACGATAACTTATAGACTCGGCTATAGTCTGAATGAAATGGAGTCTTACCGATCCTTCACTAAATGCTAAGCTCGTCTACTATGAGGGTTCACCAAACTGATTACCTATACCTGCAGGCATGAATTCAGCTTCCACAACAAAAAGGACGTTAGTACGAATAATGTACGGAGTATGTAAGGCGGAACTGAAATATAACAATAAGTCAACATTAACGAGAGAGATATAAGAATCAACCTGAATCTCTGAGGTGCCACTGTATATGCATACTAATTATTCATACATACATATATATATTTATATATATACACACACACACAGAGATATTATATATATATATATATATAATGCCTCTCTTTGGGACTATTATCCATATCGTAACATGATTGTCCAACTGATCAGTTATAATGCCTGACCGATCGTAACGGGTGGTAGATGAGTAACTGCCTGACAGGCCGTAGCTCGGTGGTAAATGCATGACTGCCCGACCGGTCATAGCTTGGTGGTAAGTAACGATGCATGAGTTCCCAACCGGCCGTAGCTCGGTGGTAAATGCATGACTGCCCGACCGGCAATAGCTCGGTGTTAAATGAAGATGCATGACTATCCAACCAGCCATAGCTCGGTGGTAAATAAAGTTGCATGACTGCCCAACTGGCACTAGCGTGGTGGTAAATGCATGGCTGCCTGACCAACCATAGCTCGATGGTAAATGAAGATGCATGACTACCCAACCAGCCACAGCTCGGTGGTAAATGACGACGCATATAACAAGACAATATGAACATTGACATCTTTATTGTATGCCTCAATGGAGATTTAGGAACGTACTTTGACATGCTTTGAATATCATTTTACAGGAATGAATAACGTAGACATCCTTAACTTCTATGAGTAGAACCATCTATGGAATAACATTACGTTTGGATTATCTAACGCGCCAGAGCAGAACAATGAGTTCGAGGTGGTGCGCAAAAACTGTATATTGATCTTGTGAAAAATTGCATTATACTTCCTTAAAAATGCAAGTGTCCTTGTTGCTATAACAATAAATTATCTTATGTTGCAGCTATAGAAATATGAGTTACCATTTCAACCTAGTTATTTGCCTTCATAAAAGCCAAGAAAGTGATATAAGGTCTTAGGTAACCATTTTCACTTTACATGTGTCATCCCTAGGTCAACCTTTCATTACATGATGACACGACATACTTTTTTGCATGTACGGATATATAATACTTACTTCCACTTGTCCACATCCCACTTGGCTTTTGTCCACATACTAATTTAATAGTCCTAATTAATTTCTAGTCTTATTCTACAATCTTCCATTTAACCAACAACACATAATTGATTTATGGATCTCATTTCACTTAAATAATAATATACGTTATATAACTTACTATCATGGTCATGTGGTATAGCACTAGTCTCCAAATACGGGGTATTATAACTTGGACCGCTTTTTCATTCCAAAATGTCAAACTTCGATCAAACTCATTTTCTTTGATTTGTTTACCCTCTGACCTTCATGACACTTACTTATCACTTGTTATAAATAGCATAAATACATATAACCTCAAAAATAATCTTGTCCTTGAACTTATATCAATTATTTTACGACTAATCCAACGTAAGAAAGTACGGGATGTAACACTCGGGATCCACCCAAACATACCAACACAACCTAAAACATGTTATGAACTTAGTCAAAGACTCAAATCACATCAAACAACATCAAAATCACGAATCTCACCCCAATCCAAGCCTAATGAAACAAATGAATTTCCAACTTCTAAAACCAATGCCGAAACGTATCAAACCACCTCCGATTGACCTCAAATTTTGCACACAATTCATAAATGACACGAAGGACCTTTCCAACTCCCAGAACCAAAATCAGAGCCGGGTATCAACAAAGTCAACTTTTGGTCAACCTCTCAACCTTCCAACCCTTCAATTTTTCAACTTTCGCCAATTCAAGCTAAAACGACCTATGGACCTCCAAATCAATATCCGGACATACGCCTAAGTCCAAAATCACCATACGAATACCAGAACCATCAAAACTTAATTCTGGAGTTGTTTACACAAAAAGTCAACATCCGGTCAACTCTTTCAACTTGAACTTCCAACATTGGGACTAAGTATCCCAGTTCACTCCGAAAAATCCCCGGAACCAAACCAACCTCCCCGGCAAGTCATATAACCACAAGTGAACACAAGATAAGCAATAAATAGGAGAACACGGCTACAACACAAAAGACAACCGGCTGGGTCGTCACATTCTCCCCATCTTAAATAAATGTTCATCCTCGAATAGGTCTAGAATCATACATGGAGTCTAAAATAGGTGTGGATATCTGCACCGCATCTCCCGTTAAGTCTTCCAAGTAGTCTCCTCAACTGGCTGGCCTATCCACTAAACATTCACTGAAGTTATATTCCTTGATGTCAACTTTCGAACCTGCCGATCCAAAATGGCCACCGGCTCCGCATGATATGTCAAATCACATCGAGTTTGTATCGTGCTGAAGTCCAAAATATGAGACTTGTCTCCATAATAATTCTGGAGGAGAGAAACATGAAAAACTAGGTGAAAACCCGATAGACTAGGTGGCAATACAAGCTTGTAGGCCACCTATCTAATCCTCTCAAGCCCCTCAAAAGGGCCAACATATCGAGGGCTCAACTTGCCTTCTTCCCTAAATTCATCACACCCTTCATGGGCAAAACTCCGAGCATTACATTATCTCCCACCATATATGCAACATTACAAGCTTTTCGATCAGTATAGCTTATCTGTTTAGATTGGGCAGTGCGAAGCCGATACAGAATCAATTTGACTTTCTCCAAGGCATCCCGAAGCAGTTCAATCCCTAGCAACATAGCCTCCCTCGGCTCAGACAAACCAAATGGAGATCGACACCGCCTCCCATATAGGCCTCATAAGGAGCCATCTGAATAATCGATTAGTAGCTGCTGTTGTAGGCAAACTCAGCAAGCGGTAGAAACTAATCCCAAGAACCCCCAAAATCCACTATACAAGCACGAAACATATCCTCCAAATTAGAATTGTGCGGTCGTACTGTCCGTCCTCCTGAGGGTGGAATGTTGTACTCAACTCAACATGTGCGCCCAACTCTCACTGCACCACTTATTACACCCAATGTTTTCATGCGCAAAAAGTACGTCGTAAGTCAATTGAAGTATGATCAGAAATGAGATCCTCTTTGAAAGTATATAAGGTAATATAATGATGTAACATCTCGTACATTAGCATTAGGATGAGTCGTACTAACTTCGTATGAGTTTGGAGAGGATTATGGTCGTATATAAAGTTATAGATGTAAGACTCCGTAAGTTTGATAAATTTCGTAAACGTTATATGTTGCCTCGATATGGTACTATCTTATTAGAGAATCATTCTTTATGTAAATATTGGATATATAAGATTTTCAAAAGTTATCAGTATACTATTTTTGATACGTTTTAGTTAAACAAATGATATAAGGAAGTTTATAAATGGAATTTTCTTTATTATAAGAATAGATATTATCATTTCACAAGAAAGTTATCTTTTTACCACTTTGAGAATTAATAGTACAAAAATATGCACCCTATATATTAAGCTGGAAAAAATAGAATTCGATAAAATATAATTTTTGAAGTATTAGTATATGTCCTGATTTTATAAAATACCCATGATTTATCAATAGTAGTGGAAAAGGCCATATGTTCGGTTCAAATGTTTCCACATGTCTAATTTTTGTACAACACTTGGTTATAATAGTAGTGTAATGTAATTAGAGGTGGGGGCTACGTGTCATGTGTTTAGCAATTGGAAACAAATGTTGCAGCATGATATATAGTAATTGCCACTATGTATGCCTTAATTCCACGGGTTTTGGTCTTATCATAATATGAACATTTATCTTTAAATTGGTCCAATACAAGAGAGTAACTCTTGGTTATTATATTACCTTTTCTATCATTTTGTAATGGAGAAATAACAAGAATCTGTAGCTTCTCATGGTGATCTTAGCTTTGAACAAATTTTATGATACCAATAATTTCTACGAGAATATTCAAGGTGAGGTTGACTCAAGGATCAATCATGATTGTCTCTTCGATAATTTCGTGACTATAATGTCGGTTTTCTCCATAAATTAGCAACTTGGAGATTATTTCGTGGTAAAGTAAGGTATGTTAAGGCTATCTCTTCTTTCCTTCTGTCATGATCTGCACGATACAAATGAAACGAGCAAACAAACAACTTTTATAAATGCCTCTATTCGTAGAAGCACTAGAGGTGCCTATATTCTTCATTTTCCCATGTGTCTTATTATTATATCGTCTATTCATGGGTCTCAGAAAAATATGTAGTTCATAAAGTTTATCTGGAGGCATATTGATCATATGATATTCCGAGAGATCTTATTGACTTACTTCGTTATGCGTTGCATTCATTTATACATGTACATTGACCATGGCTAGATGGTGTTATATATGCGTATATTATATATATGGGGATATGTAGAAAGGATACGATGTTATATACGCCCCACAACCTGATCAGTTGGTGTGCGTTGATGAATTCGCCCAAAGCGGCCGAGATGATATGATGGGATGCCCTCAGAGGCTTGATGATGTTTTGTACGCATATACCTATGCATGATATGACATTATACATACATGCATGTCATTATAATTGTTTCAGGATTCATAAAGCTATTTAGACTTAATGGTGGAGTCCTTTACTCCATGTTTCCTTTATGACTTTTGCGTACTGATTTTCATGCCTTACATACTCAGTACATTATTCATACCGATGCCCCTATTTCCTGGGGCCTGCGTTTCATGGTTGCAGGTGCAGGTAGACAGGCTGACGCTCCCCCTTCTTAGGATCCTTGCTCAGCAAGAGTTGGTGTGCTCCATTTAATCCGGAGCAACTTTCGGGTTTGGTACGATATTTTTGTATACATATATGGGTATAACGGGGCTCAGTCCTGTCCTTTATGCAGTTGTACAATCTATTTGAGGTCTGTAGATAGTCATGTATAGTTGGATAGTATGTAGCCGTGTCAGCTTGCCCTACAGTATTCCGTATATATATGTACATATGTCTTTTGGGTGTGTTTTCTCATGTATGTTATTCACATGATTCAGTAATTTTTTGTTAGACGTTACACATGACCTACACTTATTTCATGTTTTTATCTTAGACGTATGTTTGGCAGTGCTCGAAAAATAGGCTCGGGCACTTGTCATGGTCCATCGGTTTGGTTCGTGACAAAAGTTGTATCGGAGCAGTTCTTTCCTAGGGTTTTCTATAGACCATGTCTAATAGAGTCTTGTTTATGAGTGTGTTGTGTGCCACATTTATAAACAGGAGGCTACAGAACATATAGGATGTTATTCTCCCTTCTTATCTTGGAGGATTCACTTACCTAACGATATATTATGTTTTCAACGATGCCTAAGAAGGCTACAGCCGCCCAAAAGGGCAAGTTCGTGGTTGATGAGACTACTAGTCGAGCACCACAAGTTACCAGGGATCTGGGAGAGTCTCATATTGAGATTCCATCTCAGACTTCACATACTCCCCCCTCTCTAGAGGAGCTCCGAGGGGCACCAGATCCAGCGCCTACCCCTGTATACCTAGCTCCTCAGCCAAATGCATCGGGTTAGGAGATGAGAGATACTATTCAGCTATTGAATCGATTAGTAGCCGAACAGGCTCGATGCCAAGAGATAGGTATTGTTCATACATATAGGGCCATCAGTGCGAGGGTTCATAATTTCATTAACTTGGACCCTCCAGTATTCACTAGAGCAGATCCAAACAAGGACCCTCGGGTATTTATCGATAGGATTCATAGGACTTTGAGGGTAATGAAGACCACTGAGACTGAGTCAGTTGAGCTAGCTTCCTATAGACTTTGGGATGTTGCAGTTAATTGGTACGAGTCTTGGGAATCAACTAGAGGTGAGGATGCCCCTTCAGCCGTATGGAAGGAGTTTACATAGGCTTTTCTTCGTCATTATTTGCCACCAAAGCTTAGACGGGCTAGAGTTGATAGGTTCTTGACCCTTCGGCAAGACAATATGAGTGTTCTGGAGTACCGCCTTCACTTTAATTATTTGGCTAGGTATGCTCCCTCTATTGTAGCTAAGATGGATGATCGGGTTCACCGGTTCGTGATGGGGTTGAAGCCGCACTTGCTTAACGACTGTATGTCGGTCTCACTTCAGCCAGGTATGGATATTTCTCGTATTGAGGCATATACCTAGGGTGTAAAGGAACGTTAGCAGAAGTAAAGGCCCAGAGTAAGAGAGCAAAATCTTCAAGCCCTTTTGCTGATTTTCGTGGTGGTCAAAGACAACAGTACCCGAGGTATACAGCCCAGCCGTCGGCTAGTGCACCCCCTCAGTTTGCCTGTAGGAGATTTGATCCTTCTACATATTCGGGGCCTAATCAAAATTCCAGGGCCTCTAATTCTCAGTATAGGGGTGAGTCAAGTCAAATGAGACCGCCTTTGCCATGATGTGCTCTGTGTGGTAAAAGCAGCATGCCAACCAGTGCCTTGTGGGGTTGGGTGTTTTGTTATACTTGTGGTTATTCAGGCCATGTTATAAGAGATTGCCCGACGAGAGGTGGTGCAGGTATAGTTCAGCTAGCAGGATCTGTAGCTAGTTCGTCATCATCAGCACACGCCCCTGGGAAAGGATCACCAACACTAATTGGTCGTGGTAGAGGCAGAGGTGGAGCATCTAGCTCGAGCAATCCTCATAACCGCATTTATGCATTAGCAGGTCGACAGGATAAGTAGTCGTCACCTGATGTGGTTATAGGTATATTATCAGTCTCCTCATATGATGTATATGCATTAATTGATCCAGGTTCACACTTATCGTACGTCACTCTGTTGGTTACTAGTAAGTTTGGGATAGAATTTGAATTGATTAAACCCTTTTAGGTGTCCACACCTGTTGGGGATCCAATGATAGCTATCTTGGCGTATAGAGACTGTATAGTAGTAGTTCATAGTCGTTATACAGTAGCAGACCTGATTGAGTTGGATATGGTAGAATTTGATGTTATAATAAGTATGGATTGGTTGGCTTCTTGTTATGGTAACGTTGGTTGTAGATAAAAGATGGTTCTGTTCCAGTTTCTAGGGGAGCCTGTTCTGGAGTGGAAAGGTAATACTGCATCGCCGAGAGGTAGGTTTATTTCCTATCTCAAGGCAAGGAAGATGATCAGAAAGGGCTATATTTATCACTTAGTTAGTACAGGATGTGAAGGTAGAGTCACCAATCCTTCAGTCTATCCCTATAGTTAATGAATTTCCTGATGTTTTTCGCGCTCAGTTTCCGACCCAGAGCGGGAGATTGAGTTTGCTATTGACATATTACCAGATGCTCAGTCGATATCTATTCCTTCTTATAGAATGGCACCTGCAGAGCTGAGAGAGTTGAAAGAACAACTGAGGGATTTTCTTGAAAAAGGCTTCATCAGACCTAGTACATCACCATCGGGAGCACCTGTATTATTTGTGAGGAAGAAAGATGGTCCCTTATGGATGTGTATTGATTACAGGCAGCTAAATAAGGCGGCGATCAAGAATAAGTACATGCTCCCAAGGATTGATGATCTATTTGATCAGTTGCAGGGTGTCAAGTGTTTCTCGAAGATAGACTTGAGGTCTGGGTACCATCAGGTAAGGGTTAAAGAGAAAGATATTCTGAAGACAACATTCAGGACAAGATACGGGCACTTTGAGTTTCGTGTTATGTCGTTCGATTTGACTAATGCCCTAGCAGTATTCATGGACTTGATGAACCGTGTGTTCACACCCTTTCTAGATCTGTTTGTGATTCTATTTATCAATGATATATTGGTTTATTCCCCTTCAGAGGCTGAGCATGTAGATCATTTGCGTACCATGCTCAAATTTCTACAAAACAGGAAGTTGTACGCAAAATTCTCTAAATGTGAATTCTGGTTGAATTATGTAGCTTTCCTTGGGCATATTATTTTAGGTGAGTTATCCTGGTTGATACACAAAAGATTGAGGCAGTGAATACTTGGCCTAGACCCACGACACCGACAGTGGTTCATAGCTTCCTGGGTTTGGCAGGTTATTACAGAAAATCTATAGAGGGATTTTGGTCTCTTTCAGCACCATTGACAAAGTTGACTCAGAACCAGCTAAGTTTCAGTGGACTGATGCTTGCGAGTGGAGTTTCCATGCATTGATGGACAGATTTACTTCAGCACCGATTCCTGACACTCCTGAGGGAACCGATGGTTATGCTATCTATTGCGACACACGCCCATTGGCCTGGTTTGTGAATTGATGCAGCATGGTAATTGTTTCTCTTATGCTTCTATACAACTAAGAAAGCACGAGAAGAATTACTCGACCCACGATTTAGTGTTAGCCGCAGTGATTCATGCACTAAAGATATGGAGACACTATTTGTATAGCATTCATATTGATATCTATACGGATCATGAGAACCTTCAGTATATCTCGAAGCAAAAGTAATTGAATTTACGTCGGAGGAGATGGTTGGAGCTATTGAAAGACTATGATGCTGATATTTTTACCATCCAGGGAAGGCGAATGTAGTAGCCGACGCCCTCAGCCGTAGATCTATTGGTAGCATGTCATATTTACACCCAAAGAAGAGTGAGATAGCCCATGAGATTCATCAACTAGCTAATCTTGGAGTTCGATTACTGGATTCAGGTGATATTAGAGTTACTATTCAGGACACGGCAACATCCACTTTAGTAACTGAAGTGAAGGAACGTCAGTATGAGGATCATGTGTTAGCTCATTACATAGATACATCCCCTCAAAAGGAAAATACACCATTTGAGATTTAAGGAGACGCATTACTGAGATATCGTGGTTGAATATGTGTTCCTAATGTTGCAGGGCTGCGCCGGCATGTTATGGGAGAAACTCACTATTCTTGCTATTATATTCATCTAGGAGTGATGAAAATGTATCATGATACAAGGGAAATATACTGGTGGGACAAAATGAAGAAGGATATAGTAGAGTTTGTTGCTCAGTGCTCTAACTGTCAGCAGGTTAAGATTGAGCATCAAAAACCCGATGGATTATTGCAGGCTATAGAGATTCTGACTTTGAAGTGGGACGTAATTAATATAGATTTCATTGTAGGCTTACCTCGTACCCAATGTAAGTTCGATTCTATATGAGTGTTTGTTGATAGACTAACAAAATATGATCATCTTCCGCTTATTGAGTTTGCGTATAATAATAGCTATCATTCAAGCATTCAGATGGCTCCATACAAAGCTCTTTACGGATGGAAGTGTAGGTCACCATCGGATGGGCAGATGTTGGGGAAACTAAGTTAGTACGACCATAGTTGGTACAAACGACAGTTGAGAAGATTAAGCTTATACAGGAAAGGCTATTAGCAGCTCAGAGTTGTCAGAAGTCCTATGCAGGCAATCGCCGATGATACTTGGAGTTTCAAGTAAACGACTGGGTATTCTTAAAGGTATCTCCGATGAAACGAGTTATGAGATTCGGTAAGAAAGGCAATATTATCCCTCGATACATTAGACCTTATAAGATCATACGCAGAGTAGGCCAGGTAGCGCATGAGTTAGACTTGCCTTCCAACTTGGAGTTTGTACATCTAGTCTTTCATGTATCTATGCTCCATAACTGTATCAGAGATCCTTCTAGAGTCGTGCCAGCTAACGATGTTCGAGTCACAGAGCAGCTATCATATGAGGAAATTCCCATTGCTATATTAGATAAACAGGTTCGGAGTTTGAGAACTAAGGACGCAACTTCAGGTAAAGTACTTTGGAGAACAAAAATGTGGAGGAGATGACTTGGGAAGTTGAAAAAGACATGAAGTCTAGGTATCCTCACTTGTTTCCGCTTCTAGAGGAGGATCAGACTGAGATTTCATAGCCTTTAGGTGCGTATATGTTACTAGATTCTTATGTTAGTTACTATCATTGGTTGTGAGGCCATTGGTGCTATTGACAGTTGTGGCCCTGTGTGGCTTTTGTATTAGTTGGTTGGCTACGTGACAGGTTGGTAGAAGGTAGTACAGCTATAGAGGAGTGTCTATAAAATTTCTATAAATCTTTGGGAGTTTAACATTCGAGAGGCCTTAGGGGGGGATGCCCTGGCCTTTGGATTTATTCATAGAACAATTGCCTAGATAACAAGGACCATATTAAAGTATTCGTAAGAGCTGTAGGTTATGATACTAGTAAGTACATCAGTCAATATTCGAGGACGAATATTCCAGGGGGGGGATGATGTTACACCCCATGTTTTCATGCGCAAAAAGTACACCGTAAGTCAATTGAAGTAAGATCACAAATGAGGTCCTCTTTAAAAGTATATAAGGTAATTTAATGATGTAACATCCGTACTTTAGCGTTAGGATGAGTCGTAGTAACTTCATATGAGTTTGGAGAGGATTGTGGTCGTATATGCAATAATAGATGTAAGACCCTGTAAGTTTGATGAATTTCAAAAACGTTATATGTTTCCACGATATGGTGCTTTCTTTTAAGAGAAACATTCTTTTTGTAAATATTGGATAAATATGATTTTCAAAAGTTATCAATATACTATTTTTGATAAGTTTTAGTTAAACAAATGATATGAGGAAGTTTATAAATTGGGATTTTTTTTGTTATAAGAATAGAAATTATCATTTCATGAGAAAGTTATCTTTTTACCACGTTGACAACCAATAGTACAAAAATATGCACCCTATATATCGAGTTGGAAAAATTAGAATTCGATAAAATATAATTTTGGAAGTATTAGTCTATGTCCTAATTTTATAAAATACCCATGATTTATTAATAGTAGTGGGTAAAAGGCCATATGTTCGTTTCAAATGTTTCTACATGTCCAATTTTTGTACAACACTTGGTTATAATAGTAGTGTAATGTAATTAGAGGTAGGGGCTAGATGTCATGTGTTTAAGAATTGAAAACAAATGTTGCAACATGATAGATAGTAATTTCCTCTATATATGCCTTACTTCCACGTGTTTTGGCCTTATCATAATATGAACATTTATCTTTAAATGGGTCTAATACAAGAGAATAACTCTTGGTTATTATATGACCTTTTCTATCATTTTGTAATGGAGAAATAACAAGAATCTGTAGCTTCTCACGGTGCACTTAGCTTTTAGCAAATATTATGATACCAAAAATTAGTACGAGAATATTCAAGGTGAGGTTGACTCAAGGATCAATCATGACTGTCTCTTCGACAATTTCACAACTATAACGTCATTTTCTCCAGATCTTAGCAAGTGGGAGATTACTTCTTAGTAAAGTAAGATATGTTAAGGCTATCTCTTTTTTTTCCTTTTTGGCATGATCCACACGATACAAATGAAATGAGCAAACGCACAACTTTCATAAATGCCTCTATTCATAGAAGCACTAGGGTCGCCTATGTTCTTGATTTCCCCGTGTGTCTTATTATTATATCGTCTGTTCATGGGTCTCAGAACAATACGTAGTTATTAATGTTTATCCGAAGGCATGTTAAATCTATGACATTCCGAGAGATCTTATTGACTTACTTCATTATGCATTGCATTCATTTATACATGTACATTGACCAATGACCAGATGGCATTCTATACGCGTAAATTATATGTATATGGTGCATGGGGATAGGTTACAACATTATATACGCACCACCTCCTGATCAGTGCCGAGATGATATGATGGGATGCCCTCAGTGGCTTGATGATGTTACGTACGCATATACCTATGCATGATATGATATTTATATGCACATGCATGACATTATAAATATTTCGGGATTCACAGTGCTATTTAGACTTACAGGTGTGTTTTATGCCCTGAGAGGTCTGATTTTCGTGCCTTACATACTCGGTACATTATTTGTAATGATGCCCCTATTTCTTGGGGCCTGCGTTTCATGCCCGCAGGTACAGGTAGACAGGCTGACAGTCCCCCTTCTTAGGATCCTTGCTCAGCGAGAGTTGGTGTGCTCCATTTGATTTGGAGCAGCTTTTGGGTTTTGGTACGATATTTTTTGTATACATATATAGGTATAATGAGGCCCAGTCCCGTCCTTTATACAGCTGTACACTCTATTAGAGGTCTATAGACAGTCATTTATAGTTGGTTAGTATTTGGCCTTGTCGGCTCACCCTATCGTATTCCGTATATATATGTACATATGTCTTTTCAACGTGTTTTCTCGAGTATATTATTAAAATGATTCAGTAGTTTATTGCATGACCTACACTTATTTCATGCTTTTATCTTAGACGTATGCTTTGGGGTGCTCGACAGGTAGGCTCAGGCACCCGTCATGGCCCATCAATTTGGGTCGTGACACCCCTCTCCAAAACTGTGATGTGAACTTCGTGCCTCGATCAGAAATAATGGACTACTGCACAAAATGAAGTCGAACAATCTCGCGGATATAGATCTCAGCCAGCCGCTCAGAAGATCAGATAGTCCCAACCAGAATGAAATGTGCGGACTTAGTCAACCGCTCCACAATCACCCAAACAGCATCGAATTTCTTCAAGGTTCGTGGGAGCCCAACAATGTAGTCCATGGTAACATGCTCCCATTTCCACTCGGGAATCTCAAGTCTTTAAAGAACATCGCCCGTCCCCTGATGCTCTAACTTTACCTACTGATAGTTCAAGCACCGAGCCACATACTCTACTGCATCTTTTTCATTATTCTCCACCAATAGTGTTGCCTCTAGTCCCGTTACACCTTCGTGTCACCCGGATGAATGGAATATCCTAAACTGTGGGCCTCCTCAAGAATCAACTCATGCAACCCATCCACACAGGGAACACAAATCCGATCCCGAAACACCCCATCATCTCTAATAGAAACCTCCTTGGTATCATCGTACAGTACCATGTCCTTAAGGACAAGCAAATGGGGGTTGCCATACTGACTCTCTCTGATGCGCTCATACAAGGAAGACCGAGAAACCATGTAAGAAAGAACCCGACTGGGTTTTGAAACATCTAACCTCACGAACTGATTGGCCAAGGCCAGAACATCGGATGCTAGCGGTCTCTCACCAACTGGAATATATGATAGGTTATCCATACTCACAACCTTTCTGCTCAAGGCATCGACCACCATGTTGGCCTTCCCGGGATGATACAAAATGGTGATATCACTGTCTTTTAGCTCCAACCATCTCGCTGCGTAAAATATAGATCTTTCTACTTAAACAAAAGTTGTAGACTCCGATGATCTGTAAATACCTCACAAGACACGCTGTAGAGATAATGCCTCCAAATCATCAATTCATGAACAATAGCTGCCAACTCTAAATCATGAACGGGGTAGTTCTTCTCATGGGGCTTCAAATGGCGTGAAGCATAAGCAATCACCCTACCCTCCTGCATCAAGACACACCCAATACCAATCCAAGAAGCATCATAATAAACCATATATGAACCTGATGCTGAAGGTAAAAACAAAACTGGAGTTGTGGTCAAGGCAGTCTTGAGCTTCTGAAAGCTCTCCTCACACTTATCAGACCACCTGAATGGGGCACCCTTCTAGTTCAATCTAGTCAAAAGTATAGCAATGGACGAGAAACCGTCCACAAAACACTGATAATATCTGGCCAAACCCTGAAAACTTCGGATCGCTGCAGTTGAAGACGGTCTGGGCCAACTCTGAACAGCCTCAATCTTCTTAAGATCTACCTTAATCCCCTCACTAGACACCATGTGCCCCATGAACGCCACAGAATCAAGCCAAAACTCATACTTCGAGAATTTACTATAAAGCTTCTTCTCCCTCAACGTCTGGAGTACATTCCTCATACGCTACTCATGATCCGCCTGGCTACCTGAGTATACCGGTATATCATAAATGAATACTATAACAAAAGAACCAAGATATGACTGGAACATACTGTTCATTAGATGAATAAATGTTGCTGGGTGTTGGTTAGCCCAAAAGACATCACAAGCTACTGGTAGTGACCATAGTGGGTTCTGAACGCCTTCTTCAGAATATCAGAATCCTAAATCTTAAACTGGTGATACCCAGACCTTAACTCAATCTTAGACAACACACTAGCACCTTGAAGCTGGTCAAATAAGTCATCAATGCGCGGTAGTGGGTACTTGTTCTGAATTGTAACTTTGTTCAACTGTCTGTAATCAATGCACATCTTCATAGTACTATCCCTCTTCTTCACAAACAGAACCGGTGCACCCTAAGGCGACATATTAGGCCTAAAATCATTTATCAAGTAGCTCCTAAAGTTGTTATGTCAATTCCTTCAACTCTGCTGGCGCCATACGATACTGAGGAATAGATATGGGATGAGTGCCCGACACCAATTCAATACCAAAATCAATGTCCCTGTCGGTGGCATGCCCGGCAGGTCAGCAGGAAACACATCCGAAAAGTCTCTCGCTACCGGAACAAACTCAATGGTAGGAGTATCAGCACTAACATCTCTTACAAAAGCCAAATATGCCAAACATCCCTTCCTAACCATCCTTTGGGCCTTCAAATATGAGATCTTTCTATAGGAACATAGTCCAGAGAACATCTCCAGTCAACTCTAGGCAATCCCGGCATCGCTTACGTCTTGGTATTAGTGTGACAATCATGAATAGTGTGACATGGTGACAACTAATGCATGCCTAACATCACGTCAAAATCAACCATGCTAAGCAGTAAAAGATCAAATCTCGTCTCTAACCCCCTAATAGCCACCACACACGACTGATATACACAGTCCACAATAATAGAATCACCCATCGATGTAGATACATGCATAGGCATAAATAAGGAATCACAGGGCATATCCAAATAACGAGCAAAGTACGGTGATACATATGAATAAGTTGAACCAGGGTCAAACAATATTGAAGCATCCCTCTGATACAATACATGTGATCACGGCGTTTGAAGCAATGGCCACTGGCTTGGCGGGAAAAGCATAGCATCGAGCTTGATCACCACCAGATCGGCCTCCCCCTCTAGGGCAACCTCGAATTCCCTGAGTCCCACCACGAGCTGGCTGGGCGAGTGATGAAGCAACTGGTGCAGGGTTCATATACTGGCCTCCCTGCTGCACTAGACCAGTATAGTGACGAGGAAATACTTCCTCACATATCCTCTCCACAGTCGTAACAGCCTCGAGCTGGAAATGATTGTGGGATCTAAATTGGACCCCAGAACTAGAATAACCACTGGAAGAACCCGGTACTAATGAACTCTGAACTAATGTAGCATGGGACGAACTCTAAGCTAGGAGGGCATTGAAAGATGACTTACCCAAGCGGGCACTATATGAACCATGACTAGATGATGCACCACAATGAGCCGGATGAGCCATATTAGGACGACTTCTGATGTGACGTGACTAACCTCCAAATAAGGTACCACTGAAACCAACCAAACTACAGGGCCTCTTGCCCGCCTTCTCCTCACGCTCAAGCCTGCGAACAAACCTCAAGCGCCTAGAAATCTCGACCACCTGGTCAAACCTACCATCCGTATCGGACTCTTTGGCCAAATTGTAACGTAAGCCATAGTTAGGGCCATCAACAAACCTCCTGATCCTCTCTCTCTCTCTCTCTCTCTCTCTCTCTCTCTCTC
>MCJB01012485.1:324950-406372 GCA_002018475.1 Nicotiana obtusifolia
CTCTCTCTCTCTCTCTCTCTCTCTCTCTCTCTCTCTCTCTCTCTCTCTCTCTCTCTCTCGGTGGGAACCAACCATATAGCATGACGGGCGGAATTCGCAAATCTCATCTCATACTTAGTCACAGGCATATCTCCCTGGCATAACTGCTCAAAATGTCTACGCAACTCCTCTGGATGATTCTTTGGGACAAACTTCTTTAAAAAGAGAACGGAAACTCATGCCATGAAAATGGCACTACGCCAACTAGCCTGTTCAGCTCATAAGCCTACCACCATCTGTAGGCTAGCCAGGCAGCTGAAAGGTGGTAAATGCAACCCAGTTGTCTCTAAAATACCCACTGTGCAAAGCATCTGCTCACACCGATCTAAGAAATCCCAAGCAATCTCTGATTCCTCCCCATTTAACTTTGGAGGCTTAAGCCTCCGAAACCTCTCTAGTCTGTTCTCCTCCTAGTCACTCGTAGGTGGGCCGACCTCGGCTCGAGCAGCAACAACCAGCTGGGCTGGTAGTACCCCCGGTGTCTGGAGTGCCTGAGCTACATGATCTGGAGTACGGGCGGCAAGAGTTTGAGCACTTCCCCTATCCTAAGAAGTGACTGGAGTAGCTAGAACTAAGACCGCCTGTGCCAGGCTCGTGCACACAGACAATATTGGAGCTAAGGCCTCTTGAAGGCCTTGAATCACAATGGGCACAGCTGATGAGTGAGTTAGTCGCACTGGCCTAACCGCATCTAGTATTTATTCCTCATTTGGAACAACTGGTGGCTCCATAAGTGCTGCTCTATCTGTAGTATGATCCACACCTCGGCCTCTATTGCAGCCCAGGCTTCTCGGGGCCCTAGCTGGTGGTACTAGTGGCTGTACGCCTGATCCGGTCGCACGTATCCTCACTATCTGTGAGAGAATAGAAGAGTCAAGTTTGGTAGCCTCTCGAAGATAAGTACAGACGTCTCTATACCGATCCACAAAATTCAACTAAACTTGCTTGTGATTTGTGAGACCTAAGCAACCTAGTTCTCTAATAGCATCTTTTCACGACCCAAAATCCACAGACACGATGGCACCTAACCTAACCCGCTAGGTAAACCAATAATCACGTGATATCAATGAAAATGAAATAACATGGTCTACTAACTTAACAACGGAAGAATATCATAAGAATATCTGAAAATAAATTCAAAATGCTACTACAACCAACCCCGAAATCTGGTGTCAACAAGCATATGAGCTCTACTGAATAATAAGGTATAAACAAAATCATCTAATACAACTGTATGAATATAAGAACAGTAAGGCAAGATAACTGAAAGAGGATTTCAAGGATTGCGGATGATATGGCCGCTACCTCGCAGTCACCCCAAAGTTGGCAATGACTCAAGCCTAAAAATAACCTTGACTGGATGTACTTGGATCTACACATGACGTGCAGAGTGTAGTACGAGAACAGCCCACCAAATCTACTCAATAAATGACAAGACTAGCCTTGGGTTGAAAGCAGTGATGAGCTCAAAAAACAATCCAATACCAATACCAGTAACTGATAACAATTCAGAGTATAAAAAGGATAAAACTTAGAAACGGTAGCTCAATATTATCAACATCAGCTTGTGCACATTTCAGTAATTTAGCCATGCTTTCAAATATAATAGTTAAATCCCAACACAGATAAAGCGGGTCAAATATCTGGTAGCATGATCAAAATGCATCTCTACGCCTACATGTCAGGTATACATGTAAATCAAAAGTATCGTAGGGGATCCATCAAGAATATTCACACTTAGCACTATACGGGTGCCTGACATAACTGCCCATCATCAAGCACATATATGAAACACTGTGACAACGACCACTGCTGGCATGTCAGACTCCGGAGGGGTAGATCCTGCCCAAGCGCTAACCATAATCATTTAGCCCAATAGTGAGGTCTGGTGCACGCGTCACCCCAAAAAAATAACACCTGGCCCAAGGTGGGGCTGGCGTACGCCTCACCTCAAAATCAATACCAACCCGGATTTAAGGCCCAAACTCAGTCATTTATCTTTCAAGTCTCTGGTGGACATATTTCAAATACTCAGTTTAGAAGAATTATCCTTAAGCTGCATCAACAAAATATGGGGAATCAAATAAGTAGTACTGAGACAGAGATATTATTCACGGATTTAATATCATGACAGAGAACATGTGTGTAAGGTACAAAACTCTGAGACAACAAGAATAGCCCTATCAAATAATCAATCAAGTTGAGGAAACGCAGGGATAACATGATATGATAGCAAAACAAGCCCGGTATTAGCCTAAAGGCCTCGCCAAACCATGAAAAACCCGGTGCATGCACACACACCTATCACCAAGTGCGTACGTCACCCAAATAATCTTCACATAACATGGTCCTTAGGTTAAATACCCTCAAATCCAAGATTATATGTGTTACTTACCTCAAAGTGTGCAACTCAATGCTCCAAAAAACCCTTGTCTTACGAATGGTCTCCGAACAACTCGAATCTAGTCACAAACAACTTAATATAGCCAATACAAGCTATAAGAGTCGATTCCGTACGATAAAGCTAAGATTTTTAACCAAAATAAAAAAGTCAACCCAAAAAGTCAATACTTGGCACGCACCTCGGAACCCGACAAAATTTAAATAATCCGGACACCCATTCAATTACGAGTCCAACCATACCAAAATCATCCAATTCTAACAAAAAATCGACCCTCAAGTCCCCAAATCTTTCTCTCCAATACATAGTACAAAAATTCCCAAATTTCACCTCAAACACACATAATCGAGGTGTAAAATTCAATGGGTATTTAATTTTTATGGACAAACCGAGCTCCCAAAGTCCAAAATGAGAGAAATCACGAAACCCTTCATTTAAATCCTTCTGCCCAGGCATCTCGCATCTGGGAACTAAGCAGCCGCACCTACGCTTCCGCTTTTGCGGAGAAATATTCGCTTCTACAAGGTCCTCTAAGTTCCTGACCTAGCGCACCGGCGGTTCCCTCCTCGTACCTGAGGTAGTGCTTCTGCAGTCGCAACATTGATTCTGCGCTACCGCACTTGCAGAGTCCTTTCGCTTCTGCGATCCCTAGTCCTTCTGTCAAAATTCGCTTTCGTGGAACCTCTTACGCAGGAGCGCGTCCGCTTCTGCGGATTCTCCTCCACACCTGCACTCCCAGGATACCAGTCCATGCCCAAAATAATATCGAAATTCATCATGCTAAGAAATAATAAATCTGTTCTGGTCTCAAAACCACTAAGAATAATCAAACACAATCGATACACATGGTCAATAACAATAGAATCACCCTCGGGTGTAGACACATAGACAAGTGAACTCAAAGAATCATGGGATACACCCAAATGCGGAGGAAAATAAGATGACACATAGGAATAAGTGGAGTCTGGATCAAATAAGACTAATGCATCTCTTGACAGACCAGAACAATACCTGTGATGACAGAATCAGATGCAACGGCCTCTGTCCTAGCAGGAAGGGCATAATATCTGGCCTGGCCTCCCTCTCTACGGCGACCTCTACCTGTCCGACCTCCATCTCTAGCTGGTTGTGCAGGTGAGGTGGTAGCTGGTGCGGTAACCATAGCCTGAGGACCCGGTGGAGCACGTGGTGCCTGAGAAATCTGTAGAGGTGTACCCCACCTATTTTTGGGGCAATCCCTCACCATATGGCGAGTGTCACCACATTCAAAACAAGCTCTTGGAGGACGTGGCTACTGTGACTGGCTCGGACCTGATCGACTGGACTGACCGCTGAGCGTACATGAGGTACACTAGACACTGGCGGTGCATAATAGGGATCCTGGGGCCTAGGAGTGGCTGAAGCACCATTGGAACCTGGAAGCGATAAATGAACATGGCAACCCATATAACCTCTACCCTGACGAGCTGCAGCTAGGGCACGAGTACCACTATAAGTGCCAGACTCTCGAGACCTCTTGGCCTCTCTCTCCTCTCTATCCTAAGTTAGCATACCCTCCAACCTCCTAGCAATCCCCACTACCTGCTGGTGCGCAATATCCATCTCCAACTCTTAGGCCATGCTCAATTTGATACTGGGGTTGAGCCCCACAATAAACCGACGAATCCGCTCTAGAACAGTAGAAACCAAGGCCGGTGCATGCCTTGCCAAATCACTGAATTAGACCACATACTTTAACACGGTCACAGAACCCTGGCGCAACTACTCAAACTCTACGCGCCATGTATCTCTAAGACTCTGGGGAACATACTCCCTCAAGAACATGTCTGAGAATATAGTCCAAGTGAGTGAAGCTGCTTCAGCCGGACTACCCAACTCGTATGCACGCCACCACTGATAGGTTGCTCCTCTAAGCTGGAACGTAGTAAAAAAAAAACCCACTGGTGTACCAGAACCCGATGCTCTAGGGTACGGGCGGTGGGAGTCCATGCTCCTCCCCCAGCTTGAGATGTCGCAGGAGCAAGTGATATCAATCCTGCTTGAGCCAAGGTGCTGAACATGCTCAGAAACTGGGCTAAAGTCTCTTGGAGGGCTAGTGCAGTAACAGGCGTCTCAGGTGCCTGCCCTCAAACTGGAGCTACTGGTGGCTCTTCTGTAGCATCTCGTGCGGGTGCTCTTGCTATAGCATGTACGTGTCCTCACCATCTATGAGAGAATAGAAATACAGAAACTTAGAATCCGAAACCAAAATCTTGCACAATAAGGAATCAAATAAGTGAAGCTTTTCCCAACAGTTCCATAGCCTCCCAAAGATAAGTACAGACGTTTTCGTACCGATCCGGGAGGCTCTACTAGACCTTCTTGTGACTCATAACACCTATGAACCTAGAGCTCTGATACCAACTTGTCAGGACCACACAAACTTTCCCTCTATATGATGTCGTGTTGGCACTTAGTTTCTAAGACTAGGTAAGCCTAACAATTTGCGGAATAAATGAATATAAAACTGAACTCAAATCTCAACATACGAAATATAAACAAGAACTGCTATTTAAATAATTACAACTCCCAAAACCCAGTAGTAATATGTCACAAGCTTCTAAGAGAAAATACTAAGTGTCTCTATACATCAGAGTCTAAAGAGAATAAGGAAAACAACATAATAAGGATAGAGGGGGACTCCGAGGTCGGCGGACGCGGGCAGATATACCTTGAAGTCTACACGTACAGTCCAACTCACTGGTATCTGGCCTGGTAGGAAGAACCTGGATCTGCACAAAAAGATGTGAAGAAGTGTCGTATGCGTACACCACAACGGTACCCAGTAAGTACCAAGCCTAATCTAGGTAGAGTAGTGACGAGGTCAGGTCATGGCCCTACTGGAATAAAAGGAAATAAGGTAGAAAATATAAAAATACAATGAAATGACAAAGAAATGAACAACAAGAAATTTCAGAAAGGTAACAGCACAGAAATAAAGATAAACAACAGGGGACTCTCGAGGTATCGCCTTGTAGTCCCATATATAAATACACAACAGGGAGATCTCCTGTGCTACCGCCTCGTAGTCCCAAAATTAAATTTGCAACATGGGGTCTTCCAAGGTACCGCCTCGTAGTCCTAGAAGTAAATACACAACAGGGGATCACCTGAAGTACCGCCTCGTAGTCCCAAAAGTAAATACACAACACATAACCTATGGAATAACGAATTTACAGCAAAGAATCATACAATTAAGGACTGAATACAAGATCACGGAGGCAACTAGTTCAACTAAGCATGCGGCACAAATTTCAAGTAAAAGTTAAGACACGTATACATGCGATACTAGGGTAAACATGATAGCTACACATGCTAAGGCAACTCAGTTAAAGAATTTAAAAGAAGTCTACTCAACGAGAATCGAAATTTCCACAATTAGCCCGTGTACGCATTCGTCACCTCGCATACATGGTGCTCACATATCACAAATTTTTACAACAGTACCAAATTCCTAAGGGAACTTCCCCCACACAAGATTCGATAAGTCACATACCTCAAATCTCGCTCAATCAATTGATAAGGATGCCTATTCCTCGATTTTTCGACTACGATCGGCTCGAATCTAGCCAAAATAATTACATACTATAAATATAATTACAAGAAAATAATTTAAATAATGAAACAACAACTTTAGCAAACGATTGAAAAATCACCCAAAAAGTTGACACGGGCCCACGTGTTGGAATCGGGTAAAAGTCACAAAATACGAACACCCGTTCGACCATGAGTCCAACCATACCAATTTTACCAAGTTAAACTCTCCAAATCCCTAGCCTCAAATCCCCAAATTCCACCTTAAATACACATAAACTAGGTGGAAAAATCAATGAGAAAATAAGATTATTGAACAAAAATGACTACAAGAGACTTACCCCAAGAAATCCCTCGAACATGCTCTCAAAAATCACCAAGACCCGAGCTTAAAATGTTTAAAATAAATCAAAATCGCGAACCCTGGTATTAAATGTTCTGCCAGCACTTCCGCTTCTGTGGAAACTTAACTGGTTCTGCAGTCTCACAGATGCGAGGTCCTCCCTGCTTCTGCGGCTTTCGCTTGTGCGAACTAGAGGTCCGCTTCTGCGGCCTCGCTTTTGCGGTCGCTTCTTCGCTTCTGTGACACTGGCTGCCCTTCCTTCACTCTGCATCTGCAGAGCCTCGCTCGCACCTGCGGGCTCGCAGATGCGGAAGCCTTCACGCACCTGCGACACAGTCCTAGGCCAAGCCCCAAATCCGCTTCTGAACCTTGCTAGCTGCACCTGCGGCAACGCACCTGCGAGAATAGTTTCGCAGGTGCGATTGCACCAAAAGACACAAAAATCCCAGCTTTGTACTAAGTCCGATTTCGATCCGTTAACCATATGAAACTCATCCGAGGCCCCCGGTACCTCGACCAAATATACCAACCAGACCTAAAAATCATATGAACTTAGTAAATCCTTTGAATCACACCAAACAACGCTAATAACATGAATTGCACATCGATTCAAGCCTAATGAACTTTAAAACTTCAAACTTCTACATCTTATGTCGAAACCTATGAAATAAAGTCTGATTGACCCCAAATTTTGCACACAACTCATAACTGACACTACAGACCTACTTCAACTTTCGGAATCGGAATCCGACCCAGATATCAGAAAGTCCACTTCCGGTCAAACTTCCTAAAACTCATCCAATTTTTTGACTTTCTCCAATTGATGCTAAAATGACCTATGGACCTCCAATTCAATATCCGAACACGCTCCTAAGACCAAAATACCCTACGGAGATATAGGAACCGTCAAAACTTCATTCCGGAGTCATCTCCGCATAAATTAGACTAATATGAATTCCTACGACCTATACTTCCATTTTAGGGACTATGTGTCCCATTTCACTGTGAAACCAAAAGAAATCCTCCCGAAAAGTCACGTAACCTAAAAATGAAGTAGAGGAACCGATAAATAGGGGATAGGGGCTAATACACTCAAAACGACCAGCCGGGTCGTTACAACACTTTACCTTTTGTAGTACACTTCCTAGATATTTTATAGACTTCTGTTATTAATCTGTCCAGTCTTTCATTAACGGAAACTATCTGTTCACTCGAAAAACTAATATATATGGTAGTATAATTATTTTGTATTAGCATAGTATTCAAATTCCTAGCAGTTATTTTGCCGGTATCATCTTCAAATAATTTCGAAAAGGCGGTGTAGTAAATTACTTTATCCTTTCCTCCCATTTTAAAAGATGTTTGTGGGGGGGAAACGGATCTAGTAATTTCACCACTATTGAATTTATAATGTCTTTCTAGCATGAAAATATAGTTGTAAACATATTTAGACATAAACCATGGTACAAAAGCAATCATTTTATTGTGACAACTAATATCGTTATAAAAATCATTTTGGAAGAAATTTTTGTTAATTTCTCATCAAAATTATCAAAAAATCAATTTCTGAAAAGTTCCCATCTGGGTTTATTAAATTCTTCAGAAATTATTTTTCTTGCTGGTGAACCCGGGCTAAAATCTATTTGGTTTTTATCCATTTAAACCATTGGAAAATCCATTTCAGATTCAGTCGGATCAGGAATAGCACTAGCAATATTATCTGTGCTAATTTTTATCACATCTATTCTATTATTTTCAGTAATTTGTGATATAGATTTTCTTGATGGAAAATCTACAGTATAGTCAATAGGTGAAATATAAGAGAAATTTGATCTAGTTAATCTAGATGAATAACTAATATTATAATTTTGATCGGCTTCATTGAACATGTTCTTAATAGTTCCGTCCGAAGATCGTTCAACTTCTATGATTTCTCTGTTATTTGCATTCTGAGGAGCTAAGTCAATAGTAATGTGCTCCCATTTCCACTCTGTTATAACCAATTTCTGAGTCAACCCAGTGTAACGGCACGGTTAGTCGTTTTGGATATTTGAGCCTCATTCCCCTAGTTGATACTCCCCGTACGTCTATTTGTTGTTGTGTAACCTATGGAGATTTTTGATCGAATTGGAATACTTAGTTCCTGGTTTGGAAGCTTAAGTTGGAAGCGTTGACTTAGTTTGACTTATGTGTATCTAATCTCGGATTGGAGTTTTGATAGTTCCTTCAGGTCCGGATTTTTATTTTGGACTTAGACGTCTGTAAAGATTTGGGTTTGGAGGTTCCTAGAGTGATTTGGCTCGAATTCGCAAAAGTTGGCAATTTGACAGTTTAGAAGTTCATAGGTTTGACCGATAATTGACTTTGTGTTTATCGATGTCCGTTTGGGATTCCAAGCCTTGGAATAGGTTTGTACGGTGATTTATGACTTGTGTGTAATATTTGGGGTCATCCCAAGTTGTTTAGGCATGTGCGACGTAAGTTGGAATTCAAAATTTTGGATTAGTTCATTAAATTTGAATTTAGGGGTGATTCTTGATTTTGATGTTATTTTGTGTGTTTAGAGGCCTAGAGTAGGTCCATATTATGTTTTGTGATTGGTTTGTGTGATTTGGATAGGGTCTCAATGGCCCCAGGTGTGTTTTTGATGGGTTTCGGACCATTTTTCTCATGTTTGGAGTTTTAGGTGTTTTGATGTTCATCGAGATCACGGATGGAGTATCGCGATCATGGAGTGTGTTTTAGAGGCTGGCATTTTTTCTCTTCATGTTCGCATTGGGGGTGTCGCGTTCGTGGAGCATGATGGGTAGTGCCCTTCGCATTCGTGACTTGGGCACCGCGTTCGCGTAGAGGGAAGGCCTGATGGGGTTGCCAAGCTTTTGGCCTTCGCGTTTGCGGGTGGGGGACAGCATTTTTGTAGGCCAGTGGAGGTGTGCGTCAGGTTCGCAAGTGCCAGACTTCATTCGTGAATGGTGGTTTTTGGGACAGTGTTGATTTTTACTTCGTGATCGACCCTGTCACAAAGGTATCGCCGGGCAGTGTTATAACATATCATTTTTGAGGGTTTGAGTCATTATGTTACATTTTGAGATTGGGAGCTCGGATTTGGGCGATATTTAAGGGGATTTTCACTATTTGGGATTGGGGTAAGTATTCTTGAGTTAGATTTGATTTTTATTCATGGTTCTATCCTTGATTTTAGCATTTGATTGATGAATCATAGTGAGAGAAATTAGGGACTTTGGCTAAACTTTTCTTAATTGAAAAATAGGGATTTGAACCCCGATTCAGAGTTGGATTTGGATGAAACTTGTATGGTTGGACACATATTTGAGTGGGTATTTGGGATTTGAGACTTTTGTCTGGTTTCGAGAGGCGGGCCCGGATTGAAATGTGTGGCTATTGTGATTTTATCAGGGCTGAGTGTGTGGCTATTGTTGTTGTTATAAAAATGTGGGAACGAGGTGCCATTTGTGTGATTTTATTTTATTACTTGTTGTTGAAGCTGAGCCTTTACTTGCATTGAACTGTTATCACTTATTCTAAAGAGATTATTGCTATTGCTTTTCTGCAATACTTTTGTAGCCAATCTCTGATTTATTGCACATGTTATTATAATTAGTGAGTTCGAATGACTTGAACCTCATCATTACTTCATCGAGGTTAGTCTTGATACTTACTGCGTACCGACCATAGTGTACTCATACTACACTTCGAAATATTTTTGAAGAGATCCAGGTGTTGGAGGTAGCAGATCTAGGCAGTGAGAGCTTCATTGACCACAAGGATTCAAGGTAGAGCTGCATTGACCGTCAAAGTCCCTTAGAGTCCTATCCTTACATTGATATCGTCATTTTTATATTTGAACAATATCGTATTTCGAGATATTCTTATGTATTCAGTTAAAGCTCGTGACATTGTACTATCTCGTTCTAGGGAGATGTTTTCATTATTGCCTTTTCGGCGTGTATTACCTCTATTTCGGCATTTATGTTAAACTCTGTTTTATTATATCATATTTTGTTGATTTTAATGGTGATAAGTTATCGACTAAACTAGTTTTAGAGACAAGGTGCCATCACGACCCGTATGGTGAGACTTGGATCATGACAAGTTGGTATCACATCTCTAGGTTCATACGTTCTACGAGTCACGGGAAAGTTTAGTAGAGTATTGCAGATCAGTCCAAAGACGTATGTACTTATCTTCGAGAGGCTACCGAGCTGTTAGGAAACATCATCTTCTTCCATTATTTATTATGCCAATTTGTTATTCCGAGGTTTGAACATTTACTCTTATATTCTCTCACGGGTGGTAACGAAATGCGCTACCGGATAAGTTAAGTAGACACCAGCTCCCCCTGCTAGAGCCTCAAGATGCTGAGGCCGAGGCCGAGGCAGATACCGAGAAGGGGCATGCGCTACAGCTAGAGCGCCTTCTAGAGCAGCAGGTGTGGAGCCTCCAACAGCTCCAGTTGAGGATCAGGAGCCCGAGTATGTTGAGCGTGCACTTTTGCAGCCTATTGCTATGCTAGGGCTCCAGGAGACCTGGGCATAATTCATGAGTATATTTGGTAGTTTGGCCTATGCAGGGTTGATTCCGATTCCACCAGCTACTTCAGAGGCAGGGGGAGGAGCTCAGACTCCTACTCGTACGCTAGAGCAGCCGGCTCATGCTTATAAGACACCGAGTGTCATGCCCAGTTTAGCCTGAGGTAGGGCCGGTTGTGTCAGCAGATGGGCAGAGGAGTTTGGAGAGGTTTCAGAAGTTCTATCCTCCCCAGTTTAGTGGAGGGGCTTCTGAGGATGCACAAGGTTTCTTGGATCAGTGTCACCGCATTATACGTACTATGGGTTTGGTAGAGTCGAGCGGGGTCGACCTCACTACCTTTCAGCTAATGGGGTCGAACTATAGATGGTGGCAGACTTATGAGGTGAGCAAACCAGCTGGCGCATCACCACTTACTTGGTCCCAATTTTTGATCTTTTCTTGAGGGAATTTATTCCATAGAACTGCAAGGATGAGTTGTGCAGTGAGTTTGAGTCGTTGTGCCATAGGATTATGACTGTGTCTGAGTATGCTATGAGGTTTACAAAGTTATATCGTCATGTATCTTTCTTGTTTATTGCTGATAAAGAGACAGAGTCTGTAGGTTTATTGAAGGACTCGTTTATAGTCTCAGATTTGGGATGACACAGGAGTTGGATACTGAGACTCTATTCCATCAGGTTGTGTAGATTTCTAGGAGGTTGGAGCGTATCCGCGAGTAGGAGAGGGGGGATAGGGAAAGAGGTTCTGGAGGATTTAGTGGTTTCTATAGTTCCTAGCCGTCAATGCAAAGGCTTTGTCAGTCGGCTAGTTTATTCCGGACATCAGGTTACCCCTAGTGCTCCAGCTAGCTAGGGACCCTAGGGCACTCATATCAAGAAATCATCTTTCAGTGCATCTTCTGCACGGGGTTCCTACAGCGATAATTCAAGTCGTCCATCGTAGAGTTAGTACCAATAGCAATTGAGTATGGTGATACTAGTCACATTATGAGAAATTTTACCAGACTTCGGAGGGGTGGTCCTCAGCAGGGTACTCAGACTATGGTTTCCGCTCCAGTTGCCACTCCACCAGCACATCTAGCTAAAGGTGAGCGACAGGTGGGTAGAGGACGAGGCCAAGCCCGTTTTTATGCTTTTCCTGGTAGGACTGAGGCACTCGCATCAGATGCTATCATTACATGTATTGTTTCGGTCTGTCATAACATCAGTTTTATTTGATCCAGGTTCTACTTATTCGTATGTGTCCTCCTATTTTGCTTGATATTTAGATATGTCTCGTGATTCTTTGGATACTCCTGTTTATGTGTCTACACCCGTTGGGGACTTATTCTAGTGGACTGCGTCTATCATTCTTGTTTGGTCACTATTGGGGGTTACCAGACTAGGGTTGATTTTCTATTGCTTAATATGGTGGATTTTGATGTAATTCTGGGTATGGATTGTTTATCTCCATACCATGCTATTCTTTATTATCACACTAAGACAGTGGAGTTGGCTATGCTGGGGTTGTCGAGGTTGGAATGGAGAGGTTCCTTAGGTCATGTTCCTAGTAGAGTGGTGTCTTTTTTTAAGGTTCAACAGATTGTTGTGAAAGGGTGTCTGGCGTACTTGGCCTTTCTGCGATATGTGAGTGATGATTCTCCCATAGTTGATTCAGTCGCCGTAGTGAGGGAGTTTTCATATTTGTTCCCTCCATACCTCCAGGCATTCTGACTGATAGGCATATTGATTTTGGTATCGACTTGGTATCGAGAACTCAGCCCATATCTATTCCAATGTACCATGTGGCTCAATAGAATTGAAGGAATTAAAGGAACAGCTGTAGGAATTGCTAGATAAAGGTTTTATCAAACCGAGTGTGTCACCTTGGGATGCTCCAATTCTATTAGTGAATAAGAAAGATAGTTCCATGAGGATGTGCATTGAATACAGGCAATTGAACAAGGTTACTATCAAGAACAAGTATCCACTGGCACGTATTGATGATTTATTTGATAAGCTTTAGGGTGCCAGAGTATTCTCGAAGATTGATTTGAGATTGGAATACCGTCCATTGAAGATCAGTGCTTCAGATATTCCTTAGACGGCTTTCAGGACCCGTTATGGGCCTTGTGGTTTCTTTGTCATGTCTTTTAGGCTGACCAATGACCCATCAGCCTTCATGCACTTGATGAACAACATGTTTCAACCTTCTGAATTCCTTTGTCATTGTGTTTATTTATTATATATTCGTGTATTCTCGTAGTCGGGAGGAGCATGAGCAACATTTGAGGATCGTGCTCCAAGAGGGAGAAGAAGCTATATGCTAAGTTCTCCAAGTGCAAGTTCTGCTTAGACTCGGTGGCATTCATGGGTCACTTTGGTGTCAAGTGAGCGGATTAAGGTGGATATGAAGAAGATTGAGGCAGTTCAGAGTTGGCCCAGACCTTCTATCGCTACAGAGACTCGGTGTTTCCTTGGGTTGGCTTGGTATTATTGTCGCTTGTGGAGGGGTTTTATCTATCACAACTCTGTTGACAAAGCGGACGCAAAAGAGTGACGCATTCAGGTGGTCTGGCGAGTGTGAGGAGAGCTTTCACAAGCTTAAGACTCCCTTGATTACAGCTCCAATTCTGGTTTTGCCTTCGGCACCGGGTTCATATACAGTCTACTGTGATAATTCATAGGTTGGCATTGGGTGTGTGTTGATGCAACACGGTAGACTGATTGCTTATGCTTTGCATCAGTTGAAGCCCCATGAGAAGTACTACACAGTGCATGATTTGGAGTTAGTAGCTATTTTACACACACCCAAGATTTGGAAGCATTGTCTTTATGGAGTGTCTTGTGAGGTGTATATGTATCACCGGATCCTTCAACATCTATTTTAGCAAAACGATTTGAACTTAAGGCAACGGGGGTTGTTGGAGCTATTGAAAGATTATGATATCACCATTCTTCATCATCCGAGAAAGGAAAATGTGGTGGCCGACACCTTGAGTAGGAAGGCCGGGAGTATGGGGAGTCTTTCTTTTATTCCAGCTGGGGAGAGACCATCAGCTTTGGATGTTCGGGCTTTGGCCAACAGGTCCTTGAGGTTGGATATTTCAGAGCCAGTAGGGTTCTTTCTTGTGTTGTATCATAATCGTCCTTGTTTGAGCACATCAAGGCGCATCAGTACGATGATCCCCATTTGCTTGTCCTTAAGGACAAGGTGCAGCACAATGGTGCTAAGGAGGTGACTATTGGTGATGATGGTGTGTTGTGGCTTCGAGGCCAGACTTGTGTGCCTAATGTTGTTAGGTTGCAGGAGCTGATTCTTGAGGAGGCCCATAGTTTGCGATATTCCATTAATCTAGGTGTCGTGAAGATGTACCATGATTTGAAGCAGTATTATTAGTGGCGGAGGTGAAGAAAGATATTATTGATTATGTGGCACTGTGTTTAAACTGTGAGCAGGTTAAATATGAGCATCAGAGACCGGGTAGTTTGCATCAGAGGCTAGATATACCGGAGCAGAAGTGGAAGCATATCACTATAGAGTTTGTGGTTTGCTGCCACGGACCTTGAGGAGATTTGATGTTGTGTGGGTCATTGTGGATAGATTGACCAAGTACGCACACTTCATTCTAGTCATGACTACCTACATGTTGGCAAAAATTTTCTAAAATAAAAAATAGGGATTTGAACCTCGATTCGGAGTCTGATTTGGATGAAACTTGTATGGTCGGACTTGTATTCGAATGGGTGTTCGGAATTTATGATTTTGTCAGGTTCCGGGAGGCGAGCTCTGGTTGAATTTTTGATCTTTGATAAAGATAAAAGCTTTATTAATTGGAATTGATTTCTATAGCCATGTTTTATATTATTAAGTTATTTTGGCTAGATTTGACCCGTTCTGAGAGGCAAGCGCTTTGTTAGAGTATTTATTTGACTTGTTTGAGTTAAGTATCTTGCCTAACTTTGTGTAGGGGACTACCCATTAGGAATTGGCCTTAATTGCCTATTTGTGCGACGTTTACACTGACGAGCATATACATGGGTGCAATGTGTGGCTTAGGACCGGATTGGGCCTTATGCTATTAATATTCCTTAATTTGGGAATTTATTATACAAGAAACTCGCTCAATCATTTTGTGGCTATTTGATCATGATCACTACACTTGTTTTAGCCATAATAATGCTTTATTTGTTAAATACTATCTGCATTTTACTATTTTTCATGTCCTTGTGCACCTTGTTGGTAAATTATAAACTCATATCCATGATAAAAGTTTGGCATTATTGTTTTGTGATTGTTGTGGCACCTGTGGACATGTTGGGCAGAGCGATATCAGTGGCTATTGTGATATTGTCAGGGCGGACCAATACAGGTGGCTATTGTGATTTTGTTAGGCGGAGTGATACAGGTGGCCATTATTATTGTGATAAAAATGCGAGCAAGAGGTGACATTTGTGTGTGTTTCTATGTGATGACTTGTTCAAGATTAGCCTTTACTTGCATTGAATTGTTATCACTTATTCTAATGAGATTATTGCTATTACTTTCTGCTATACTTTTGTTGCCAGTCTTTGATTTACTGCACCGTTTATTTTGACTAGTGAGTATTACATGACTTGAACCTCGTTATTACTTTACCGGATTAGTCTTTATACTTACTATGTACCGACCGCGGTGTACTCATACTAAACTTCTGTACAGTTTTGTGCAGATTCAGGTTTTGGAGGTAGCCGATCTAGGCAGTGAGAGCTTCATTTACCACAAGGATTCATTCATGCGAGATTCGAGTCATATGATGAGTTTCATATGTTGAGGATTGTGTTCTAAGGATTTTGGACTAAGAATGAAGTGAGATCTTCAATTAAGTTGTGTTTTTAGGCCTACTTGGATTGGAGTGACATTGGATCACCCCCGAGGGTATGTATGGTGAGCCCAAGAAGTGATTTGATAGGTTTGGAATGACTCCTAGCACGTTCGAGGACGAACATATATTTAAGTGGGGAGGATGTAATGACCCGACCAGTCCCTTTGAGTATTTGCATTTAGTTCGGCGGTCTGACGTCACGAATAGAGGAACCTTCCACAAATTCGAAGGAAAATAAAAAAATAAAAAAATAAAAGAGGAGAAGACTCCACAAATCCAAAGAGGAGGGACTCAAACGAAATAAGGGAAAGATCTTGCAAAGTAGGAGAAACCTCAAAAGAAAAAAATCCAAAAAGGAAGAAAAACCTCCGACAGTTCAAAAGAAGTCAAGGAAAAAAAAGGGATATCAAGGCAAATAAGATCAAGCGCTGAAGAATGTTTGAATGCTGAAATACGGATATAGTGCAGTGCCCAAGGAGGGATTAGTCAATTTCATCCCAAATGAATATCCTACCTATCCCCAAGCCTTTATTACAAGCCCAAGCCCTACATGATCCTATTCCAAGTGTTCTCACATTAGTGGATACTTACATAAAGCCCGAGCATATGGTATCTCAATCGCATGCATTGAACATCATTCTGAGAGTGACTGTACTTCCTAAAAATGTCCTAAATAAGAAATACTTCAAATATGTATACATATTAGAACTTTCTTTGTGGTGACAACACTTGAAACATGAGGTTAGGTAGAATTCAAAACCTTTGATTGAAGCAAGATTAACAAACTTGTCAAACATAGGTATGCATGAGGTACCACTCAAAGCTAAAGGAATTAACCATTAGCTGATCTTGGTTTGCTGGAAAGTATATGATAGAAATTCCTATGCGCAAAACTAATTGTTGGTACAAACCGAAGCAAAAAAATGATTGAGCAATAAATCACAGTCCTTCTTTACTTCTCAAATTTTCAGATATTCTATACAAAAATAATAAAAATGTAGAAAACAATTTTTTTTTAAAAAAGAGTCAAGTAGAATCCCGTTTTCATCAAATTTCTTGCATATGAAAGATCAGGAGCCCTCTTGAATAATGGACATTTCAAAATCAAAGTCAAATTTTACAGGTGCCCACCTTCTAATGCGGGTATTTCAAAATCAGCTCTGACAACCTCGGAACGTTAACTGCCAGCCCGTCTAACATTCAAAGTTAACTCCAACTACCTCGGAACGGTGATTACTAGCCCGTTTAATATTCATATTCAGCTCCTAACATCGTAACGGTAACTACCAACCCGTCTAACATTCAAAGTCAACTCTGACAACCTCGGAAAGGTAACTATCACCCCGTCTAACATTCAAAGTCAAAGTTCAAAGTCCATAGGAGCCCTCTTGAATAATGGGCATTTTAAAGTCAAAGTCAAATTGTACAGGCGCCTACCTTCTAATTGTTACGATCCCTAATTCCCACCTTAGGATGGCACCTAGTCTCTATGACTAGGTAAGCCTAACATACATTAAGATTTAGCAAAAATAACGATTTAATACCAGCTTGAACATGAAAACTATTATAATAAAACCAAATAGTACAACTGACGATACACCCAAAACCTGGTGGAACCAAGTCATAAGCTCTATAGAGGGTGCACTAATAATATCTAAATACAATACTGTTTTGAACTGCAAATAAATAGTAATATATCTTAAAGCACAAGGTGACTCCGAGGCCGGCAAGCGTCAAGCAGGTATACCTTGAAGTCTCCAAAGTAATGCGGAGGCCAAGGAAAAGGCTACAAGGCTCAAATAGGGTACTAGTGATATTCATTATGCACAGGTAAGCTGAAAAGGCTAGAAAGGTTTCATCACTAATCAAAGAAAGCCTAAGATCATTTTCTAACTCAGTGTACGTATGATAGGCAACGAAAAACCAACCGGGCAAGTTCTAGGTGGCCGCAGTGAACACAAGAATTATCAAAACAAGGCGCTCAAACACATTGGCACACAAACTGTTCGGTTAACATAGTTTACAGCTTAAGAGTTCACATTTAGTCACTCGCGGCTTTCCTCGTGTACACATACACGATTCTAAGTAAACCTAGAGTTACCAAGTGAGCCTCAAATTCACATAACTGATTTGTTACAAGGGTTTACTCACACAGGTTTACATACTTGATATTCAACAAACATACCATCCTGGTCAATATACTTCATATTCATAGGCCTGGTTCTACTATTACACCCTTGAAAAAGAACCCGGCGGAAGAAAAAAACAAGGGGCTTTTATTGCTAACTATTTAATTATAACAGGATATATACATAAATCATGAATCATTTCTATATAATGTACAGTTATCCAATGTCACTAAACATGCCCAAAAATAAATCAAATATACAGACAAAACAAGGATATAAGGCTACCACCCCCAACTTAAACACATGCATTGTCCCCAATGCATAAAAAGAAATATAAAGGACAAGGGGCTCCCTGGTGGCGCAATTGCGCGAAGAAATGCAGTAGCCTAGGTCTCTGTCGGAGCAGGAGGAGAAGTGTGGGTCTGGTCCGGAGCCGGTGGTGGAGCCGCTAAGCTGCTAGCTTCTTCCGTTGGTGGCCATCTCCTGGCAGCCTTATCTGCTAATGATCACTCAATGGCCTTCTCGATGTCGTCTTGCTCTTGTTCCTCCTCTGCCGTAGGCACAACAATTTCTTTTCCTTTTGGCTTAGGGGTTGCATCCTCATCGAGCTCTAAACTGGCCTCCTCTGATTCGTCCCCTTCGAATTCTGATGACCCCTCCGATGCCTCGTCATCAGTAGAATCAACCTGGACTGTAGGGGCGGGAGGCTGAGACACTTTAGCAGACGAAGGTGTGATGTCTGCTATTAGTGTCGTGAAGTCTAGGCCCAAGTCAGCACGACCAGCACCCTGGTCACCCTCGTTGGGGAGGAGAGATGATATGTCGAACTCTAGATTTTTCATATTCTGGAGGTTGGTCTTCATTGATTGTACTTCCTCCCGTAGTTGGGGCAAACCCCTCACCTCACCTCTTTCAATTTTTTCAACCCTCGACTCAAGCTTGGTCAACCTCTCTCCGAACGCTAATTGTTGTTGTTGCAGCGGAGTCAAGGCCTGTTTAATCAGTGAGGGCAATGTCTTCAAGAGTTCGTCTACTTTAGAATTTGCGTGATGAGCAAGTAGACCGAGTCTTGAAATGGCTGGCAGGTGTGAGGTTGATGTACCAGTGGTAGATGATGGTGCAGTTTCTTCAGCAACTGTAGAGGTGTCAGGATCTTGGGGAGAGGAGATTCTGGGAGTCAATGTCGTCAATTGGGGTTACTGGTGGGGCAGCTGAATCACTTATACGAGTGATATCTATATTTCTCGTAGACCTCCCGAGTTTGTCTTGTTGTGGTAAGAATGGGACATTGACCTCTTGGCAGAGGGTGGTGATCAAACTTGGGAAAGGAAGTGATGTGGCCCGCTGAGTAGCCTGGATGCCAATTTCCTGGAAGATCAGAGTCCCCACATCAATTTTAATACCCGTCATTATGCACGCAATGAGAAGTGCCTTCTCAATGCTGATGTCTGTTTCATTTTCGGAGGGTATTAAATGGGAGGTGACGAAGTTGAGCCAATATTTGGCCTCCCTTGTGAGGTCTTCTTTGAAAAATTTCTTCCCAGGACTGATCCAGGCTGGAGTCCCCTTAGCAATGATGGACGCTATCCATCCACGTTCATTCTCTCAGCTGGAGTACTTTGTATCGTACTCCGCTGTGCCTGATTCCCAGTCAGGGAAGTAGAGGTCATTGATATGTTCGCTGTCACAAAACACAGCCTTCCCTCGAACGTGGACGATGCCAGTGAATATTCGGTTGCGTCTATGATACGATGTTCTTGAGGCTCCATACGACGCATAGAATTCCCGGACCATGGACTCATTATACTCCTTTAGGTCTATGGTGAAGTACTCCCATTTTCTCGTTTTAATGTTTTCGAGAATATGAGGGTACTGGTCCTGAAGCCCATTTAAGCTCAACTTTTTTTCCCCCAGAATCCTTCTCTTTGTGAGCGCTTCCCTGAATAAAGACCTTGAACCTTCGACCCCAAAACGAAGCTGAAGGTCATCACCCCGTTTCCTTCGGGCCTCAGCTATTAAATCAACTTCCGGTACACAGTCCTCCTCATCAGACTGGGAGGGGTTAGGTACAGTTGGTTCCTTTCTTGCCCGTTTAGGTGGTTCTGAGGTTGAAGCGGAGGATGGCCTTCTCTTTGTAGAATGCTTTTTGGCTGCCATATCTGCATAAGTGGGAGATGTCAGTGACATTATCATCATTTGAGAAAAATAAGAACAGGAGAAATGACCAAAGAATTACAAAAATGCGGCGTGGTTTGCGGTCGCATAACCACTATGCGAACCGCAAACACGTCGCGTTTTTTTGTGTGACAAGTAGAGGGTGGTCTGCGGTGGATTTTGCGAACCGCATAACAACTATACGAACTGCAAATCCATCGCAGATCGTCTTTGACCTTAAGCCTGGTAGATACACACAAGTGCGATCGCATACTCATCGCAAAGCATGATATGCGATCGCATTTCAACCGCATCCTTCACCAATGTTAACCAAACGTTCTGGCCTTGTTTGCGGTGGTTCTGCGGTCCGCATATCGACTATGCGATCGCAGAATCACCGCAAATGTCATCTTCCTCATGGACCTAGGGTTTAGGGATGCGGTCAAATTGCGGTCCACATTTTGAGTTTGTGGACCGCAAATACCTTCAAATATCCTTGCATACGCATCCCTCAAGCAAGAAAACCCTAGATTTCTATGTCCACTCCAACGACTTGAACATCTGTACTGAGTTATAAACCTTAGTTTTTTCGAAATAGGAATTTAAGGTGAAACAAAGAATGCACATACCTTGTGAAGAAGATTGTAGCTTTTAGGTTAAAGGTGAATCAACTCTTGGACTAGCACTTTTACTTTTCCGATGATGTTCGTCGGAGGTCTTCTCTGGTTCCGTCTTCTCTTGTCTTTTTTTCTCTTTTTTTTTTGTTTATTTGTGTGTTTTTTTTATATACTTGGATTGAAGGCTTTAGAACAGGATAAAATGCGAACACGTACCTGGCCATTATGCGACGCTTAAAGTTCCGCATAATTGAAATGCGAACCGCATAATAGGAACTTCCATCACATTTTCATCAGACTTGTGAGCTAAATTCTCTGTCTCTGTTTGCGGTGAGAATGCGGTTCGCATAACTCACATGCGAACCGCAAATTAGGAGCTTTCACCGCATTTTCATTAGACTTGTGAGCTAAATTCTCTGTCTCTGTAAGCGGTGAGAATGCGGTTCGCATAACTCAAATGCGAACCGCAAATTGTCGAGCTTCATCGCATTTTTACCCAATATGTTTGCTCAAGTTTCTACTTCATTTTGCGGCACAAATGCGGTTCGCATATCTCAAATGCGACCGCATTTGTGCAGCATTTTTCACCTTGATGTTTTTCTGCAGTTTCAAACACTCTTCTTCAATTCTTGTATCCTTTTATCACATTCCTGCATTCTAAAACCCTTCAAATAGACCTAAGTACAGATGTGATATTGAATTCTAAATAAATAAACATACAACATAGACAAAAGCTAATGATACCACACATGGGTTGCCTCCCTTGAAGAGCTTGATTTAACATCGCGGCACGACGATGCTAGGATGCTTCTGCAATCATTCTGTAGTTGGGATTTGATAATCTTTTAGAGTAGATGCTCTACCACATGTTTTTCTCCATCTACTCCCAAGTAGTGCTTGATTCTCTGCCCATTAACCTTGAAAGTCTGGAGCCCATCCTCCGATGCTAATTCAACAACTCCAAACGGAGAGACATCAATAACTTTAAATGGTCCAGACCATTTGGACTTCAGCTTCCCCGAAAATAATTTGAGTCTTGAATTGAACAGCAACACCAGGTCCCCTGCCTTAAACTCTCTTTTCAGGAGTTTTGTATCATGGACGAATTTCATTCGTTCTTTATAAACTGCTGCACTCTCATAAGCATGAAGACGGAATTTTTCCATTTTATTTAACTGCACTAGCCTTAGAGCTCCGGCCTCCGCCCAGTCCATGTTCAATCTCTTTAAGGCCCACATAGCCTTATGCTCGAGTTCAACGGGTAAATGGCACGCCTTTCCAAAGACTAATCGATATGGGGATGTACCGATAGGAGTCTTGTAAGCTGTACGATATGCCTATAGAGCATCATCTAGCTTTCTTGACCAATCGGTCCTATTTGCGTTCACCGTCTTGGATAGAACGCTTTTGATCTCCCTATTGGATACTTCAACTTGGCCGCTCGATTGTGGATGATAAGGTGTGGCAACCTTATGCTTAACCCCATACTTATCGAGGAGACCTTTAAATACTCTGTTACATAAATGTGAACCTCCATCGTTGATAATGGCTCTCGGGGTGCCAAATCGGGTGAAATAATTTTTCTTTAGAAATGCAGTCACACTCCGAGCTTCGTTGTTTGGTAAGGCAATGGCTTTTACCCATTTGGATACATAGTCCACAGCCACTAGGATGTATTTCATCCCACATGAGCTTACGAAAGGGCCCATGAAGTCAATACCCCAAACATCGAATAATTCGATTTCCATAACAATTTCATAGGCATCTCATGCCTCCTCGAGACTGGGCCCTGTCGTTGGCATTGGTCGCAAGACTTCACCAACTAATTAGCATCCTGATAAATAGTCGGCCAGTAATACCCACACTCCAAAATCTTTGCAGCTGTTCTGTTACCTCCATGATGACCCCCAACTGGTGAGTCATGGCACGCTTTTAGAATCTGTAGCATCTCTTCCTCAGGTACGCATCTTCAGATTATGTTATCAGCACAGACACGGAATAAGAATGGTTCTTCCCAATAATAATTGCGACAATCCCCCAAGAACTTCTTCCGTTGGTATGATTCCAACCCTTCCGGGATAAGATCGCTGACAATGTAGTTGGCGATGTTGCATACCACGGTGCAAATGAATTTGATACCATCAATATATGTTCATCTGGAAATGAGTCATTTATTTCCAACTCTTCTCTTTGTCTCCCTGATTCTTCCAGTCTAGATAAGTGATCTGCCACTTGGTTTTATGTTCCCTTGCGATCCCTAACTTCGAAATCGAATTCTTGCAGCAGCAACACCCATCGGATTAGTCGTGGCTTTGCATCTTTCTTCGCCATCAAATAACGGAGAGCAGCATGATCTGTATACACAATCACTTTGGAGCCCAATAGATATGCATCGAACTTCTCGAATGCATACACAATAGCTAACAGTTCCTGCTCGGTTACAGTGTAATTCATTTGCGCCCCATTAAGTGTCTTGCTAGCATAGTATACTGGGTGAAGAATTTTGTTGTGTCTCTATCCCAGCATCACTCCAATAGCTACACCGCTAGCATCACACATGAGCTCAAAAGGCAATGACCACTCAGGTGTGACAATAATAGGTGCCGTGGTAAAGTTCGTTTTCAGTTCTTCAAAGGCTGCGAGGCATCTTTCATCAAAGACAAATTTGGCATCTTTCTCTAAGAGTTTACACATTGGGTATGCAATCTTTGAGAAGTCTTTAATGAACCGCCGGTAGAATCCAGCGTGCCCCAAAAAGCTACGGACACCTTTTACTGATGTGGGTGGAGGGAGCTTGGAGATGATCTCAATTTTAGCCTTATCCACCTCTATACCACGCCTGGAGATTTTATGCCCCAAAACAATACCTTCATCCACCATGAAGTGGCATTTCTCCCAATTGAGTACAAGGTTTGTTTCTTCGCATCGATTTAACACTTGTTTGAGATTCTTCAAGCATTGCTCAAATGTTTCCCCGACTACCGAAAAATCATCCATAAAGACCTCGAGGAAGTCCTCTACCATATCAGAAAAAATCGACATCATACATCTCTGGAAGGTAGCTGGAGCATTACACAATCCGAAAGGCATTCGACTGAAAACGAAGGTCCCATATGGGCATGTGAACGTTGTCTTCTCCTGATCCTCCAAAGCTATATTGATCTGATTGTACCCGGAGTATCCGTCGAGGAAACAATAAAAGGACTTTCCGGCTAGCTGATCAAGCATTTGATCAATAAAAGGCATAGGGAAGTGGTCCTTGCATGTGGCACTATTGAGTTTTCTGTAATCCATGCATACCCGCCATCCGGTTACTGTCCTTGTTGGAATCAGCTCATTCTTTTCGTTCTTGACCACAGTCATGCCTCCTTTCTTCGGCACACATTGCACTGGACTCACCCACGAACTATCGGCAATCGGATAGACAACCCCTGCATCCAGCCATTTAATTATCTCTTTCTTCACCACTTCCTGCATTGTTGGATTCAGCCGTCTCTGGTGCTCAACACTTGGTTTTGTCCCATTTTCTAGTTGAATCTTGTGCTCACATATTCCGGCAGGAATTCCCCGAATGTCCGCAATTGTCCATCCGATGGCTTGTCTGTGTTGCTTCAAAACTTGCAGCAACTGCTCTACCTGCACATCATTCAACAACGAAGAAACAATTACCGGTAAAGTATTATTCAAACCAAGGAATTTATACCTCAAATGCGAAGGAAGCGGCTTGAGCTCTAATTAAGGTGGTTCAATAATGGACGGCTTCGCTGGAGGTGTAGCTCTATTCTCCAAATCTAGGGACAGTTTTGGTGGAGTATATGAATAAGAACCACGACCTTCTAACGCATTCACCGACTCCATAAAGCCTTCCATATCATTACCATCAAAATTCACCAATATTGCTGCCAGTGCTTCACCTAAGCATTGCTCTTCCATCTTCATTTCAACAGCCTCATCGACTTCATCAACAATGCCAATTAGTGAAATGTTCTCATACTCGGTTGGCAACTTCATTCCCTTACTAGCTTGAAAAGTGACTTCTTCGTTGTTTACCCGGAACTTTATTTTATTACGCTCCGAGTCCATAAGAGCCCTTCCAGTAGCTAAGAATGGTCTCCCCAATATGATAGGGATTTCCTTGTCCACAGCACAATCAAGGAACACAAAATCGGCTAGAATATGAAATTTTCCAACTTTTACAATTACATCATCCACAATACCAACTTGTCTTTTGATAGATCGGTCAGCCATCTGCAACCTCATGCTTGTCGGCCTCGGCATTCCTAGCCCAGCTTGTTTGTAGATGGCTAGAGGAATTAGATTAATGCTGGCCCCGTTGTCACACAATGCCTTAGCAAAGTCGCGCACTCCAATAGTGCACGGAATAGTAAATGCTCCTGGGTCCTCTTTCTTTTGGATTGGATTTGTAGCTATGATAGAGCTAACCCTGTGAGTCATATTTACCACCTCATTCCTGATGGTTCTCTTTTTTGTAATCAGATCCTTTAGATACTTGGCAAACTCTGGCATTTCTTGGAAAGCCTCCAAGAAAGGTATATTAACTGACAACTACTTGAGAATGTCGTAGAACTTCTCAAACTTGCTGTCGTCAATTCTTCTCGCAAGTCTCTGAGGAAAAGGAGGAGGGGGTCTGGGAATTGGCGTAAGAACGGTTGATGTTCCTTCTGCCTTATCCTTTATCCCTTCCTGAGTCTCACCCCGGTTCAGCACAATTTCTGGATTTTCGTTTACCTCAGCAACATTATCTTTTTCAACTTCGACCCCTTTTCGAAATTCTTCAGCATCGACTGCTTGCTCATCTCTCCCCTGCAATGTCTTACCACTCCTGGTCGTGACAGCCATAATATGAGCCGTTGGGCCACTTCCACTCCCCTTAGGATTCGCAATCGTGTCGCTAGGAAGTGTTCCCTTCTGTTGTGGATATTGTTCACGAGAGAGATCCCTCATTTGCAATTCCAACTTTTGAATCGCTGCTGTGTGGGAGCCAACTAATTCAGTCATATTTTTCATGGAATTATCTGAATTTTCTTGGTTCTGTAATATCCTCTCGAGAAAACAATCCAAATTTGATTCACTTGAGGATCCCTGATTCGAATACTGACCTTTCGGAGGAACATAAGGGTTGGAACTTCGGTTTGAAAAATTATTACTGTTATTCCAATTTCCTTGATTGGGGCCACTTTGATCGTTTCGCCATTGTTGGTGACCTTGCCCTTGCGGGTTTGGTCTCCAATGATTTTGCGTCCCTTGACCCTGATAATGTTGCCGTTGATAACCTCCCTGAGAATTGTTGACATAATTAGCCTCTTCATATTAGTCACTTTGCACCGGTTGCACACTCTCAACTACATTGACTTTCTTCTTATGATTTTCTGTGAACAGCTTCGTCAATACATTAACATTTGTGGCAAGTTCAGCAATCATCTGGTCTCGTTCTTGATTTTCCTTGACCAAGTTATTCATATAAGGAGACCTAATTGTAATACCACCTATTGTATCCTCAGAATGCCAATCTTGATTGTGTTTTGCCATTTTATCCAAAATCTGAGTTACTCTAGCGAAGGTTTTATCCATGAAAGAACCAACAGCAGCATTCTTCGCGATTGATTGGTTCATAGGGTCCAAACCCATGTAGAATTTTTCCAGCAAGATGGAATCGGGAAAGCCATGGTTTGGAGACCTCACCAAATACAACTTGAAGCGCTCCCACGCTTCATGTATTTGTTCACCAGGTAGTTGCTTAAAGAAAGAATATCTTATCTCTGAGCTCAGATTTCTTGCTTTGTGGAAACCACTTTGACAAGAATGCCCGGACAAGTTCAGGCCATGAACGGATGGAATTCGGAGGAAGATTTTGAAGCCATTTCCTCGCATCTACCGCTAACGAATACTTAAAGCATCTCAGCTTTAATGCATCGTCAGAGACATTGTTTTGCTTGTGCGTCGCACAAACACCCAAAAAGTTCCTGAGGTGCTGCGTTGGATCGTCATAAGTGAAGTTTCTAAAGTATCCTTCCGCCTTTAGCATCAGAATTAGCCCATGTTCTACCTTGAACGTAGCAGCACCTATAGCCGGAGGTACTATAGCGTTTGTATCCTATATATATATATATATATTATTCAATATCAGCAAAAGGATTTTCTTCCTGCTCCACCTCCACATCCTCTTCACGGTCCGCCATATCTTCCTGTCTATAACAACCAAAACAAACAACGTGCAATCAAGTGGAATTAAACTTATAGTAAAGTATACACTAACTAGAATTTCAAAATCGTATTCCCCGGCAACGGCGCCAAAATTTGATTCGCTCAAATTACACCTTAATAATAGTGTAAGCGATCGATGTCAAATATAGTAACCCAACAAGGTTGGGGTCGAATCCCACAGGGAATAGGCGTGAAACTATTGTCCAATTAATGTAACGCTTTACTGAGTCGTAATTCTATTAACTAGCCAAATAGAATAAAGTAAGTGTTGAATATATAAGGAAAGGAAAAATGAGAACTAATGTTTAAGAATAGTTTGAATGTGAGAACTATGAATTTAAGAAACCAAGGTTGTGCCCCCTTTAATGTAGTAGAATGTCCTTGATACTAATATTGAATTCCTTTCTTGATATGCAATTGATGTCTAACTTACTACCAAATATTTCCCAATATTTGGATAATGTATCCTCTTACGATTCTCCCGAATACAAAAGAGTCAATCTTAAGAACAACCAATTAATCGCCAAATTAAAACCTACTTATTCCTAACTGGTTTCGTTAAACAATGTTTAAAGCCTTGAATTTTTGTTATTTATTTCTACCAATCTCTATCTCACTTTTCCAAGATAAGGTAGAGTTAATTGGCTTTCATTAATGTTTGCAACCATTAACGAGTAATTCACGAACGAGAAATAAATAAATATCAAGCTCCCTTTGGAATTCGAATTCAATATCAAGATATCAACAACATTCTACCCATCTAGGGTTCACAACCTCAGTGTTTGAGTTTTGCTACACATACTGATAATTAAAGAACAAGGAAGAATAATTGATGTCATCTTACAAAAATAGAAGGTTTTCAATCACCAAAGCTTCTAAGAATTCAAAATTATCCAAGTGTCGTACTTTGTACTCTAAGTTCTAACAAAAACTACTTCACAAAACCCTATAAAACCTATTTATAGAGGCCCAAAACCCGAGGCGAATGTCGGTCAGCTTTACCCTCGTTGAAAAAATGCGAACCGCATTTCTATCGCAGAATAGAAATGTGGTTTGCAAATCATCATCCGTCGCAAATCACACCAGACATTTTTTCTCTCGTCGCATCTTGGTTTGCGGTTCGCATTTTGAATATGCGATCGCATTCTTCACACTAACTTTTACGTAGAACTCTGTTTATGTTTGCGATTTCACCAGGCCAGTTCGCGGTTCGCATTCCTATTTTGCGGTCGCATTTGCGACCGCATTCTTGACATGCAGGTTGGCCTAAAGTTCTGTCTTCGTCTGCGATCTACTTGTAACATATGCGATTCGCATATCTATTCTGCGACTGCATTTTTACATATGCGATGCTCTTAACCTCTTTTCTTGCCTTCAGCTAAGTTTTTGCACTCTTTTCTATTCTTCAGGGTCTCGACACTTGTTATTCTGCAAATACACTAAAATTACATAAGTATCAGGAGAATTAACAAGTAAAACAACTTAGACTTTAAGCAAATAGTATCAAAATGTGCCAAAATTACCCGGCACATCAACTTACGTTGTTTCCATTCTTATGGAACGATTGATATTAATTTTACTTCTCTTATTCTTATATTATCAATGTTGTTGGTACTTCCTAATTCTTATAAGATTCTTGATGAAGATTTAGTCCTAAAAAAGGATACGGAGGATACCGACCTTACGTCTCTCTAAAAGGTTTAAAATGTGATTCTAATGGGTCCAGCATGCATCATATATATGCATCTATTTAACTCTACCGAGCTGCGTTATAGTCGGCCGAGTATGGAACCTCTTGTGCAACCACTTATCAGTTGGGTTTTACCGAGCTCTATGTGGCCGAGTATTGTTCTACCGAGCCTTATGATGGCCAGGTACGTTTTTACCGAGCCTATTACGGCCGGGTACGATATGATGATGATGATGCCCACAAAGGTGTATGTTTTAGAAGTTTATATATATATATATATATATATATATATATATATGTATATGTATATGTATCATGTATTTCATGTCAGTAGCCCTCAGAGGTACCGAGATGTTACAGGTTGTATATTCTCTATCCCTGTTTACATTATTGTTCTTACTTATGCTTTCTTGCCTTACATACTCAGTAGTTTATTCGTGCTGACGTCCTTTCTATTATGGATACTACATGTCATGCTGCAGGTCCTGATAGACAAGTAGGTGAAGCTCCCCCACCATAGTAGGCTGCCCAGTTCAGCGGCTATTGGCAAGATCCCTTTTCCAGACTTGTCGTAGTCATGGTATGCATTTTTGTTATAGACATTATGGGTATGTCGGGGCTCTATTCCGGCAATGTTGCAGCACTTATGTTCCTTTAGAGGCTCATAGACAGGTGTCGACCCATGTATAGTTGGGATTTCCTTGTTGACTGATTTTTGTTGTATAGTCTCTCATGGCAGCTTGATAGCTTGTATCTTATACATAGCTTCATGACAGCCTTGTCAGCCCATGTTATATATGTTTATGCCATTATCTGTCATTGTTGGTTGTTTAGGATTCATGTCTACCATTTATATTGATCTCGCCGGCCCTTATAGATAATAAGAAAGGTTAGATAAAATGTGCGTTAGTGCTCGGTAGGAATGGCACGGGTGCCATTCATGGCCCTCTAGTTTGGATCGTGACAAACTTGGTACCAAGCAATTCTATCCTAGGGGTTGTCTATGAGCCTTGTGTAGTAGAGTCTTGATTATGGATGTGTAGCACGCCACATTTATAATCAGAAGGCTAAATGATATCGAAGGTTATTACCTTCTTCCTGAATGTAGATCGTGCATAGAGTTGAGTCGTAAGTGTTCGTCTAAGCAAACGATTAGTAGGCGGCTTGATACAGCTGCGGGAGAAGGTACTAGTCGGGTGCCTCCAACTAGAGCAGGCTAAAGTGAGGCTCAGAGTGATATGTCGTCTCATACCTCATCTACTCCGTCTCCTCCATAGGATATTAGGAGGCACCCAACACCTCCAGTTCCTCCGTCTGGCACTACAGACGAGATATGCGAAGTGCGGTGCAATTGTTGACTAGCTCGGTAGCTGCTCAAGCTTAGAGGCAGAATACCGGTGCTGCTGATAAATCGGTTAGTGTGAGAGTTCGTGATTTTATTATTCTAGACCCTCCAGTGTTTACCAGATCAGACCCCAACCCCCAGACTTTTATTGACCAGGTTCATCGTACACTGAGGGTTATGCATGCCAGTGATACAGAGGTAGTAGAGTTGGCTTCTTATCGGTTACGGGATTTAGCGATTTTATGCTATGATAGTTGGGAGAGATCCAGGGGTCCGAACGCTCCTCCAGCTGTGTGGAAGGAATTTTCTGAGGCCTTTCTTCGTCACTACTTGCCAGTTGAGATACGACAAGCTAGAGTTGATAACCTCTTGAACCTTCGATAGGGTAATATGAGTGTGCGAGAGTATATCATGCAGTTTGATTCTTTAGCAAGGTATGCTCCCCATATGGTGTCCGAGATGAGCGATAGGGTGCACCTTTTCGTGAACGGGTTAGGACCACATCTGATTAATGAGGCAGGATAGCCTCCTTGGTATAGGGCATAGATATTATAGTTAGGACTATGCCCATACACTAGATGATCATAAGCGCCAACAAAGGGCAGATAGGGAGCAGGATAGGGGCCAGCGTAAGAGGGCGAGATTTGCAGGGTATTCTGATGACTTAAGAGGTAGTATCATGTGCTCCTCCATAGTTTCAGAGGCCTCAGTATGATCAATTTACCTATTCTAGATTAGGTCAGTGTTGGCGTGCATCAGGCTCACAATATCATAGACATACTAGTTAGAGGAGACCCCCAACAACTGGTTGTGATCAGTGCGGTAAGGCCCACGTTGGACTGTGCCGTCGAGGTTCCGATGTGTGCTATTCTTGCGGACATCCTGACCATATGATGCGGGATTGTCCTAACAGAGGAGGTAGTGGTATGGCTCAGCCGACTGGATCTGTTTTTGGTTCTTCCTCATCAATTCGAACCCTTAGCACAGGGTTTTCAGCAGTCGACGGGTCTTGGTAGAGTTAAAGGTGCAATGCCGAGTTCGAGTGGTACTCAAAATTGAACCTATACTCTAGTAAGTCGATAGGATCTCGAGTCATCTTCGGATGTTGTAACAGGTATATTGTATGTATTTCTTATGATGTATATGTGTTGATTGATCTGGGATCTACATTATCATATGTTACACCCTTGGTGCCTAATAAGTTTGGTATTGAACCTGAATTGATAAGTAAACCACTTGAGGTATCTACTCTGATAGGACATTCTGTGATTGCTAGAAGGGTATATAGTGGTTGCACAGTGATGATTTGTAGTCGTCAAACCTCGGCAAATTTATTTGAGTTAGAAATGGCTGATTTCGATGTGATAATGGGAATGGACTGGTTGGCCTCATGCTATGCAAATGTCGATTGTCGTAATAAAATGGTTAGGTTTCAGCATCCTGGTGAACCCGTCAACGACTGGAAGGGGAACATTGCTATGCCGAAAGGTAGGTTTATTTCCTATCTTAAGGCAAGGAAGATGATCTCAAACGGTTACATTTACCATCTCGTTCGCCTTAGGGATGTGGAGGTAAAGCCGCCTACTCTACAATCAATCCCCGTGGTCAATGAATTTCTAGATGTTTTCCCAGATGAACTCCCAGGCCTTCCTCCTGAAAAGGAGATTGAGTTTAGCATTGATGTGTTGCTTGACACTCAACCGATCTCTATCCCTCCATACACGATGGCCCCGTCAGAGTTGCGAGAGTTGAAGGCGCAGTTGAAGGACTTGCTGGATAAAGGCTTCATTAGGCCTAGCACTCCACCTTGGGGTGCGCCAGTCTTGTTCGTGCGGAAGAAAGACGGGTCGTTAAGGATGTGTATCGATTATAGATAGTTGAATAAGTTTACTATAAAGAACAATTATCCACTTCCAAGGATTGACGACCTATTTGACCAAATCTAGGGTGCCAAGTATTTCTCCAAGATTGACTTATGTTCAAGGTATCACTAGGTGAGGGTTAAGGAGAAGGATATTCCTAAAACGGCCCTCCGGACAAGATATAGGCACTTTGAGTTCTTGGTGATGTCGTTCAGGCTATCAAATACCCCAACATCTTTTATGGATCTCATGAATAGTGTATTCAGGCCCTATCTTGATGTGTTCTTGGTCGTATCACTCATGACATTCTGGTATATTCTCGTTCAGAGGCGCAAAATGCGGGCCACTTGCAGATAGTATAATAGACCCTTCAGGATCGTAAGTTATATGCTAAGTTCTGCAAATGTCTCGCTAAACTCAGTAGCATTCATTGGCCATGTGATATCAGATGAGTGTATTAGTGTCGACACTCAGAAGATTGATGCAGTGAAGAATTGGCCGAGACCTACAATACCGTCAGAAGTCTGTAACTTCCTGGGGTTAGTTGGATATTATAGGCGGTTTGTAGAAGTGTTTTCTCTATATCAACACCATTGACTAATTTAACACAAAAAGCTACCAAGTTCCAGTGGTCTGACGCTTCTGAACGTAGTTTTCAGGAGCTGAAGAATTGATTGACATCCACACTAGTGATCATTCTCCTAGAAGGAACAGAAGGTTATGTGGTATATTGTGATGCCTCAGGTATATATTTGGGGTGCGTATTAATGCAACGTGGGAAGGTGATTGCATATGCATCAAGACAATTGAAGAAGCATGAAAAGAATTACCCGACTCATGATTTGGAATTGGCTGCAGTAATATATGCTTTGAAGATATGGCGGCACTACTTCTATGGCGTCCATGTTGACATCTACACAGATCACAAGAGTTTACAATACATCTTCAAGCAGAAGGAGTTGAATTTGAGGCATCGTAGGTGGCTTGAATTACTAAAAGATTACGATGTCGAGATATTGTACCATCCCAGTAAAGCCAATGTTGTGGCAGACACTCTCAGTTGTAAGTCAATGGAAAGCTTAGTACACATTGAGGCAGGTAGACAAGGGTTGACTAAAGAGCTTTATCAGTTAACCAATATGAGAATCAGATTGTTAGACTCTGCTGACGGAGGTGTTACTGTACAGAATACATCAGAATCATCTTTGGTAGCCGAGGTAAAAGCACGACTATATGAAGATCCTACCTTAGTGCGATTGAGAGAGAGCATTCAGTAGTGTAAAATTATGGCTTTCAAGATCGGAGGAGATTGGGCACTGAGATACCAGGGCCGATTATGTGTGCCTAATGTGGCAGGGTTGCGAGAGAAGATTATGATTGAGATTCATTAGTCCTGATATCCCATGCTTCCCCGCTTGACAAAGATGTATCATGACGTTAAGGAGCAGCATTGGTGGGATAACATGAAGAAGTCTATTGCAGAAATTGTAGCCCAGTGTCCTAATTGTCAACAAGTAAATATCGAGCATAAAAAATCTGGTGGATTGATTCAGAATATAGAGATTCCGACCTGGAAATGGGAGGTGATTAATATGGACTTCATTATTGGATTACCTCGCTCTTACCATAAGTTTGACTCCATCTTGGTGATAGTTGATCGACTTACAAAATGGGCCCATTTTCTGCCAGTTAAGACAACTTACACGATTGAAGATTGTGCAAAGTTGTACATCAAGGAGATTGTTATATCTATTATATCAAACTGAGGAGCTCAATACGGCTAACTTTTGGAGATCTTTTTAGAAGGGTTTAGGCACACAAGTGAATCTCAGCACTGCATTTCATCTGCAGACTGACGGACAGACTGCACGTACCATTCAGACACTTCAAGATATGCTATGAGCATGTGTTCTAGATTTCAAGGGGAATTGGGATGACCATCTGGCTTTCATAGAATTCACCTACAATAATAGCTACCATTCCAGTATTAAAATGGCCCCATACGAGGCACTGTACAGGAGGAGATGTAGATCACTAGTTAGATGGTTTAAAGTCGGTGAGACAGAATTATATGGTCCAGATTTGATTCACCAAGCCATTGAGAAGGTGAAAGTGATACAAGAGCGACTGAGGACGGCACAAAGCAGGCAAAAGTCTTATTTCGATGTCCGACATCGTGATCTGTAATTTGAGGTTGGTGATGGGTTTTCCTTGGGATCTCGCTAATTAAGGGTGTTATGCATTTTGGGAAGAAAGGTAAACTGAGTCCGCGGTATATTGGGCCGTACAAAATTCTTCGACGAATTGGACATGTTGCTTATGAGTTAGAATTGCCATCCAAATTAGAATTTGTCCACCCAGTATTCCATGTATCTATGTTAAGGAAATGTATTAGAGACCCTTCTCGGGTCGTCCCTATCAAAGATGTACAAGTTACAGAGGATCTATCATATGAAGAAGAGCCTGTGGCTATATTAGATCGACAATTCCTCAAGATGAGAACAAAGGATGTAGCTTCCGTCAAAGTATTGTGGAGGAACAAGAATACAGAAGAAATGACATGGGAAGCAGAAGAGGAGATAAAGTCTAAATACCCTTACCTGTTCCAGATTGAAAATAACGAGGATGCTGAGGGAACGCAGGATGCATTAGAAGGTAAAACGACTCTATGAGGTAAGCAATAGCTTGAGAATACTCTTTCTTAATACAAAATGGTGATATGCAGATAATGTACATATCGATAATGCTTTCTATAGCCTTGTAAGGCTATAGGTTGGGCTTAAATGCTTGCAAGTTTGTCTAGTGTCCATTTTATAGGGGAAACTCAGCCGGAAATTTCCGTCAGAATCCACGATGAGTTAGACTCCCTATAAACCCTTACATTCGAGGACAAATGTTCCTAAAGGGGGGAGGGTGTTGCAACCCATATTCGCGTATGTTGGATCACGCCATAAGTTAGTCAACGTAAATCAAAGAAGAGATTATCTTTGACATGACAAGAATTTAATCCTATTGGTTAAATGATACAAGGGTATATAAGAGTTATTAACTAGTATTAGAAGTTAAATGAATCAAGGATGTTGTAACCCGTATTTTTCGGGAAAAACTAGAGGTGCTTAATATTACCAAGAGGTTGTATTTAAGGTATTTGAATCTATAATAGCCGTATCATAAGTCTCGAATTCAAATGAGTTATGAAACAAAAGTCGACAAAAGTTATCGCAACTTACGTTCATAATTTTACTTAAACTTTAGGTCAAATGCCACTGAGCGTTTCTCCCAATTTTCTTGGAATTACAGGGTGCTCTTACAAATTGAATATTAATGAGCCTAGTTTCCAACACATTAAATCATCCATCGATACGATCTCGGAGTAGAGAGATATTCGCGTTTTCGCAAAACTGCGCCAAGCAGCTCTCTATGAGGCCCACATAGGCGGTTGAGACATTTGGATATATATATAACATGCCTCAAACCCGTTTTCAGTCATTAATTTTCTGTATAGTCAGACCTTAGAACCCTAAAAACACTCTCTCAAGGTTCTCTCATGATCCAAGACCAAAACAAAGGGAAAACAATGCAAATCAAGTGTCGGGAATCCCGTGGTGCTAGTAAGTTTCTTGTTCTTCTTGTTGTTGCTGATTTTTGTGTTGTTCCAGCTCATGTGAGAGGTTTTTTTAAGTGGTTTATGTTCTGTAAAATAATCCCTCAATTTTTTAATATCAACCCTAGGTGATTTCAAGTCTGCTAAAGTGATTCTAGTGCCGAAAAACCTAATTGATTGCTAGCTTCGCTTCCTTGTTCTTGTGGCAGCATGGGAAGGATATTTTGTGGTCAATTAGGGTCAAATTGGAGTTGTTCTTTATGTTTAAAGGTAAGTAACCTCTTACCCGACATGTATTTAAGATTATCCAAGTGACGGCTAAGTCGATGAAGCTCGAACCTGTGAGATATATATATATATCGAAAGGCTTGTTAGTAATGTTGTTGGTTGGTGGACTATTTTGGGAGGATCAATATGATTATTATTAATGTTGTTTGGCCTGTTTGGTGATTTTTTTAACTTGTTGGAAGTGATATGAATAGGGGAGGTGATGTGCCTTTCATCATAAAATAGGTTGCGGTCGATATATAATAGTTACGATGCTTAAACGATAACGATAGTGTCATTTCTCTTATTGTATACTAAGGAGTCGTGACACTTGCATAGCTTGAGGTTGGGTAGTACATACAAGGTATGTGTGTCTATCCCTTTCCTTCTTTTATACGACTCCGATTGTACATAATGTAATGAACGAGCTTCCAAAGATACTCCGCTCTTAGAAGCTACCAGTACTTACATTGCTACACTTCTTATGAAACGATTGATGTTGATGTTACTTCTCTTATTCTTATGTTATCAATGTTTTTGGTATTTCCTGATTCTTATAAGATTCTTGATGAAGAGTTAATCCTAATAATGTGTATGGAGGATACCGACCTTACGTCACTCGGAAAGGTTCAAAATGTGATTCCAATGAGTCCAGCACACATCATATATATGAATCTATTTTACTCTACCGAGCGCGCTATAGTCGGCCGGGTATGGAACTTATTTGCAAACACTAATTAGTTGGGTTTTACCGAGCTCCACGTGGCCGGATACGATCCTACCGAGCCTTATGATGGCCGGGTATGTTTTTACCGAGCCTATTACGGCCGTGTACGATATGTTCTGATGATACCCACAGAGACGTATGTTTTAACAGTTTATGTGTGTGTGTGTGTGTGTGTATATATATATATATATATATATATATATATAGGCACCCAGATGTTACAAGTTGTATATTCTCTATCCCTGTTTACATTACTGTTTTTACTTATGCTTTCATGCCTTACATACTCAGTACTTTATTCGTACTGACGTCCTTTTTGTTTGTGGATGTTACATGTCGTGTTGCAGATCCTGATAGACAGGTAGGTGAAGCTCCCCCACCATAGTAGGCTGCCCAGTTCAACGATTATTGGCGAGATCCCTTCTTCGGACTTGCCGTGGTCTTGGTATGCATTTTTGTCATAGACATTATGGGTATGTCGAGACCCAGTTCCGAAAATGTTGCAGCACTTATGTTCCTTTAGAGGCTCATAGACAGGTGTCGATCATGTATAGTTTGGATTGCCTTGTCGACTTATTTTTGTTGTATAGTCTCTCACGGCAGCTTGTCAGCTCGTACCTTATAAATAGCTTCATGACAGCCTTGTTGGTCCATTTTATATATGTTCATGTCATTATTTGTTATTGTTGGTTATTTAGGATTCATGTATACCATTTATATTGATCTCATCAGCCCTTATAGATAATAAGAAAGGTTAGATAAAATGTGCATTGGTGCTCGGCAGGAATGGCCCGAGTGCCAGTCATGGCCCTCCAATTTGGGTCATGACATCAACACACACGGCATATGTGGGAAGGCGGCCTAGCTCATCGAGTGGAGATCGGACGCCATGTTGCGCATATGGTGATACTACTCTTGGTAACACCTTTCTTTCGCACCACATGTCTAACCACATTGTTCAAGGGGAGATGGCCTAGTCGATCGTGCGTGATCAAACTCCATGCTAAAAACACTGTGGTATATCGGTGCTAATTATCTCCCAACCAAAAAGATATATTATTTTTGTATTTTAAAAATTAGCATGTTTTAACTGGGCATTTGGATATTGTTGATTGTGACTTGCTGTTTATATGGTCTTCCCTCTCTTATATTCCATTTTGGAAAGTGGACATTTAGCTTACATACTAGTACTATTACATATGTACTAACATCCCTTTTACCGGGGCGCTACATCTTCAATGGATGCAGGTGGTTCGTCAATAAGGGGTTTTGACCCTCGTTAGCAGTCACTCCCTATTCAGCAGATTTTGGTGAGCTCTACTCTATTTTGGTGATGCAGGTCAACCTGATCATGATACGTTTAAGCCTTCAAGACCATTGACGAGAAATCAAGCTAAAGAGCTTCATGATGCACATTTGATGGTGAATAAGAGCCAAGTGTTTCTAAGCACATTGTGATGTTTGTGGCTATGTTGTAAATGTTGTGTAGTTATTAAAGACATTAATTCTTACTTGTGATCATGTCCTGCGTGAGAGTTTAGCTACTTAGCCAATTTGTGGCCTTTTTGTTAATTGTTTGTTCCTAGTTAGCTTAGGACAAGGCCCATTCTATATAAGCCTAAAGACCTCATTATTTGAAGTAGTTTTTGACATTAAATTGAAGAATTTTCGGCAGCCACTTTGTGCTCCCAAACGTGGGACTTTAACTTGTCCAATTTTGGTGTGATTCAAAATTGAACTTGATCCTTTGTTTGATAGAACAATTTGCAAGACAATCGTTGTCTTGAGGGTCGTTCGTATGGAATAAGTACTCGTTGATTCCATCAAGAAGGTAAGTAGAATAGTTCCTACTTGTTGTCTTGATAATTCATAGAGCGTCTTACTTTTATCCTTTGTTTTCATGTTTCTGCGTTTAATATTGCATCAGTTGGTATCAGAGCTTGGAACGGGTTTGTTTTCACAATCCCAATCCTGTTCTTCGTGCCTTAGTTTTAGGTTCTTTCGTATTTTTGTTTTGAAAAAAAAAAACGTTACAAAAAAAAAAGAATCTGAAACCCTTACATAAGAGTGCAGGTAGCAAAATAACCAGCAGGAAAAAGGGACAGTGGCTTTACACTAAGCTGCTGACACAAGATTAGAGACCAGGATCACACAATGCCTACAACCAATTTCCTCATTTATCTTGTTTGCTATCTCTGCAGGTACACTGGTGGAACCACTAGGGCATCACAAATGAATTTGTTGAAGGTCACAATAACTGTAATAAGGAAACAAGGGAGCAGAGGCCACATACCATTATGTTGTTATTTTTTGCAGGAAACACCGGCCTACTGTTTTCTGCAGTAAAGAAGGACAGGAGCCTATTGGTGCATCAGAATGGAACTCAACTGCCCACCACAGCACTCACCAGCATCACAAATCAGATACCTGCCCAATGCTTCATCAGCACACTCGACCACAATCATACCAATCCACTACATCATAACACCAAATCAATCAGCCAACTCAACATCAACACAAGAAGAACCACACAAATCATTGCCAAATCAGAAGAAGACAACATCACAGAGCAACAATTTCAGCACATAAATCAATTAATACATCACCAGCAGAACAAAACAACCAAAACAACATCAATCACTCTTCTCAGAATCAAAGGACCAGGGTCACCTCTAAACCCTGCAATGCCACAAGGATAAGAGCCAACTTGAGCTGGACCAGGCTATTGCTGCAGTTGCAATGTGTGATATTAGCACTCTTAGTGCTTATTCTATTGCAACTACAGCAATCACCATGGTCCTCCTCACTTCTTCTCAAGAACAACTCTCACAAAATACAACATTCAATCAACCCCTAACTAAACAAAAGCAGCAACACATACTCACCTCAGCAAAAGCAACAACTTCACCACAGCAGAAGCAGTAATCCACTCAGTCACCTCAAAAGAAGACACATGACATGCACAGATACACAACAACAACAGCATCATCCAGCCAACATACAGCAGCGTAGAAGTAGTAATCCACACAGGCATATGCCAATTCAGCAGCAATTCCATGCCACAGAAATACAGTCAATACACCATCAGCAGAAACATCACTCATACAGGAACAACAAAAGACGACAGGAGTGTCAGCAAGAAGACAGAGGTGTCAGCAAGCACGGGAGGACACATCAACTGCACACACTTTCCTCACACTTGAGCATCCTCAGAAATAGCAACTTGAACACTCATCTCACAACAGCCTCAGGACCAACAGTAGCAGCTTTGAAATGGACCAGCCAACACCACAGAGAACATCAAATGCACACATAGACCAAAAGGCAGACTCAAAAGAAGACAGAGGTGTCAGCAAGCACAAGAGGACACATCAATTGCACACACTTTCCTCACAATTGATCATCCTCAGAAACAACAACTCGAACGCACAACAGCAAGCTCAACACTCAGCACATAACAGTCTCAGCACCAACAGCAACAGCCTTGAAATAGCCCAGCCAACAGCACAATCAACACAACTTTGCAGTCACAAGATACATACTGATAGCCATCTTCAACTTGGATTTCCTTGTTCCAAGGGTCAAAGCAACATTGAAGATAGCGCGCGCTTTTTTGTTACACTTCTGCACAATACTGACATCACAGATTTTTGTCAGAGGTATATAAAAGGGAACAGATCCCTCATCCAATTAGTAACAATAGGAACATATGTACTTTTTTATATAGCTGACCTAGGAAAAATGCACATTGTTTTTGTACATACGACTGTCTACTACAAAATAGACAATTGTCACATCACCATAGGTCTAACTCCTTATTACTACCTAGGTACTATTAGTCAACACTTTAGGATGACTATAAGTACATGTATTTTCTTTTGGGAGGTAAGGTTTATGTCCCCCTCCACTTTTGTATTTTGTTTCTATTAATAAAATCTATATTTAACTAAAAAAAAATCAAAAATTTGAAAAGAACATACATACGAAAATGTCGTCTAGAGCGAGAAGCTCTAGCGATAGAAAGAGAGAGGCGATAGCAGTGAGAAGCTCTCACGAGCAACAATGGCCACGTCGATCGGCGCATCTGTGGCTGGCGAGCCTTCCCCTTCCACCTCCCAACCTCCCTCTACAACCTCAACCAACCCACAGCCCCTAGATTACAGTCATCTTCTAAAACCAGCGACTTTAAACTCGACGCCTGCGAACCCTAGGTCGACAGCCCCCATAGAAACAATCCCTCTCAAAAAAGCTTCATTCTTGCAGGGACAAACTTTTGTTAATTTCACAGAAGCAGAAGTCGACCGAATGAACCTAATTAAGGGAGTCCAATATGCTATAATCGGTAAGTTCTCCTATGGCTGGCCAGATATACAAGAGCTTAGACGAATAATTCCTGCGCAATGTGGAATTAAGGGCGATTGCAACATTGGATTGCTCAAAGATAGACATGCACTGATTTGACTGACGCTATGGCAAGATTTTATCAACTTCACATCAAAAGTAGTCTACTATCTGAAAGCAAAAGATGGTTACAAATACCAGATGAGGACACTAATCTACGACGCCAAGTTTAAAGAAGAAGAAGAAACTTCTAAAGCGATGGCTTGGATTTTGTTTCCCAGTTTACTTCCGACATACTATGTCAAAGAATGCCTTTTTTCTCTAGCTTCTGCTGTTGGGAAGCCATTGCACCTAGATATGGCCACAATTTAATAAGAGTCGCCCAAGTTGTGCAAGAGTTAAGGTGCTTGTTGATTTGCTAGCTGATTTGCCAAAGAAGGTTCGCATGGACATTGAAAACGAAGCCACAGGGACTATAAGAACAGAATGGGTAAAGATTCAGTATGATTTTATCCCCAAGTACTGCAAACAGTGCAAATTGCAGGGACATGACATGCTTGAATGCTGGAAACTGCACCCAAAACTATTACACACAAACTCAGCAAAGCAACAGGAAGCTAAAAGCATGATAGTGGAAGGAAGGAAGCAGAAGGGGAAGATGACAGCACCTCTATTGATTCTATCAAGTGGCAAAGTTGTTGGCAATGCAGGTCCCCAGTGGAAGGAGGTCAAGGATAATCGAGTGCAAAATCAAGCTAAGTCCAGAAGTAATCAGGCCAAAACTGGACTGGAAATGATACCAGTTGACAAGGCTGCTCAGTAACTTCAAACATCCAACAAATTTGCTATGTTGGATATGGAAAAAGGCAGTGACAATGAGGACAACCAATTGGAGCTGATTGAAGAAGCAGCAGGTCAAAAGAACCCCCCCTGCTCCTTTGCAACTAGCAGAGGAACCTACATGCTCTACAGCAGCTGCCCTCAACTCATTAGCCTCTGCAATCTTGAAAAGTAAGATCACCAGACAAACAACAAGAACAGTGAACTTGCTGCACTCTGTGGAACAAATGGAAAGTATCTAAACTACTGAAACGAACATCATTGAAGAAATAGCAGAGGAAGAAACACAATTGCATACAGGGAAAGGGAAAGAAAGCATAAAGGAATCCACTGCACAGTGGGTGCAGAAAAACTTCAACATAAATGTGGTTACCACCAACACTTCTCACCAAGATATTCCACTAAAAGACAATCTTGTAGAAAGAGCAATGACTAAGATAACATATAAGAAAGCTCCAGCATCAACAAAGGTGCCGGTGAAGCCACAAGGAAGCCTAGGCAGATTATGGTCAAATCAAATAGAGGAGGACTCAAAGGAAGGAGAAGTACCAAAATAAATGCAAAGTGAAGATGAGGCAGCTGATGAGGCAACTGAGAAGGATGACCAAAGTGACAATGAATCAGCCAAGGTCACTGCCACAGTGGGAAAGAACAACAACAAAGCTGAAAATAATCAATTGATGCTGCTGACAAACACCTCCCAAGACCAAGCTAATCCTGTAGATCATGAAGCAGAAGATACAGTTCCAAAAGGGGATGTCCAAACAGGCACTAATCCTGGATTATCAGTAAGGAAAGGGACAGTAGTGACACAACTAAAAGCAATAATCAGACCAAAGAACCTCAACATTGCAACAATAGTGATAAATGAAGAAAATCACAAAGAACAACCTGGCAAAGATCTAGATGAAGAAAACACTATCCAAAACTTTCTTAATGTGGCTAATCAAGGAGACCTCTCCCCAACACAGATAGCCAAGGTGAAGCCAGCAACCAAATGAAAGAAGAAACAAAACAAAGACACCAACAATGCATCTGCAATAGGTGTTCAAACAAGAAGAGTTCTAACACACCCCAATAATCTATAATGGATGCAATCATTTGGAATATTAGATCGGTGAACTCAATGCAAGCCTTCGAAAGGCTAATCACATTGCACAAGAAACATCACTTTGAATTCATTGGCATTATGGAACCAATCCAGCAAGCAAGAAAGATGGAAAAATATAGAAGGAGGATTGGCTTCACTCAAGTAGTGGCTAATATCTCCAACAAAATCTGGGCTTTCATAGATGATCTTTATGAAATCACAATTCTGTATGACATGGTGCATCAACTTACTCTTAAGCTTTTCCACACTGAAACACAAGTGGAACTCATCCTCACACTAGTATATGCTAAGTGTTATCCAATAGAGAGAATAGAATTGTGGGACTCAAGTATGCTATGGCTCAAGACATGACAGTTCCATGACTGGTAGGGGGAGACTTCAATGTGATATGGGATGAAGAAGAAAAATTTGGAGGCCTACATGTACCCCTCAATGAAGTAGATGACTTCATACACTGCATCAACACCTGCAACCTGACTGATCTGGGCTTCAAAGGCAGTATTTTCACATGGTGGAATGGCAGAGCAGAGGAAAATTGCATTTTCAAAAGGCTGGATAGATGCCTAGCTAATGTAGAATTCCAGCAAACCTTCCCAAGGCTAGAGGTTACTCATCTATCCAAAATTGGCTCAAATCACAGTCCTCTCTTATTAAAGTGTGATATAGAAGCAATGCCAATCAAGAAGCCTTTTAAATTCCTCAACTACTAGACCAAACATGACTCCTTCAGAGAGAATTGGCAAGCAGACTTCTATGGAGACCCCTTCATACTTTTCAATTGCAAGCTCAAGAAACTCAAAAAGGCACTGTCACTGTGGTGTAAAGCAACATATGGAGACATATTTCAAAACATTGCAAGCATGGAGGAAGTAGTTCTGGTTCATGAAAAATAGTTTGAGGAAGACCAACTAAGCAGAATAGGGAAAGATTACAAAGGGTACAGGCACAGTTGATTAGGAATCTAGCAATAAAAGAATGATTCTGGAAACAAAAGGCAGGCATGTCATGGTTCAAGGATGGAGACAGAAACACCAAATTCTTTCACGCCCAAGTAAATGGTAGAAGAAAAAGACTCCAGCAAAGGAGGATACAAAACAGTTCTAGAAGCTGGGTTGAAGAAGAAGAATTAATTGCAGAAGAAGCTATCAACTTCTACAAAGAACAGTTCACAGAAAATGCAACTCCAACAGATTTCAGCATACTGGACAACATCCATCCTTTGATAGACATGGAGCAAAATGCATAATTGATCAAGCCACCCACAATAGAAGAAGTTAAGCATGTTGTCTTCTGCTTAAATGGTGAAAGTGCAGGGGGGCCGGATAGTTTCACAGGCTCCTTTTACCATGCTTGCTGGGACATCATTGGCGAAGACATACACAGCATGGTTAAAGCTTTCTTCTCAGGAAGGCAATTACCAAAATGTGTGACACACACAAATTTGGTACTACTCCCCAAAAAGAAGAAGGTGACAACATTCTCTGACATGAGGCCCATTAGCCTAAGAAACTTCATTAATAAAATCTTCTCAAGAGTCATACATGAGAGGATGGTGGGAATACTACCTACTCTGATCTCTCAAGAACAAGCAGGCTTTGTGAAAGGAAAGACCATAGTTGAAAATGTTCTCCTAATACAGGAAATCATCACAGACATTAGTCTAAGAACAAAAGCAGGGCCAAATGTTTTTATCAAACTTGACATGGCAAAAGCTTTTGATCGACTATCTTGGTTATTCCTGACAAAAACATTAAGGAAAATGGGATTCAGTGAAGCATTCATTGGCCTGGTGTTTGATACTATTGGAAAAAATTGGTACTCAGTGCTCATCAATGGTCAGTCACATGGCTTCTTCAAATCAACAAGAGGTGTCAAATAAGGTGATCCACTATCACCTACTCTGTTCATCCTTGCTGCTGAAGCTCTTTCAAGAGGATTGAATGCTCTGCACCTAAACTTGTATTTCTGTGGCTTTGGCCTGCCCAAGTGGAGTCCAAAAATAAACCACCTATTATATGCAGATGACACAATCATATTCTCCTCTTCTGATGCCACCTCCTTACAATTGATAATGGAAGTCTTGTATGCATATGAGGCAGCATATGGGCAGATGGTTAACAAAAACAAGTCTGATGTATATATGCATCACTCTGCCAGCTTTTATGTGGTTGCAAAGGTGGAAAGAATCACTTGTATAGGAAGACAGGAATTCCCATTCACATATCTTGGATGCCCCACCTTCTACTCTAGAAGGAGGATAATGTATTATCAAGGCCTTATTAATAAGGTACTTGATAAACTACAGTCTTGGAAAGGAAAACTGCTTTCAATAAGAGGCAGGGTAGTGTTGATCAAGCATGTCCTTTCAAACCATGCCAATACACCTACTCTCTGCTGTTAACCCTCCAAATCAGGTATTAAACAAACTACACAAGCTCTTTGCTCAATTTTTTTTGGAGCAGCTCTGTTGGAGGTAGCAGCAGACACTGGTCTTCATGGAACACATTATGTATGCCTTGTGATGAAGGGGGAGCAGGTTTCAGATTACTGCATGATGTGTCCAAAGCCCTGTTCTGCAAGCTGTGGTGGAACTTCAGAACTAAGCCAAGCCTCTGGAGTGCTTTCATGTGCCAAAAATACTGCAAAAAAACTCAATGTACTAATAGTCCCATGGAAAAAGGGATCACATACATGGAGGAAGATGCTGGAATGCAGGGAGAGCATAGAGCATCAAATCATCTGGCATACAAAAATGGGATCCTCACTCTTCTGGTTTGACAACTGGAAGAAATGACATGGGAAGCAAATAATCCTGAAATCTTGAAACTCTAGTTGGAATCTTGAAGGTGCACATTTGATCTTGAAAGTCTTGAAGTTCTTGAACGCCCAAAATTGTTGATCTTAAAGGTAGTCACGTGAAACTCAAGAATCTTGAAGTTCTTGGAATTAAAATTGTAGTTCTTGAAGAGTTTGCATTGTCCTTGAAGAGGATCTTGAATCCTCAAACGTTCTTAACGAATCTTCCTTGCATTCTTGAAGTTCTGAACATTAATTTGAATATTCTTGCAAGGTCTTGAAAACGTGTGAAGAGAGAAGAGAGAGGGTCGAATTTGGGAGGAAAGGAGGAGGAATAAGAAACCCTAATTCTAGTCCAAGAAGGAAACAACTCCCAATCCAAAAGAGAGAAGTTTCAAGAAGTTGAAAACCTATTTGGATAAGGAGAAGAGGGGAAAAATTTGGTTGGAAAAGGAGGGGGGGGGTGCAAAAATCCTAAGCACTAAGGAGAGAGGATTGGTCTTCTCCAAACTAAAGTGGGAAAGCTTCTAAAATTTTCTTATCTCTTCTATTTCGAAATTCTTTCTTGATTACATTAATTCTAATTAGTAATTCTTAGGTAATTTCCTACTTAAGTATTTACTAATATTTGAGCTTGTAGGACCTCGTGCTAAAACACAGAACTTCCACTTTCGTAGATAATTCTTGGCTTCTTGTGCTCACTTAAAAAACTGTCCGCCTATCGAGTCACATAAACTCACTCACCTCGAAGAAACTATTGAACTTGTGAACTTGAAAGGTCGCTAAGGAACTTGATTAATTAGAGGAAGCCAATTTGAGGACAAGTACGAAATCCTACCCGAAATTTGAGTGAACCCGAGAGCCATTCAAAAGGTGAGAGAGAGTATTTTTAACTAACCTTAACACATTCTCTAGTCTTGTTTCTTTTGCAGGTACATGGCTACGAAAGGAGAAAAGGTTGTGACCGACATTACTTTGGCCGAACTCTTGGCCGAAGTAAGGGCAATTAGCGCCCGAGTGGAGTACATTGAAAAATCCTCTAGCAATGAGAAACATGCCGGTGAAGGAACTAGTGACGGTTCCACCATCAGACCCGAGAAGTTCGCGGAATTAGCTCGCCAAAACGAGCTGAGGGACGGAGGTGCTCAAAATGTCAGGACCATGGGGATTCCCCGGAGTGTCATACCACCATTAATGCCAGCCCGGAAAAACATAGCACCCGTCGGGGACATGAGAGCAGTCTGAGAGGATGATCAACCCGAGTTCGAGGAATTTGAATATGATTATTTGAGGCCACGGAATCCAAGAATAGGGCAACGGAATGGGGGCCGAGACTACATGGGAAGGCATGGTTATGACATTGGTCCGAGAGGGAGACTTAGAGGTTTTGGTGGAAGGAACTTAGAGCATGAGTTTGATGAATATGCTGAGCACTATGAGGACTTCCAACCAGTCCAATCGATCCTAGGTGGCCGAGACAATGTTCGAGACAATAGGTTGAACTGTGTCAAAGTTACTATCCCTGCTTTTAGAGGAACTAGTGATCCTGACCGATTTTTAGAATGGAAATGTCAAGTTGAGCAGATATTTGAAATTAATGATATGACTGAGGAGAAGAAGGCTACATATGCCATTGCTGCTTTCGAGTCCTATGCTTCTACTTGGTGGGAGGCTGAAAAAAGTTCCAGAGTTAGACATAACCAGCCTGCAAGCATAACCTTGGTGGAATTGAAGCAAATAATGACCCGTAAGTATGTAAACCCACGACACAAGCCAGAGCAGTTACAGATGTTTTATGATTTGAAACAAGGGTTGAAGTATGTGGAAGAATACTATAATGACTTTGAGAAGAATCGCCTATCACTTGACATGGAAAACAAAGAAGAAGAGGCTATCATCCGATTCAAGAATGGGTCGAATAACGATATCTCCAATCAGTTGAGGCTACATGTGTTCATTGCTCTTCATGATGTGTTCTTAGCTGCCATTGAAGCTGAAAAGATGATTAAAGAAATCCGGGCAGCTCAATATAGAGGGGGTCCCAAATTCCACCATCATATGTCAAAACAAAGAGTGGAAGACACTGAACACTGGGGAGCAAGCCAAACCTGAGAGCCTATAGCAAGCCAAAACCTAGAGCCTAAGAAGCTAGCCCAAGCCGCGGCACCTAGGGTTGAACCTAAGGGGTCTGGAGGTAATTCTAAGACTCAACTCAATTCTCCTAGTGCATCTTCTTTTCAGTGTCACAAATGCAAAGGCTATGGACATTTCACTAAGGATTGTCCAACACGGAGGACCATGTTAATTCTTGATGATGGTACTGTGTGTGAAGAAGAAAGTGAAGAGGAGATTGAGGAAGATAAGGGGCAGAATCGGTTGAGTGCGGCAAAGAAGATTTAGAAGATGAGGGTGTGAATATGTTCTTAGTGGTACGTAGGAACTTGAGCACTATGAGCATACAGAAGGAAGGAGATGTGCAGCGTGAGAACTTGTTTCATGCTAGATGTAGGGTGAAAGGAAAGGTGTGCTTGATGATAATTGATTCCGGAAGTTGCACTAATGTAGTGAGCCACGCGTTAGTGACTCAACTTAATATACCTACGAGGAAACATCCCCATCCTTATCGATTGCAGTGGTTGAGTGAATGTGGTGAGTCAAAAGTGGTAAAGCAGGCACTTATTAAGTTCAAGGTGGGAGCTTATAAAGATGAAATCTTGTGCGATGTAGTGCCAATGCAGGCGTGCCATTTACTGTTGGGCAGGCCTTGGCAGTTTGATAGGTGTATTGATCATGATGGAAAGGCCAACACTTATACAGCCAAGCTGGAGGGCAAGAGTACGTACTTAAGCCCTTAACACCTAAACAGGTTAGTGATGAGTACAAGCGCATGCGGGAACTGAAAGAGGCGGCTAGAGCTAAGGCTCCAATGGAGACCAAAACCGAAGTCGTGACGGATGCTAGTACGGCGAACCTGTCAGGTAATATTTGTGCTATGATGCAACCAGGTGAGTATTTGAGAGGTAATGATAGTTTTAAACTCTTAATTTGCCTAATTCATAAGGGTGTTTACGTGAGCTCTAATGATGAAGTTTCTACTAACGTTCACCCCTTGCCTAGTGTTGTTAGTGATGTTTTGCAGGAATATAGGGGCATGTTTCCCGAGGAGATGTGTAGTGGACTACCTCCATTGAGGGGAATAGAACACCAAATTGACTTTGTTCCGGGGTGACAAATTCTGAACAAACCCGCATATCGAAGCAATCCACAGGATACTAAGGAGTTGCAATGACAAGTGGATGAGCTATTGACTAAGGGGCTAGTTCGAGAGAGTCTAAGTATGTGTGCCATACCCGTGATCTTAGTTCCAAAGAAAGACGGCACCTGGAGGATGTGTGTTGATTGCTGAGCCATCAACAAGATAACAGTAAAGTATCGTCATCCTATCCCTAGGTTAGATGACATGCTAGATGAGTTGTGTGGTTCAAATGTGTTTTCTAAGATTGATCTTAGGTCCGGTTACTACCAAATCTGTATGAAACCGGGTGATGAGTGGAAAACTGCATTCAAGATGAAGTTTTGGTCTATATGAATGGTTGGTGATGCCTTTTGCTCTCTCCAACGCACCTAGTACGTTCATGCGATTAATGAATAATGTGCTTAAACCGTTTCTTAATAAGTTTGTGGTTGTCTACTTTGATGATATCCCGATTTATAGTAGAAGTTTAGATGACCATGTTAATCACTTAAGGCAAGTGTTTGAAGTGTTGAGAGCTGAAAAGCTATATGTTTATTATAAGAAGCGTGCCTTTTGTATGGAGAGAGTTGTATTTTTGGGATTTGTTGCAAGTATTAATTGTGTTGAGGTAGATGAATCTAAGGTTGAAGCTATTAGAGATTGGCCTACTTCTATTACTGTTTCGCATGTTAGAAGTTTCCATGGACTAGCTAGTTTCTACAGATGCTTTGTTAAAGACGTTAACACCATAGCAGCACCACTCACGGAGTTGGTGAGAAAAGACACGCTTTTTGTGTCGGGGGAGCCACAAGAGGGTGCCTCCAAAGAGTTGAAACATAGGCTTAATTCTGCCCCATTGTTACAATTAGCTGATTTTAGTAAGGTGTTTGAAATTGGGTGTGACGCCTTGGGGATGGGACTTGGTAGTGTTCTAATGCAAGATGGGAAGCCTATAACCTATTTTAGTGAGAAGTTGGAGGGGGCTGCCTTGAATTACTCTACGTACGACACAGAGTTGTATGCCCTCGTGAGAGCTTTAGCTTATTGGCAACATTATCTATGGCCTAAGGAATTTGTAATTAGGAGTGATCATGAGTCACTAACATCTTAGAGGTAAAGAGAAACTAAATTAACGACATGCCAAGTGGGTTGAGTTCATTGAGAGTTTTCCTTACGTAATTCATTACTAGAAGGGAAAGGAGAATGTAGTAGCTGACGCACTATCTAGGAAGTTTGCTTTGGCTATCACGTTAGCATCTAGGTTGATGGGTTTTGAGAGTATTAAGTGTATATATGAGCATGACCATAAACTTAAGAGTGTGTGTGATGCCATAACTAGTGGGCAGCGGGTTGAGAAGTATCAGTGGCATGATGGGTACCTTTTTAAGAAGGGGAGAGTTTGTATACCCGAGTCCTCGTGGCGAGAGTTGTTGGTGTGTGAGGCGCATTGTGGGGGATTGATGGGACAATTTGGGGTAGATAAGACTTTAGCTATATTAGGGGAACAGTTCATTAGCCTAAGATGAGGCGAGATGTCGAGAGAGTATGTGGAGCGTGTTTTTGAGTGTAAAAGAGCTAAGTCTAGGTCTAATAATCATGGTTTGTATACTCCCTTACCCATTCATACTAGTCCTTGGGTAGATGTTTCGATGGATTTTGTGATGGGGCTGCCGCGATCTTGAGCTGGTCATGATAGCATCTATGTGGTTGTAGATAGATTTTCTAAGATGGCTCACTTCATTCCCTGTAAAAAATATGATGATGCACAACATGTTGCTTCTTTGTTCATTGCTAATTAAAGTTGCACGGTGTGCCTCGAACTATTGTTAATGATAGGGATGCTAAGTTTTTGAGCCACTTTTGGAAGTGTTTGTGGGGTGCTCTTGGCACCAAATTATTCTCTTGTACATCACATCATCCACAGACTAACGGTCAAACTGAGATTGTTAATCGCACCTTAGGAGCTCTTCTCCGAGCTTTGACCAAAGGGAAGTCCGGCACTTGGGCTGACCGATTACGTATTATGGAGTTTGCATATAATAGTACTGTTCATCAAATGACTAGCATTAGTCCATTTGAATGTGTTTATGATTTTAATCCTTTGATACCACTTGATCTTGTTTCTTTGCCGAGAGATACAGTTATTAGCATTGATGAAGAAAACCGGGCAGCCACGTTGCTCGAATTACATGATAAGGTGAGGAAAACATTGGAGGATGCTTATGAAAAGGTAGTGGTCAAGAAGAATAAAGGAAGGAAAAAGCTAGACTTAAAGAGAGGTGACTGGGTTTGGATGCACTTCCGCAAGGAACGATTTCCAAACTATAGGAAAGGGAAGTTGGCTCCGCGAGGAGATGGACCATTTCAAGTGTTACAGAAGATCAATAATAATGCTTATGTCATAGATCTGCCTGAAGATTATGTTGTTTCTAAGACATTCAATGTCACTGACTTGACTCCTTGTGTTGCTTTGAAAGATGAAGAAGGTTCGATTTCGAGGACGAAATCTTCCCAAGAAGGGGAGGATGATGTAGGTCAACCTGATCATGAAACGTTTAAGCCTTCAAGACCATTCACGAGAAGTCAAGCTAAAGAGCTTCATGATGCACATTTGATGGCGAAGAAGAGCCAAGCGTTTCTAAGCACATTGTGATGCTTGTGGCTATGTTGTAAATGTTGTGTAGTTATGAAAGACATTAATTCTTACTTGTGATCATGTCCTACGTGACACTTTAGCTACTTAGCCAATTTGTGGCTTTTTTGTTAATTGTTTGTTCCTAGTTAGCTTAGGACAAGGCTCATTCTATATAAGCCTAAAAACCTCATTATTTGTAGTAGTTTTTGACATTAAATTGAAGAATTTTCGGCAGCCACTTTGTGCTCCCAAACGTGTGACTTTAACTTGTCCAATTTTGGTGTGATTCAAAATTAAACTTGTTCCTTTGTTTGATCGAACAATTTACAAGACAATCGTTGTCTTGAGGATCGTTCATATAGTATAGATACTCATTGATTCCATCAAGAAAGTAAGTAGACTAGTTCCTACTTGTTGTCTTGATAATTCATAGAGTGTCTTACTTTTATCCTTTGTTTTCTTGTTTCCGCGTTTAATATTGCATCATCCGGGCTTCATGTCATTTGACGTTGTACGTTGCATTTCGAGGTATAGTCGGGGCCTTGTTGCCGGCACATCCATACTACTCTTCTGTTGTACTTAGAGGCTCCGTAGACAGGTTGCGGATGGTGTTTGATGTTGGGAATCTAACTGGTAAGTGTTGGTATTTGGGCAAACATGTTTTTCATCATATCTATAAACTTGTAATATTTTGAAAGTCGAAAAAAGAAAATGAATATCCTTTAGTAATGGAAAAGATTGTGGAACACTTGACTATTCTCATGTGTATCACTTGCACTGATTCTTATATTGTTAATGGGCAAAGTTGGGTAGAAGGCATCTATCAGGCTTGCTTAACCGGGATATCTCGGTTGAGCGCCGGCCGTGCTCCCCGAAGTCGGGGTGTGTATTTTTTGGTCTTTGCACCTACAAATTCCCCCAATTCAATTGTCATTCTATTAACTTCCCCATCAGAACCCTCCCCCCTCTCTCTTCCTCGTTCTATCGTAGCTCCTAATAGGATGCCGCCGCAGAGAGTAGAGTTGTTTAACAACTCGAGCTTCATTATTATTTTTCCGATTTATAAATTAGTTTTGAAAGCCCATACTAAATCATCCTCGCATTCCGCTCATTTTTTGAAAGAACATAAGGAAAAAGTTCTAGTTAGGGAATTAATGATATTCGTACTGGTGCTACTACACTGGTACAAAAAGATACCAAAAAAAACAATAGGAATCTTAGAGATGAACCATGGACGTCTGCTTCGTCTCTTTAACCCCAAAGGTTCTGTGGAGTCATGGGAGGGCAAATGAATTGATGGGTTTTTGATAAAATGGCAAAAGCGTCCCTGATTATATTTAAGTATATATGGCGTTCTAACTCACACTCGACTAGGTTTGTCTCATGCCATTAGGGGTGGGCATAATACCGACCGAACCGAAAATTTCGATTTTTTCGATTTCGATTTTTCGGTTTTTCAGTTTTTCGGTCGGTTTTCGGTTTTTTATTTTACAAAAGTTCGGTTTTCGGTTTTAGAGGTTCGGTTTTCGGTTTTCAAGGTTCGGTTTTCGGTTTAACCGAAAAACCGAACTATTTAGTTTTTACTAATTACTCTATTCTATTGGTTATTCAGTTATTGGACTAATGGACTCTTAGACATAGTAGTTAGTTGGCCCAATGGCCAATCCCTAATCTGAAATGCAAGCCCAGCCCATTTCCTCACTCCTCAATCCTCATTTACGGAGGAAACTGAAAAGTTAGTCCTCAGTCACTCCTCAAAGTCGAAACTCGAAAAGACGAAAACCCTAAATCGGTAAATCCAAATCGCTATTCATCTTCCTCACTTCTCAGTCCCTCACTCCTCAGTCCTCAGCTCAGTCCCTAATCGCTAATCCTCACTCCTCAGTTACGAAAACGGAAAAACCCTAATCGCTAACGGCTAATTCTCACTCAGTTCCTCACTTCCTCTGTTGACTGTTCCTCAGACTCTCAGAGGCTCAGAAGTCAGACTCACGAGTGACGACCCACGGGCCCAGACTCACAGTGATACCACTGCCGAGTGCCGACTTGAGGTTCTACTTTCAGAGTTTCAGTTCCTCATGAGAAATGGCGACGCCCTCACCAGTACGTCCTAGCTCCTTCTTTTGAGTTCGTTTTTAGTTTTACTTCGCCGCTCCCTCCTGATTTCGTTAATTTTTTAATTTTTCTGCTATTGTTTACAGTTGCATCCTTTGTTTTTTATTTTTTTGCCTCTGTTTTTGCTTTTGTTTTGTTGCCTCTGTGCCGACTGCCGGCTTGATTTTATGCGAGTTGCGACATGCTACAACCTACATTTATATCGTATACCAGTTTGATTTCGACATGCTACAGCCTACATTTATACCAATTTTTCTGCTATTGTTTACAGTTGCATCCTTTGTTTTTTATTTTTTTTGCCTCTGTTTTTGCTTTTGTTTTGTTGCCTCTGTGCCGACTGCCGGCTTGATTTTATGCGAGTTGCGACATGCTACAGCCTACATTTATATCGTATACCAGTTTGTATTTTTAATTCTGTTTTCGTTCGATTTTCTATAGATGGCAGAAGTTGAAAGTAGAGTAAGTGAGGTCGGCTCATCTGAAAGCAAACCTACTTCTTCCTCACCTACAAATTCAGTTGAAATTAGTGAATGCCTAAAAAAAAAAGAAAATCTCTACAGTGTAGATCAACTGCTTGGGATCATTTTGAAAAATTTAAAGATGATAATGGTGGTGATAGAGCAAAGTGTAAATATTGTGGTCGTCAATATAAAGTTGATTCACGATTGAATGGAACAACATCATTGAATACTCATTTAAAGAAGTGTCCAAAAATACCTCGGAAAGTTGATAATGCTCAAAAATAATTATGTTTACAAAAGGAGGGGCAAATTAACGGTGGGGTGCTATGGAAATTTGATCAAGAACTAGTTAGGAGGGCTTTAGTTGAGATGGTAATTACGGAGGAATTACCTTTTAGCTTTGTTGAAAAGAAAGGCTTTAAGAAGTTTATGAGCATAGCCCAACCTCTATTTAATGTTCCTTCTCGTAGGACAATTACAAGGGAGTATTTTCAAGTTTACAATGAAGAGAAGCTTAAACTAATGAAAAACTTCGGAGAAGTAAAACCAAAAATATGCCTTACCACAGACACATGGACTTCGTTACAAAGAATTAACTATATGTGTTTGACGGGTCATTTTATTGATAGAGATTGGGTGTTGCATAAAAGAATACTAAATTTTTGCCCCATCTCTAGTCATAAAGGTGACGAAATGGCAAAAGTTATTGGCAATTGTTTGCTTGAATGGAAATTGGATAAGGTATTCACTGTTACTGTTGATAATGCTTCTTCCAATGATATCATGGTCAAAGAATTATCTAAACAACTAGATATGTGGAAAACTAATTCGATGAGTAGTAAGCATCTTCATGTGAGATGCATGGCTCACATACTTAATCTAATTGTGCAAGATGGTTTGAAAGAAATTGATAATTCTGTAAAACGTGTTAGACACGCTGTGAGGTATGTGAGATCATCTCCGCAAAGGACCTTAAAGTTTAGGGAATGTTGTGCACATCAAGAGGTAGAATATAGTAAAACATTGTGCTTGGATGTTCCTACTAGGTGGAATTCCACCTACTTGATGTTGGAAACGGCACAAAACTTTGAGAAGGCCTTTGACAATCTTCATCTTTTTGATGATGGTTTTTCTGCTCATCTTTGTACGCATGTTGGTGAGGATGGGACTATTGTAGGTCCATTTGTATGTGATGATTGGGTGAATGTGAGAAACGTAATAAAGTTTCTTGAAAGATTTCATGAGCTTACCGAAAAAGTTTCAGGTTCACGTTATGTCACTTCTAATTGTCATTTTGAGGATATACGTGAGCTTGTTAAAAGATTGTTTAGCTAGTGATAATACTAATTTGAGTAAGATGGCAAGGAGGATGAAAGAAAAGTTTAAGAAATATTGGGGTGAACCTGAAAAGACGAATAAAATGATATTCATTGCTTCTGTATTAGATCCTCATAACAAATTAGAATATGTTGGTTTTGCACTTGAGGAAATGTTCCGGGAGGAAACAGGGAAGAAATTAACTGCCGAAGTGGATGCTTATTTGAATTCTTTATTTGGGGAGTATCAAAAAAAATATTCAAAAGGATGTTTTCCTCAAGCAGCTCAATCTAAATCTACTTCATCTGATGACACATCTGATTCATCTAGTGGAAATGTGAGAACAAAATCTGTGAGAATAAAGCAATTATTGAAAAGGCAAAAGGAAGACTCTGAAAGTGAAGGTGCTAAATCTGAGTTGGAAAGATATATTGGTGAAGGACAAGAGCCATTGACTGATGATTCTGATAACTTTAACATCTTAGATTGGTGGAAAATTAATGCGCCTCGATTTCCTATTCTATCTGAGTTAGCTCGTGATGTATTGGCCATTCCAATTTCTAGTGTTGCATCGGAATGTGCATTTAGCACTGGTGGCCGCATTCTTGATTCATTTAGGAGTTCATTGACTCCTTGGTTGGTGCAAAGTCTTGTTTGTGTTCAAGATTGGTTTAGATGTGAGGGTACTCCTATTAATGTCGAAGAAGATTTGGAGTTTCTTGAGCAAATTGAACTTGGTAAGATTTTGTGTTTTATAAGTGTTTTAGTGAAAATTAATTTACTTTGTAAGTTTAAATAAATGACACACTTTATCAAATTTTATTTAGATATGGAAGCGGAAAAGAAACTTGCATTGTTGAAAGAGATACCAGCATTGTTGATGCATAATTTGAACAAGTGGTAAGTTTAACGATTTGCTTGTCTTATGATATCCTTTTTTTATTTTATAATTAAAATTTTTTATTTAACTTGTGATCTTATCTTATTATGTAGGTTCAACTTGGTCCTTACTGCTTCCAAAGATCAAATTATCAAAGTAGATTGTTCCATTTCTTCCTTTTCAAGGAGGTGCTAATGCAGTTAAAAGCAATTAGGATGAGATATTTTAATGGCTGGTTTGCGAATAATAAATATCTTTTTTCCTGATTTGCACGTAATGATGTGTGGTGTAAATTGGTTGCTCATGAGCATATTTCTCAAACTTTGTTTCACAAATTCATTATTCTGAAATTGGTTGCTCATGAGCATATTTTTAGCAGTGCTTCAGCTTTTGCTCATGAAATTGGTTGCTCATGAGCATTATTCTGAAATTGGTTGCTTATCAACTCTGCTTTTGCTAGTGTCAGTACTCGCACGCAGCCAGCTTTTGTACAATTGTGCCTGCTGCTTATCGCAACTTTTGAAATTGGTTGCTTATCAACTCTGCCTGCTGCACCCAGCAGCACCCAGCACCCAGCACCCAGCACCAGCCAAGTTATTTGTTAGCTTTCGTGGTAATTTGGTTCTAGTTTCAGCAGCAGCATTCTGTGTTTTAGACTGTATACAGGATCAGAAGCACTGAGTGATAAGTCAAATTTATTTATTCATCTGGAATCTTGCTCTTTGTTTGGTTATACAATAATTGAAATGTTGTATATGCTGCTTCATATAACCTTCAAGTACTCATTTGTTTGCCTAGGTGGAATTTATTTCTTGAACTTAGTTGTGAGTTATTAGCTTAAGTTGTTATCAACTAAAAATTATTAGCTTATATTTTAGCTTAAGTTGTTATCAACTGAAGCAGCCTTCTGCTATTATCTCTTACTGCTTTAACAGATTAATGTTGTTCTGCTTCTACATCCATAATAATATGTTGAGTCTATAGGATATTACTTCATATGAATAAAGTAATATCCATAACAATATATTGAGTCTACATCGGATATAAAAATCTTGAACCGTTTATAACCGAAAAACTAAACCGGAAATAACCGAACTGAACCTTGAAAAAATCGCACCGAACCGAAAAAACTTTGGTTTGGTTTGGTTATTAAAATCAAAAACCGAAAATCGAATAAACCAAACCGAAATTATACAAAACCGAACTGAACCAACCGATGCCCACCCCTACATGCCATTCAACATCTTAGTCAATTCATGCAGCAACCACGAGTTCTTCATCTTAACTCAGTCATGTATTTTTTGTGGTATTGTGAATAACTAATTTTTTATCAAACTTAAATTTTATACTATTTTAGTGTAAATATTAATTTTTAGGTCTAATCTTAATATTTTAAATTTTTATCTTACTCTTAATAGGTTTTATTTTTTAAAAAAAATAAATTAAAAAACTACAAAGATAATAAATATTATTTCTAATATATATATATATATATATATATATATATATATATATATATATATATATATATAGATACACACGTACATAAATACTTGGTTTCTTTTAATTTGAATTTTAATAAGTGAGCTAAAGTATCTTTTCTTAGTATAATTTAAACTATAGATGTAAATATTGAGTTTTCTTATTTATATAGTTTTCTTTAAGTTTAAAAGTAAGTTGGTTAATAATGTCTATCTATATTATTATAAAAGCATGAATACATTGTCAGTTTACAAAAATAATTTTATAATATTAAGCATAATAACTCATAATAAAAGGACATAACCGAAATTTTAGATATTAGTAATCCTTTTAGTTTTAGGACATATACTACATGTTAGGAATTCAATCACCTTTAGAAATCATATTAGTATAATTACTTTCGGGCTGAAATATTTACCTATTCTTTACTTTTTGGTCTTCGAATTAAAGTTTTTAAAGGATATGCGAATCTTGGTGAAGAGAAAAACATGAATGTCATATAGCATAAATAAACAAATAGGGATATCTGGATTAAAATTTGCACAAATATTTCTTGAAATCTAAAAGGGATATTCCAATAGAATAATTAGTACGTAATTGAATCGAAAGATGTTTAGGATCAACTTTAAAGAAATAAAATCGACAGCTGATACCCACTAACTGACAAAATACAATTATGTCATAATATTCATTGATAATTATAGTAATCTCTCTCAGACACTTCACTTATGGTTTGAATATTATAATATCTTTCCTAGCTCAATTTCTCTATGTAAGTTATTTATTTTAACATAATGAAAAATAAAGTTTCAGTACTAAAATTAATATTCCATAATATCACTAATGTAATCTATCAAACGAAGATGAAATAAGTAATTTAGAATAAATATCATAAAGTAAGAAAACTGACGAAAATAGGAGAACTCAATCTTTTCAAATATTATATCTCATTTTTTTTATGATCACTTTAAATTTTTATTATAAACGCAAGAAAAAAAAAAAAAAAGTTGAATTATATGCTATGCAAATTACACTTAATTTTCGATTATGAGAGTTACTCATGGAAAAGAAAGTAAAGAAATTAAAAAGAAATTCCACTGGTGTTACGATTATAATTTTTTAATAGTTTTAGAGCTGTCACTCCAGGTTTCATTTTATGACAGTGAATTTCTTTATTATAAAAGTATGAATATAATGTCGGTGTACAAAAATAACCTTATAATATTAAGCATAATAACTCATAATAAAAGGACATAACCGGAATTCTAGATATTAGCCTTATAATCCTATTAGTTTTAGGACATAATACTACACATTAGGAATCCGTCATGATTACCTTTAGGAATCCTATTAGTATAATTACTTTCAGGCTGTCTAATTCATATAAGATTGAATAAGTAAATATTTTTAGTCATGTAATCTTATTACTTTTAGGATATACTTCTTAAAAAATTTTATTACTAATTTATTTTAAAAACGTATTATAATGTCCTATTACTAATTTAATTTGAGAATATATTATATTGTCCAAATCCATTAGAAAAAGGAGAGCATATATTATCGTAAAAGCATAAATACAATATTAATATACCAAAATAACTCTAAAATATTAAACGGAAAAACTCATTGGGGAAGGACATAACAGTAATTATATATTTTTTGGACTATAATACCTTCTATGCTAATTTTTAATATTTACTTAAAACTAATAAAAAAATTTCTATTAAATTCTTATTAAAAATATGTATGATGATTTAATAAAATTAATTTCATAAGAATTTTTCGTATTGGCAATATATTTTCACTCTATAATGTAAAATACCAAGATAAAATAAAAGTAATATTAAATGGACTGCATAAAGAATTGAAATTGAGAGAAAAAACCTCACGATAATATATTTTTATATTTTATGTAAACTATTTTCCTACTCAAATAATATACCTTTTATCAATTTTGTGTGTAATATTAAAAAAATACTCAATTATTAAACAACCAAGAAAATATTTAAGAATATAAATGTATGAGAAAAAGAAAAAAAATAGTTGATAAGAGTCAATACCACTAATGATCCTACATATATAAAGATCTAAAATAAAATGTCATATCACTCTTTTACTCTTTGAAAATAAAATTTATGGTGGATAAAAGTATAATTAAAATTAAATATTCAAAACAAGAGATGAACTAATATTAAGATCTAAATCAACATAGAATAAATTATTTTTTATGTTAAAATCAAATAATTAAATCTTTTAATTAATTATTTAGCAAGAGAATCCAATTCAATTATTTTTTAAATTCAACATATGAGTAAAATTCTTATTCAAGTTAAAAAAAAAAAAGCATCTTAAGGTACATAATTTATTCCATAAAAAGAGCGTTAGAATACAAAGTAAAAATATTAGTATATTACTAAGAATCAAAATGTTATAAGTGTATGAGGAAGCACAATCAAAGTTAAATCCTAACAAGAACAAGCTTTCAAGACTATATTATAAAGAGTCGACTTTGCTATAACGGGATTATTCTTTGTAGATGCCTCAGGTGGAATCGAAATAACATTTCTATGTCATGCATTATTTGCAAATATCATATCAAGAGGCATGACACTGTTAGCAATAATAGCAAGTGATGTACCAACAACGATTTTATTGTAATGTCATCCACTTTAGATTTGATATACCTCTTCAAACAACTTAAATAACCATCACAAATATATCAAAACAGAGCAATGGTGCTAAATTTATAAGGAAGCAAAATTGATAATATAGGATGAAGCACTTATGGCTAAGTGTCAAACGATCGAAATAATTGCATGGATATTAATGAACCATTTGGTGGAAATCAATGGTTTGGGAGGTAATTTATGTCAAGTTCTACCAGTAGTTCCAAAATCGATAAAATCAGAGACTGTAAAGCTAGCTTGCCAAAGTTATACTTCTGGCCTCAAATGAAAAAGATTCAACTAACAAGAAATATAAAGTACGAATAAATCCAGTATTCAGTGTCTTCTTGCTTCGTGTTGGAAATGAAAAAGAGCATCCAATAAAAGAAGATTTGTGTCACGACCTAAAATCCACTATAGGTCATGATGATGCCTAATGTTGCCGTCAGGCAAGCCCCATAATAGATGATGAAAATGGCACTCCAAAATTGCTCCAAAATCGGCTCCCATGGACAAAATGAAGTGAAAATGAGTCAAACCTCCGATTTTAAAAGAACACTGCCCAGTCTGGCTTTCTTCGCGAACGCGGCACAGCCCTCGCATTAACGATGCACAACCTGCTTCAGCTCCAAATTCCTCCTTCGCGATCGAGAAGACAGGCTCGCGAACGCGATGTCTTTCCAGGCCTGACCATCGCGAATATGTAGGCCAAAAACTTCAAAGGGCCAGCTTACTTTTACATGAACGCGACCTGTCAATCGCGAACGCGGAGCACCACTACCTAGACCTTCGCGAATATGTCTTACTTATCGCAAAAGCGTAGAACAAAAGAGCCCAGTCCGATATTCCTTCTTCGTGAACGCATGAGGCCCTTCGCATTCGCGAAGAACAACATCAGCAGTAGCAAACCAGCAACAACAACTTAGCCAAACTTCGTTCGAAACCACCCCGAAACACACCCGAGGCCCCGGGACCCCGTCCAACCACACCAACCAGTCCCAAAATATGAAATGAACTTGCTCGAGGCCTCAAATCACACCAAATAATATCAAAACGACGAATCAACAATCAAAATCCTTCATTAAACTTTCGAACTTCCAAACTTCGACGAATGTGTCCGAATCATATCAAAACATTCCGGAATGACGCCAAACTTTGTGTGCAAGTCACAAACCATGATACGAACCTATTCTAAGGCTCGGAACCCCAAAGGGACATCGATAACATTAAATTCCACTTCAAACCAAACTTATGAAATTCTTAAACTTTCAAAATGCCAACTTTCCATAATAAGCACTGAAATACTCCCAGACCACCGATACTCTACCCGAACATACGCCCAAGTCCGAAATCATCGTACGAACCTATTGGAACCTTGTAATCCCGATTCCGAGGTCATTTACTCAAAAGTCAAATCTTAGTCAATTTTTCCAACTTAAAGCTTTCGAATTTAGAATTTTCTTTCCAACTCAACTCTGAACTTCTCGAAATTCAATTCCGACCACATGTTCAAGTCATAATACCTGAAGTGAAGCTACTCAATGCCTCAGACCGCCGAACGACGCGTTAGAGCTCAAAACGGCCGGTCAGGTCGTTATAATTTGACTCTTCCTGAACACTTGGTTATCAATCCCAATGGTAATAGTAATGCATTTAATAAGAAAAGTATTTCTATCATTAGATTAAAATGCAATGTATGCAAATCACATGATAGAATTAAAAAGATATCTTAGCTAGCAAATGAATATGTTGATCAACTAAATAAAAGATTGATTGCAAGATTTTATAGTACTATTTTTTTGTTTTTGACTCAGCAGAAAATGATACCAATAATTACTACCAAGAAGAATACTTAAATACTTTAATACCAAATAACCTTCTACCATACATGTTTGTTGTCAAGTTTATTATTTCTTCCGTATGTTAGTATCACCATTATATATAATAGACTAAGTTAAATTTGATCTTCCATTATATATAGGTGGATTTTGAAGAAAAATATGTCCGTCGTGCTATTGAAAAGCTTAGATACATCGAATAGCTTACTTAATAGCACACAGATGATATATAGAAGTTTTGACAATAACGTCATACATGCAAAAAATATGATACTGGTCAATGTGCTTCTAAGCATATTCTATCCCTGAATTCAACTTTTGTCTTTCGAAACTAAGGAATATCTGATTTAATTTGTGTGAAAAAAATTTTAGTATGTTTATGTTTTGCAAATATAATAAATAAAGCACAAGGACAAACATCCTAAATATTGGACTATATTTATCGCAATATATTTTCTTGCACGAACAACTGTATGTTGCACTTTCAAGAAGGATATCAAGATCGACAACAAGAGTTTTGATTAAGGCAGAGCAACAAAAGTATTAGGAGGAAACATACACAAAAAAATATTGTCCGCAAAGAAGTGTTCGTTAAGATACCATCACATTAAATCTTTTAAACTATAATACATGTCACGACCCAAAATCCACTAAAGGTCGTGATGGCACCTAACACCGCCATCAGACAAGCCAACGGTGATTGATCAACTTAATTACACATTTTAGTATTTTAAAATCATAATTTTCCTTAATTAAATCATATGAAATAGAATTTACAGGGCAAATGATTATATATACACAATTACAATGACGAACAACCTGTAGGAACCCCCCAAAACCCGGTGTCACAAGTACATGAGCATTTTTTAAGGAGTACAATAATAATACAATATCTGTCCGGAATATAGATAAGGCAGGATAAAATAAATAGTACGATGGAGACTCGTTGGACTGCGGTGCGTAGCCTAATTGCAGCTCACATAAAGTCTCCTCAACAGATACGCCTACGCGCCAAGATGATCACTAAATGAACCTGTCATATCCTACGCATTTAGTGCCGAAGTGCAGCATGAGTACGTAAATCAACGCGTACCCAGTAAGTATCTAGCCTAACTCCGGAGAAGTAGTGACAAGGGGTCGACATGGACACTTACTAGAGGTCCAAATAAATAATATGAAAATTCATAGTAGATATGAAGTGCACAGCAATAGTGGAGTAAATCTCATGATTTTCCAATTATTTCTTTTAAAGTATAAATTTCTCGATCTTGTATTCTATCTTAATAGCTTAGAAAATGCCAAGTGTCAATACCAAATAAATAAGGAATATTATAAAATGCCAGGCATCAATGGAAGGTTTATCTTGTGAACATTCGGACACTAGCGATATAACGCACGATTTTGCCAAGGTCGTTTGGCCCGATCCAGAATAATGTGTATACTGCCAAGGGTCGTGCGGCACGAACTACAGATGCATCTATATACTGTCAAGGCGTTTGGCCCATTCCACAAGAAAGGAAGGAAGTTACCGAATTATGATACACGTGTTTACAATACAGTACATGAGCACAGGACGAATATAATCTTCACTGTTTCTCAAATAACTCGCCCACAACTTAAAGTGTTAAGGCTCGGCCTATTATACATATATTTATTGCTAAACCAAAATTTAGCTATAAGTTTAATTAATTAAGCTAGCAGAATGAGTTCAAATAATTCAAATATTACATGATAAAGCCCTAAGTCTACCCGGACATAAACATGCTTTAACTATGTACGAACTCTCTTCACCTCGTGCGTATGCATTACCCCTAACTAGTTGCACATAACAATAAATATCACCTAGGGGGTAGTTTCCCCCTCACAAGGTTATACACGAGACTTACCTCGCTTCTAAGTTCCATAACCTACTCCAACGCCTGTCTAACACCTCAACTCAAAGCCAAACGTCTCGAAACTAGTCAAACCACGTGTAATTCAATCAAAATATACTCCAATGCTTACACTTTAACAATTTATAAAAAATTTCAACTTTGCTCGAAAGTCAATAAAATCAACCCTCGAGCCCACGTGCCCGGATTCCGAAAATTTTCAAAGGTAAACTTTATCCATAACACCACGAACTCAAATATATAATTTATTCAAAATTTCATAACCAATTTCGTGGTAAATATCCAAAAATACCAAATTCTAGGTTTTCTATCAAAATCTCAAATTTTCTACAAATTCCCATGCTTAAATCCATATATAAACCATGTATTTAACTCACAATATGTGCGAATTACTTGCCTCATGAAGGATGACAAAAATGGCACTCCAAAATCGCCCCCAAGGCTTGCTCCAATGAGAGAAAAGAGGTGAAAATGAGCCAAAACCCGATTTGGCTAACTTATACATTCTGCCCAGGCGACCTTCGCATCTGCGAAGCCAAAGGCCGCTTTTGCAGCATCGCTTCTGTGGCACCAAGTTCGCTTACGTGGAAAACACTAGAGGCTACCCCTTCCCACCTGCGGACAAGGTCCCACTCCTGCGACATTGCAGGTGCGCAAATTCCCCTCGCTCCTGCGCTCCACTCCGCTTCTGCGATCCAGGAAGCTGTATCTGTGTCATCGTAGTTGCGGAAAAAGTCTCGCACCTACCGCCATTGCCCAGCTCGCCCAGAACCGCTTTTGCGGCTCAATTCCGCTCCCGCTCCCGCTTCCGCTTCCGCGATCACGTAGATGCTAAAAATATCATCGCACCTGCGACCCCAGTCCAGTCCTCCCCAGGTTGCTTCTGCGAGTCATTGCCCCGCTCCTGCAGCACTGCACCTGCGGTCCTTCCTGCGCAGGTGCGAAAACACCAGCAGTCAAAATTCCCAGCATTGCCTCAATTTCAAATTTCAATCCGTTTCAAACCCGAGGCCCCCGGGACCTGTCCAAACATACCAACACATCCCACAACATGATATGGACTTAGTCGAAACCTTGAATCACATTAAACAACATCAAAATTACAAATCGACGACCAAAACCTTTCTTTCAACTTCTAACCTTCAAATTTCGCCGAACGCGTCCGATTTACACTTAAACATCCCGAAATAACGCCAAACTTTACGTGCAAATCAAAAATAACGATACGAACCTATTACAAGACATAGATAACATAAAAATCCACTTCAAACCAAACTTATAAAATTCTAAAGCTTTCAAAAATGCCAACTTTCCATAATAAGCATTGGATTGCTCTCGGGTGATCCGATACTCAACCCGAACATACGTCCAAGGCCGAAATTATCATTCTAACCTATCAGAACCTTCAAATCCCGATTCTGAGGTCGTTTACTCAAAAGTCAAATCTTAGTCAATTCTTCCAACTTAAATCTTCCGAAATTAGAATTTTCTTTCCAAGTCAACTCCGAACTTTCTGAAATTTAATTCCAACCACACGTACAAGTCATAATACCTGAAGTGAAGCTACTCAAGGCCTCAAACTGCTGAACGATGCGCTAGAGCTCAAAATGACCGGTCGGGTCATTACAATACATAATTATCTAACTAATATGACAAAATTGATCATTTGTGTAAGTTTTGATGATGTCCTTTTATTTTAAATTCATGTATTATGCTAATGTAATAATATTTTTCGTCATTTAGTGATTGTCGTATTATTATACATAAAATTTCTTTCATTAATTAAATTTTATTGTTCCTGCATAATATAAATATTTAAATCATCACGTGCTATTATTAACATGTAACGCACGTTCATAGATACTAGTGTATGTGTGTGTATGTATTTTACCTTCTTTTGTAAAAAGTTTTAAAAAAAAAACTAAGGAGAAGAATAAAAGTAAGATACAAAAGAATGTTATCCTAACTAATCACCCATGATCTGCTCACCCTAATCCCACATTCCCACTTTTTTCACGTCCCTTACTAACTTACACACAATCTTCCCCCACTTCACAAAGTACTAGTTTCTGCATTACTTAATTGAGAACTTGACAGGCGAAAGGGGAGAGTGAATTGAAGGATATTTAAGATACAAGCTTAAGAGATAGTATCAAGTTTTTTTTTTTTTTTATAAAGAAAGAATTGCACCCTTTATTTGAAATTTTTTGAAGGGGAAAGCATGGAGTTTAAATAGAGTTTTAAATTTCAGTCGACGTTCGGTTTATCGTTCAGGTTCCGTTTTCGCTCTTAGATTTTAGTCTTGATCGGGGTTCCTATCTCCTCTTGCTGCTGTTTGTCGCTTGGATTTTCGTCACTGTAAAATTATTTTGGACGCTCCTCTATTATATATTGAAGAAGCTTTGCTCTACAGGTTCTCTTCTATATTATTGTATGGGGTCGGATACGATCGAGCGCATAGGAAGCACCAGTCTTGGGTTTCGAAGATCGGTGTCGATTGAGGTCGCCCTCTTGTAGATCGAGACCGGCACTTCGGGAAGGGAAGCCCGAGGTCAGGTGTCATCGAAATAAAGCTCGAAGCCAAGGCATTCGAGATAAGGTTATCGAGATCGGTCCGGGTAAAGCATCTTATGGTAAAAATATTAGCTTCACATAACGGAAGGGCCAGAAATCTCGTGACATGTAAATATCTCGGCGGGAATCACGGCCCAAATCAGCAAAGACGTTGAACCCAATAATTTTAGGGATCTTTTACCCTGTAATTAGGTCTTTCACCTTGTATAGGATTCTTTTCTCCTCCTATATAAAGAATTCAACCCTACTGTATACGAGACACAACAACACGATCAATATACAAAATTAGCATATTTTAACTGTTTTCTTCATCAAGTATTTGCTTCATTCTTATTCATTCCGTCATAGTTGAATTATTCAACTTCGACGGTTTGCTTACTCTTTCACTTATTTAATTTAGCCTTTATTTATCGTTTACTCTTTAATTGTATCAGGACAAGTCACGTATCCTTAATACCATGTACAAATTTAATTGTTACCCGTAGTTAAGGGTAAACAGTTTGGCGCCCACCGTGGGGCTAAGGATAATAGTGAACGTTTGATACAATTTTCTGTCACACACACTATTTTACGCTTGTTCTTTGCAGAATCTCTTGTTTTCAGGTCATAATGCAGTCATGTCGCACTCACAATCCATGCCTCGGTTCGTCAATAGCGAATTCGACCACCAAGACGAAAACAACAATGAGATGCCCGATAATGAAGTTCCAATCGATGCCAATTCTCAAATGGGGATCGATGTGGATTAGACTTCTGGCCCGTCGAACAGTGTCCAGAGAGAACACCGTTCAAGAACTCAAAACAACGAAGGGGACGGGATCAGTCTCAAAATGATATTTGACATGTTACAAGCCCAGCAAGCGGCCATCGCTCAATTGCAAAGTCGCAGTCAGATTTCGGATAGGGTTGAAGCCGGTTCTTCCCGAGGAATTGTCCCTGAAAACGAACCGACCGCGGCGCAACCGGATGAAAGTGGATCGGGGACAAATTCTGGGATCATGAAGATGCTTGAGGAGCTGACCAAACGAGTCGAGTCGGGCGAGAAGAAGATTGAAGCTAATGACAAGAAAGTAGAAACATATAATTCGAGGGTGGATCAGATTCCAGGAGCACCCCCGGTGTTGAAAGGCTTAGATTCAAAGAAATTCGTGCAAAAGCCTTTCCCATCAAGCGCTGCCCCAAAACCTATACCAAAAAAGTTCCGCATGCCAGAAATCCCCAGTACAACTGGACATCTGACCCAAATGAGCACGTAACGACGTACACATGCGCCATAAAGGGGAATGATCTCGAAGATGACGAGATTGAGTCCGTTCTCCTAAAGAAATTTGGGGAGACCTTGTCAAAAGGAGCAATGACTTGGTACCACAACTTGCCCCCGAATTCCATTGATTCTTTTGCCATGCTTGCAGACACCTTCGTGAAAGCTCGTGCGGGTGCCATTAAAGTCGAGACACGGAAATCGGACTTGTTCAAAGTCAGGCAAAGAGACAAGGAGATGCTGAGGGAATTTGTATTTCGCTTTCAAATGGAATGGATGGACCTACCACCTGTCACCGATGATTGGGCCGTACAAGCTTTCACTCAAGAGCTCAACGCCCGAAGTTCAACAGCTACACAACAGCTTAAGCAAAGCTTGATCGAATACCCGACTGCCACTTGGGCGGATATACACAATCGGTATCAATCAAAGATCAGGGTCGAAGACGATCAGCTTGGAGCCCCCTTGGGATCCACTTACCCCATCAGAACTCATGACAGGACTCAAAGAGATAATTATCGAGAGCCAAGGTCGAACAGAGACAGGCATCGACCGTACCCTGGCGATCGAAGGGCCATTCCAGGAAGGCAGGGTTCTCCGAGACAGTAAAGGAGGAAGGATCCTAACCGAAGGAACCGAGGACCGTTGTCAAGAAATAACTTCGAGAGAGCCACTGGTCACCGAGAAGCACCCCGACTGTCCGAATATAACTTCAACGTCGATTCAGCGACTCTCGTATCAGCCATCGGTCGCATTAAAGATACCAAGTGGCCTCGACCACTACAGTCGGATCCAGCTAAGAGAGACCCCAACTTCATATGTAAGTACCATGGCACACATGGACATAAGACGGAAGACTGTCCACAACTGAGGGAAGAGGTGGCACGGTTGCTCGAAACGGGCACCTTCGAGAGTTTTTAAGCGACCGAACCAAAAGCCATTACGGGAACAGGAACAAGCCGGCAAACCAGAAGGAAGGGCCATTCCAGGAGGAGCCTCAGCACACGATCAACATGATAATCAGAGGGGTAGATACACCCTAAGGCCTGGTATTAAAGCGTACCAAAATATCTATCACCCGAGAAAAGCGCACTCGGGATTATGCGGTGGAAGGAGCTTTGTGCTTTAGTGATAAAGATGCAGAAGGAGTCATACAGCCCCACAACGACGCCTTAGTAATATCGATGCTCATACACAAAACTCGGGTGAAGCGTGTACTCGTCGATCCTGGTAGTTCGGCCAATATAGTTCGATCGTGGGTTATCGAGCAGCTCGGATTGACAGACCGAATTATCCCTGAAGTTCGGATTCTCAATGGTTTCAACATGGCTTGTGAGACAACCAAAGGGGAAGTAACGTTGCTGGTAAACACCGCCGGTACTGTTCGGGAAGCAAAGTTTTGCGTAATCAAAGGAGACATGAGGTACAATGCCTTACTCGGGAGGCCATGGATCCATGATATTAGAGCAGTACCTTCAACACTGCACCAGATGTTGAAATTCCCATCGGCTGATGGGATCATAACTATTTACGGAGAACAACATGCTGCGAGGGAGATGTTCGCAGTAGAAGAGGCAGTGCCAAAGCCGACCGCTCCTTCCCAAAAGACCCAATAGCAATCACAGACACCACCTTCAGCAAACGAGGGTAAGCAGGATCATCTCGAAGATGATGGTTATGGGGTTCCCCGGTCATTCATCGGTCCCGACGAGTCCGATGCAACCAAATCAACGGTCGAGGAGCTCCAGCAGATTTCACTCCGAGGTGACTCGCCGGATCGGAAGGTATACCTGGGTTCGGGCCTAAGCTCCGAGCTCAGGGCTAAACTAATTAAATTTCTTTCAGCTAACGAAGACTCTTTCGCTTGGCCCCATCTTGACATAACAGGGATACCGCTGGAAATTACAACGCACAAACTGAGCATTGATCCAAAATTTCGGCCGGTCAAGCAAAAGAGGAGGCCTCAGTCCGAGATCAAGCAAGCATTCATCAAGGACGAGGTAACTAAACTTTTAAGTATAGGATCCATACGGGAAATTAAATACCCGGAGTGGCTAGAAAATGTAGTTGTAGTTCCTAAAAAGGGATATAAGCTAAGGATGTGCATAGATTATAAAAATCTAAATAAGGCGTGCCCTAAAGATTCCTTTCCCTTGCCCAAAATCGATCGCATTATCGATGCTACCGCTGGCCACGAGACCCTTAGCTTTCTCGATGCCTATTCTGGTTACTACCATATACGAATGGATAAGGATGATCAAGAAAAGACATCCTTCATCACTAAGTATGGTACTTATTGTTACAATGTGATGCCGTTCGGGTTAAAAAATGCGGGGGCTACCTATCAACGCCTAGTAAATAAGATGTTCGAGAAACAACTAGGAATAACAATGGAAGTTTACATCGATGACATGTTAGTTAAGTCCTTGCGAGCAGAGAACCATTTGAGTCATTTGCAAGAAACGTTCGATGTGCTAAAACGGTACAACATGAAGTTGAACCCAGAGAAGTGTGCATTCGGAGTGGGCTCGGGAAAATTCCTTGGTTTCATGGTCTCGAACCGAGGGATAGAAATCAACCCCAAGAAAATTAAAGCCATCGAAGATATAACAATCGTAGACAGTGTGAAAGCTGTGTAGAAGCTGACAGGTCGGATAGCAGCCCTAGGCTGGTTCATCTCGAGATCATCCGACAGGAGCCACCAGTTCTTCAACTTGCTGAAAAAAAAGAACGAATTCTCGTGGGGTCCGGAATGTCAACGTGCGTTAGAGGAGCTTAAAATGTATCATTCTAGTCCACCTTTGTTGCATACACAAAAGACAGGTGAGCAACTATACCTTTACCTAGCCGTTTCGGAAGTAGCGGTGAGCGCGGTCCTGGTATGAGAAGAATAAGGTACGCAATTCCCAATTTATTATGTCAGTAGAACCCTAGGTGAGGCCGAAACTAGATACCCACATTTGGAAAAGCTAGCACTCGCTTTATTGAGTGCCTATAGGAAGCTAAAACCATATTTCCAATGCCATCCTATATCCGTAGTGACAACTTATCCCCTTAGGAATATTATGCACAAACCTGAGCTATCAGGCCGACTGGCCAAATGGGCCATTAAAATAAGCGGATACGATATAGAATATCGGCCTCGCACCTCGATCAAATCTCAAGTGCTGGCAGATTTTGTCGCTGAATTTACGCTGTCGCTTATACCCGAGGTCGAGAGAGAACTAATGACCGAATCGGGGACTCCTTCGGGAGTGTGGACTCTGTTCATAGACGTCGCCTCCAATTCGAAACGATCGGGGCTTGGTATCTTACTAAGGCCCCCAACTGGGAATATAATTCGACAGTCTATTAAGACCGTAAAATTAACTAACAACGAAGCAGAGTATGAAGCTATGATTGCAGGTTTAGAGTTGGCCAAAAGCCTGGGGGCAGAGATAATCGCGGCTAAATGTGATTACCTTCTCGTGGTCAATCAAGTAAACATGACATTCGAAGTCAGAGAGGGGCGAATGCAAAGGTATGTGGACAAGCTTCATATCACACTACATAGGTTTAAAGAATGGACCCTACAGCACATACCACGAGAGCAAAATAGTGAGGCCGATGCCCTCGCCAACTTAGGATCATCGGTCGAAGATGAAGAGATCGATTCCGAAAAGGTCGTGCAACTATTGAGGTCGGTGGTGGAAAAAGGCCATGCCGAGATTAACTCGACAAGCTTGACCTGGGATTGGAGGAAAAAATACATAGATTATCTCAGTTCAGGTAAGCTCCCATCGGATCCCAAAGAATCGAGAGCGTTACGTACAAAGGCAGCCCGATTCTGTTTGTCCGGCGACGGAACCTTATACAGAAGAACATTCGGAGGTCCCCTCGCCATATGTCTTGGGCCCCGCGCACCGAATACGTCTTAAGGGAGATCCATGAAGGCACATGCGGCAGTCACTCCGGTTCCGAATCCTTGGTTCGAAAAATAATTCGGGCCGGTTATTATTGGATCGATATGGAGAAAGATGCAAAGGAGTTCGTACGCAAGTGCAACAAGTGCCAAAGGCACGCGCCAATGATTCATTAGCCCGGAGAGACATTGCATTCGGTCCTATCACCATGGCCGTTCATGAAGTGGGGAATGGACATCGCCGGCCCTCTCCCTCGTGCACCAGGTAAAGCTCAATTTATTCTTTTTATGACTGACTACTTTTCCAAGTGGGTGGAAGCGCAGGCATACGAAAAGGTCAGGGAAAAGGAAGTGATCGACTTCATATGGGATCATATTATCTGCCGATTTGGGATGCCATCGGAGGTCGTATGCGATAATGGCAAGCAATTCGTTGGCAGCAAAGTAACAAAGTTCTTCGAAGACAACAAGATCAAGAGAATATTTTCAACTCCATATCACCCCAGCGACAACGGACAAGCCGAGTCAACCAACAAGACCATAATTCAGAACTTGAAGAAAAGGTTAGCCGACGCAAAGGGAAAATGGAGGGAAATGCTGCCCGAAGTTCTTTGGGCATATCGAACGACCGAGAAAACCAGCACCGGGACCACTCCATTATCCCGAGTTTACGATGCTGAAGCATTAATACCTGTCGAGGTAGGCAAACTGAACATCAGGTTCCGATACACAACTGAAGAATCGAACCGAGAAGCTATGAACATCAGCCTGGAATTATTGGATGAAAGAAGGGAAGCGGCCCTTGTTCGGATGGCGGCGCAAAAACAAAAAATCGAAAGGTATTACAATCGGAGAGCCCATCTCCGATACTTCAACATTAGGGACTTGGTACTCAGAAGAATTACACCCAACGCTCGAGATCCAAACGAAGGAAAACTAGGACTGAACTGGGAAGGACCCAACGCTATCTTAAAGATTACCGGAAAGGGGTCCTACAAGTCGGAGCTATGAATGGCAAACAGCTGCCGAACAATTAGAACGTGAGCCACCTGAAGCGATACTATTGCTAAGGTAATAAATTTCTATTTTTTTCATTTTGTTTATTTTATGATACTAACGTCTGCAGGTAGCAAATAGAATGACCTCGAGCCAAGAAACACGGGACACTAGGACTGAAAGCACGCGTTGCACTCTTTTTCTCTTCGATCGGTTTTGTCCCAAATTGGATTTTACGGCAAGGTTTTTAATGAGGCAACCAGGAATCGTGCTAACTTAAATCAGTCGCTCATCGAAGATAATGATATTTGGTGCACAACTTCGATCGACCTTGAATATCTGGAGATTGCTTGTCTACTTCGAATCTTTGCTTAGCTACTTCAATTCGGGGGGACTACTCGTAGATCATTAGGAATCAATGTAAGGGTCAAACGGTCGAAAGTACCGTGACCAAATAGATTAATCTACCCCTTAAGCAAAGTTGTACAAGCGTATAAATGCTAATAAAGATTCTTTGGCACCGATATTATGTTTCTGAGCCTAAGGGCCTCTTTGATTTTCGTTACATTATCGAAAACTAACAGTGTTCAAATATTTGCGCTGAATTCAGAGGGGAATAAGACTTATTAAGGCAAGCCCCAAATTTTGTTGAAAGACCAAGGTCGTGTCGAGTTAACAAAACTCGAAAGGAAATAAGACCTACTTAGGCAAATCCCAATTTATAAAAGGCTAAGGCCGAATCAAGTTAAATTCGAGGATGATGAAACTTGCCAAGGCAAAACCTCGAAGGGCTAAGGCCAAATCAAGTCATTAAAGTTCAAAAGGGAACAAAATCTGCTAAGGCATGATCCCGATTTCTTAATAGGCCATGGCCGCATCGAACTAATAAAGTTCGGGGAGAAATAAAGCCTATTAAGGCAACCCCAAATTCGTAAAAGGCTAAGGCCGAATCGGGTTGAGATCTGTTAAGAAGGATTCAATTTCTTAACGGACCAAGGTCCTGCCAAGTTAACGGAGTTCGGAAAGAAATAAGACCTATCAAGGCAAATCTCGACTCCTCCCTTCGAGATGTGGGCCTTATTCTATCGGCCATAAAGGAAGAAAATCTATGATGAAATAAATCCTAGCTAAGCCCGGGAGGCAGGAAAATTTATGAGATATGAAAATTTCAGAACAAAGTCAGACAAAAAAGGGGAATTCTTTTATATATACAAATTAAAGTATGTTACAAAAAGGTCGTATCATTTTACAGGCAGCATCAATCAGAATCATCTTCTTCTTCTTCAGGGAAGGTCCACCTTCTTGCACTGGCTTCGATCTTTGCTGCTTCATCGACCTCAGAAGATAGATCGAAGCCTCGAGCTTGTAGCTCCTCGAGGACGGAAAGATGGGTCTGGCACTTAGCTTACTCGACCAAAATCTTTGATTGCTCCTGGGCGGCCTCAGCATCATCTCTGTATTGAGCTATCAGATCATCGGCGTCGGCTTTGGACGTGGCAATCTCGGACTTTGCTGATTGCAGCTCGTTCACCAGAACATCCCGATCCAGAGTGAGCGTCTCGACTTGGGACTGAAGTGAATCAGTGCTCTTAGTCAGAACCCCGATTTTCTCTTGTGCCTCCGAAACTTGCTCTTCCAATGGGACTAAGCGAGCCTGGAGGGTCTCCTTTTCCGAAGTCAATATATCGGCCTTGGCTCTCCATTCACTGGTTTCAGCCTTGGCCTCGCTCAGTGCAGACCGAAGTTGATTTACTCGGTCAGTTTACTGCCCCAGCTGGTCGAGTGCTTTGTCATGCTCTCTGCGCAGGAAGTCCAGTTCGGTTCGAAGGTTCGACATCTCTCCCTCGAGTCGCTGGCGTCGTACCTTTTCTTCCCTTAGCCGAAGGAACGCCTCATGATGAAGCACTGAAGACTGCAAAGTATGAGGAAAGAATGAAACAGTCAGTACAATCCTAAGAATGAGATAACGAACGCCAAATAGAGCCTATGGGGAATTTTACCTTGTTTGCCGCCTGTTGAGCTTCATTGAATAAACAGGCCTCGTCCACCGCATCCATTGCAGCCTGATCCTCTTCGGTCACCAAACATTGAAGGTAGCTAGCCACGCCCACGGGCGCGGCCAAAGCCCTAGCATCTTTGGGAATGGTGAACTTTACTATCCTCTTCCGATCAGGATTAGAACTTGGAGCAGGAAATCGATCGACTAACTTGAAACCTATAGACACCCTGCTCATCTCGGCGGAAGGACTCTTTCTCGGCACTTCAAGCCCAAAGGTATTAGCCGATGGCACTCCATCAAAAAAGTCGTCGAAGGCTCCTGCCGGTACTTGGCCTCTGCTCGGCGTATGCATCCTTGCAGCCCGGGCTTCATTGAGTGTTGCCTCCAAGAAAGAGGGAGAGTGCATTGTGTCTGGGAGATCCGAGGTCCCTTGTACTGCCTCCCCTGCATCGTCGCATGTCCCGGCTTTTGCCCTTGCCTCGAGGGATGCAAGCTTCATCGACCATCGGCTCGGGGACTGTCCGAGATGGTTCATTATTTAAAGTACCGAGGTTCCTATCTTCCTCGGAGTCATCGCTCAGCCAAATAGCCAGGTCGGCGATTCTGGGCCTACGAGCTATGGTTTTCTTCTTAACCCTCCTTTTCTCGGGCTTTGAGGGACCGGGGATTTCTTTTCTTTTCTTCTCTCCCTCCTTCTCGGAAACAGGGGAAGGACAAGGAACCTCTCTATCGGTGGACGCTGGCCTCAATTCGGCATCCTTCGATAGCCCTGCAAAGAAAAGATGAAGTGAGATATCAGCAGCGCCGATCACATATGGCAAGGAATGAGAATATTATTGAGCTCACCATGATTTTTGGCCTCCCAAAGGCCTTTCGATATTTCACGCCAAGCGCGCTCCGAGTAGGTCCTCTGAGCTACCGCTTTTTCGGACCCATTCCTCCAAGTGTTGAATCGCGGACGGCATTTGAGAAACGGCTACACCTTACAAAATATATCAGTGAGATATCAAAAGAAGAACAACAGATGGATTTAAGTGGGAAAACGATGCTTACGGTCCATGTTTCACTTTTCAGGGAACGACATGTCTTCTGTAGGGATAAGGTCCGAGGTTCTTATTCGAACGAATCGGCTCATCCAACCCCAGTCCTTGTCCTCATCAATGCTCGAAAATGGGGCTTTGCTGGCCCGGCGAGCAAGTTTTATTAGTCTCCCTCGGAAGATTCGGGGACTGTACAGTTGAAGTAAATGGTCAACGGTGAAGGGGTGCCCGTCGACCTTACTCACAAAATAGCGGAAAAGGTGAACTATCCGCCAAACGGAGGGATGAACCTGGCCCAATGTAACGTTGTACCTTTTACAAAAGGCTACAATTATAGGGTCCGAAGGTCCCAACGTGAAGGGGTAGGTATAGACGCTCAAGTAACCCTCCACGTGGGTGGTAATAGCCTCATCCGGGGAGGGGACTACCACATCCTTGCCAACCCAGTTACACTCCGTCTTCACCCTGTCAAGGATTTTGTTCGTGATCGAACTAATGTACCTAGCGACCGGTTCACCCCCGCCCAGTACTGAAGAGGCCTTCTCCACCTTGAAGTCGGAGCCGGTCGAGCATCCAACCGGTATGAAAGCTTTTAGAGGAGGCTCTGCCGAAGTTTCCTCAACAACGACAGGCTCAACCTCTTCAGCGGGCTGAGAGGAAGAAGGTTGTTGTTTTTGAGGGACGAATTTAGATGTTTTCGCCATTAGAGTTGAAAAGATGGGAGGCGAGCAAAGGGAAATGTATGAGAGAAGTTTGCTTGAGGCGCAAAAATGCAGAGGGTAAAAGCAAGAAAATATTCAAACGACGCAAAACCTGGAAATTGAAGAATGAAGGGGCTATTTATACTTTTCAAAAGCGGAGGTTCGAAACACGAGATGGGAAAGCATTAATTGGTATTTGCAGAAGTTACAGGGTTTTTCGCCAGCTGGGACACGAAAGGACCTTTTTGATAGTGGCCACATGCGTCATCATGCTGCCGTCATCCATCAACAAGACGTTTTTATGTTATCTGATTTGACGCTTCGAACTTCGTGTCGTACTCAATAAGTATGTTCTCACTTAACCTAATATTGAAAAGCGGCGGCTCATATCGTTTCTTGTCATTACTCTCCAAAAAACGAGGGGATTATCTGTATGGGGTCGGATACGATCGAGCGCATAGGAAGCACCAGTCTTGGGTTACGATGATCGGTGTAGATTGAGGTCGCCCTCCTGTAGATCGAGACCGGCACTTCGAGAAGGAAAGTTCGAGGTTAGGCGTCATCGGGATAAACTCGAAGCCAAGGTATTCAAGATAAGGTTGTCGAGACCGGTCCGGGTAAAGCATCTTATGGTAAAAATATTAGATTTGCATAACGGAAGGGCCGGAAATCTCGTGACATGTAAATATCTCGACGGGAATCACGGCCCAAATCAGCAAAGACGTTGAACCCAATAATTTTAGGGATCTTTTACCTTGTAATTAGGTCTTTTACCTTGAATAGGATTCTTTTCTCCTCCTATATAAAGAATTCAACCCTACTGTATACGAACAACATACGATCAATATAAACAGTTAGCATATTTTGGCTGTCCTCTTTATAAGATACTTATTTCATTATTGTTCATTCCGTCACGGCTGAATTATTCAACTTTGGTGGTTTGCTTATTCTTTCATTTATTTAATTTAGCCTTTATTTATCGTTCATTCTTTAATTGTATCAGACCAAGTCACGTATCCTTAATACCACATACAAATTTAATTGTTACCCGTAATTAAGGGTAAATACCCATAAACTTTAAATGTTGGATTCGTCTCTGAATATTTTTTTTCTTGTTTCAAATTAACAACGACTAATTTAATCGTATTAAATTAATTATTTGAGATCTAACTTTACAAATTTAACTGGTTTAGCCTTTCAATTAAGTTTTAGGTTGAACAAACATAAAGACGCCCTTAGGTTATTAATACAGATAGTGTAATGCTATTCTTAGACCATGATTTCCATTTCCTCCTTTAAGTTCTTCTTAGCTTGCTTATTCTATTTCAATTCTTGGTTGATGAAATCTCTTAAAATCATATGTTCAGCTCCTTAATTATAACTTTACTAAACAGTTTACTCTTTGTTATCCCAAATCATCAACTAGTTTTTTAACAAAAGTGAAAGAAATGCAAAACATGTATGACTTTTTCTGTTCCTTTCCTTTTATTTTTTTAGTTTATGAAATTTTTGAAAATGATCCTTACTTAAAAATAGATATATTATCCGAACTAAACTTTTTCATATGCAGAATATTATCTATAGCGTGTTTGGTCAAGCTTCTACATCAGCTTATTTTAAAAAATATTTTGTTTAAAAGTACTTTTGATGAAAATTAGTTTGTGATTGACTAATTAATTAAAGCACTTCTGAATAACATTTAATATTTGACCAAATTTGTAAAAAATACTTGTAAGTGCATTTTTTTCAAAAATATTTTTGGTAAAAAATTATTTTTTCTACTTTTCTAACAGCTTTCTCTTTTACTCACAAATACTTTTTCCCCTGCTAAAAATTATACAAAATATCTTAACTTAAAAAATTTGGACAAACAGGTTATCAGTAACAGTTGACCCCCAAAAGTAGGAATATAAAATAAAATATGGATCTGGATTCTGGGGTATAGAATATGTCCTCCAGAATTCAACAACTTATGAATTCATTATTGGCCATATTTACATAGTACATTTTTAGTGAAATTGAACCCCCTCTCACCTCTCTGCTTCCTCCTCCATATGTTTAGCGGAATTTTATACCGAGATTAACTCTTCTAAAAATACCAACCAAAAGATTAACTCGCTTGGGAAGATAAATAAAAAATGAGAAAAACCATTGGATCTTGATTCTGGATTCTGGAGTATAGAATATGTCCTCTTTAAAAAAAGGATTGGTTTTAAGAAACCAACAATATAAAATTTATACAAATTAAATGAAATATAGAAACAGAAGAAACCCCCAAGTCTGGTTTCGCTTTAGACAGAGTATAGGTAGCTGCAAAGTGCCAAAGTCTCCCTCTAAAACCCCTCTTATCTTCTTCTCCACAGCAGAGGAAAAAAAAACCTTCATTCCTCTGTACCCAGTATCCACCATGAGAAAGAACCGACCCGTTTTAGTGTCCATGAACATTCCCGGTCTCGAATTATCCAACAGCAGCACTCATACTCACCCACCACAACAATGGCAGAACAAATGGGTCGGTTCAATTGGGTGCAATTTTGGATGCATCTCGCTATCTGAGAACCTTGACAATAAAGGGTTCAATAATCCTACAACAGCTCAGCTTATAAAGCACCCTTTAGCTATGGTAGCTTTGGTTCCAAGAGATGCTGCTTTATTTGCTGCTGGTGCTATTGCTGGTGCTGCTGCTAAAACTGTTACTGCTCCCCTTGACCGTATCAAGCTCCTCATGCAGGTCTCTCTCTTTTTTAATTTTTCGTTTTCGGGTTTTTTTTTTACTTGCATATTGCTGCTGTTTTCTTGGATAATTGAACTTTAGCCTTAATTTCTTGACAAAATTGTTTGTTTCATTTCCTACACTTTGAACAAATAAAATAATGTGGGTCCCAATAAAGTGGAGTGAATATGCCCCTCAGGGCGTGGACTCAAAAATAAAAATAGTAACCAAGTCTAGTTGTAGTATTTAAATGGAGAAGGGTAGAGAAGCGGGTCCGCTTTTTACAAAGTTTGAAGTTGGATACAACAAATTTTTTAATTATCCCAAAAAAAAAAAAAAAAAGAAAACGAGTGGAGTGGATATAGAGGATTCATGTAGCAGACACCGACTAGTTTAGGATTGAGGTATAGTTGATTGATTGATTTTTGGTTGAATTGAAATGTGATTGTAGGAGATAGAGAGAATGGGGCAGGAGGTCAAGATTTACTGATACTTATAGTAGTGGATGGTAGCTAAATGTTTAAAGCAAATGACAGTAACTAAGAGTAGAGTGAAAAATGATTTTACAGCATATTTCGTTAGTGGATTGGACGAAAATAACATGAGATATATCCAGATAAGTCATTCTCTGATCAGGATGGCTACTTAGTTTCGGCTAAGTAGGCTAGTACGTCAATTCGCATGAATTCTGTTTGGTATTACTGACTTCTTCAAGTATTTGCATTATCTTTATCATAGTTTTGAAGGATTGTTAGTTTGCTAATATATTCTTTTGAAGGGTTTATAACCTTTAAACCTTATATGATTTTATAATGGTAGCCAGAAAATGCCACATCCTTTGTAGGAGTACTTGTTATCAGCTTCTACTCTAGCCATCGTATGCTATATTTCTGAATGTGTATCTTAAAAGCCCAAATTGGCTTTATTGTCCAATCTTTAATGTCGATGGCAGAGAAGTAGACAAAGAGTGTAGGTGCAGCTGCAATGTGTTTATGCTATTGACCTATTAACAAGTTAAAGGAACTATGAACGTTGCTGCTATTTGTTGTTCTATGAGAAGAAAGAGGAAAGAATGATTTGCCTGATATATATCAGTGCAAGAATGACTTTTGGGGGTTATTCTCCTTGCTTCACCACTCTTCTGGTCTTGTGAAGCTCCATTTGAGAAAATAAAAATCAATCTATGTTGTAACTTGACATCGCGAGCATCCTTTCTCACTATGCATTTGTATAGCCGACAGTGAAATCCCCAGCTCATACTTGTATCCATCTACATATTGCTCCAATCCTTCATATTGTTACTGGTAAGGTGACTCCATGCTATTATGAATCTGATAAGCATATTGTAGTTAACAGCGACCATTTTACGTTTTCTTCCTTGCACTTATATCTTCCTGTTATTTGCTTTGGTTGCTAGACACATGGACTAAGAGCTGGGCAAGAAGCTGCAAAGAAGGGAATTGGATTCATTGAGGTATTGTATTGTTTTCTTGCCTGTTGTTGCTTTTTGAGATATACGACAAAGACAAGCTATGTCCTAGTTAATAATTCAGAATTACCCACATCTCGGCATCTACTAGTTTCCTGTAGTCTGGTGTTTCCTGTTCTCTGTTCTTTTATACTGTGCGGAGTTTTAGTATTGTGATTATTGATCCAAAAGAGTAAGCGAGTAATTTGCTGTATCATAGTTAAAACCAATTTACTACAAAAGACGTAGGCTGTCCCTTTAACTCTAGATTTGAAGGTGGAAATATAGTCAACTTGTTACTTGTCAGCCAGCGTTGGTGACCGATTCTACAGAGTACCGCCTAGTAAAATTTGTAGAATTTGCTGCGGGTCTCAGCTTGGGAAGTTCTGTCTTTAGAAATAATTTTTTTTATGGCTATTATGATGAATAGATAAATTTTCCTCGTACACGTACAATTTTCTGCCATTTGGTTGATTACTTCTCTTTAATTAGTTATAAACAACAGATGCTCTCTAGAATATTTTGTGAACCAATTGAGTCCATCATTGGTTAAGAAGAGTACTAATAATGGGTTTATAGGCTAAATGGCTCTCTCACCTAATAGACTAGTCTTTTGGGTTGGACTCTTATGTTAGTCTATAACAATTGGTATCAGATTGATGAATGCTTAAGACCGCAACTTGGAGTGGTGGCCTGGACTCGTGGGGGTGGGGGGGGGGTGCCAGCTGTGAGCCACTGGTAGGGCACCAAGAGTGGAGACTTGGACACCCCCCCCCCCCCCCCCCCAAAA